>OZ024905.1:95266372-95380466 GCA_964017125.1 Flabesymbios commensalis | reverse complement strand
CCATGTAACGCCATTTTCGAAAAACAGGGGTATACCCTAATTCTTCACCTTTGTAGTTAGGAAAAAAAATTTTTGGTGTCTCTACTTATGTTTTAAGGCACAAAGAGTTGATACAGATGATCAGGAATGATATCAGCACTTTTCTCAATACCAAAAATCCAAGATGGCCGCCATATTGTTCTGATTATGTTAAGCGATCTCTTAAAAACACACGAAAATATGAGATATCTATCTCGTTGTTTGAACCTAAAATGTATTTTTTGGCCAAACCCATGGAATATAACACTTATTTAGATCACCATTATTTTATTATATTGAATTTATCAACATAAATATCACATAGTAGTTAATTAAAAATAACACCAGGTAACGCCATTTAAAAAAAGGGTTATACCCCAATCCCCCACTTTTGAAGTTAAAACAATGATTTTTCGTGTCTCTACCTATGTTTTAAATTACAAGGAGGTTATCCAGATGATCTGAAATAATATCAGTACTTTTCTTAATACCACAAATTCAAGATGGCCGCCATAATATTTTGTTAAGCGATCTCTTAAAAAATCCGAAAATATGCGATAACTATCTCGTTGTTAAAACTAAAATGTATTTTTTAGCCGAACCCATGGAGTCTGGAACTTATTTAGATGACCATATTTTATTATATTGTGTTTATCGACATGAATCCCACATGGTGTTTATAGTTAATTCTACCATGGTGGGTGACGCTTTGGAGTGTTTTCGAACTGCTTTCCCACTAGAAGTGTAGATTGAGATTTGTCAAGTTAACAAATTAATCTCAGGTAAATAATGAAATTATTGCGTTTCAATCATCCGAGCTGTCACAGTTTTTACATGTTTGGCCAATACAAAAAGAGCACATCGTTGTACAATATAGTCTAGATTTGTGAGATCCCCCCCCCCTTTGAACAAGCCACTCTGCACCCGCAACTCACTCTTTTTAGAACTCTTTCTGGGGCGACTGCTCTTTCAGTTTGCGTTGGTTACAAACGACCATGATATAAAATCCGTTCCCAGACTGTAGATTCCACACCCTCCTGTACAGCAAAATATGCTCTCTATCATAATGGAGTTTAAACACGAGGCATTCATTCAATGCTGTTTTAATATGGGCTGACCGTCTTCGACGCTGGCACAAAAAATTAAACAGAATTGGATTAATGCCCCGTGTTGGCTGGGGCAGTAGGTGACGTTGAAGGGAGGCTTTCTAGCAAAAATCAATTACAAGATAAGGACTTGCGCCTTACACGTTACATGTACATGACATCTTTGATAATCGTCCTGTAACAATGCTCTTTTAAATACTTACTTTTGTCCTTGATCTGCGAATGTCAATATGTTTAATATCATGAAATATATCATTTAAATATCAAGATATTACATTTGGAATATTAGGATATATATATTTCGTAATGAAGTTATGGCATTGTATGGTGTTGTAATGAGATGATTTTACATCAGAATATCGGAATATGACATTAAATTAATTGATGTCACAGTTTATCGTCAGGATATGATCTCTTTATGTCACGATAATATGAGGACAAGAAACATTAACGTCATGATATGGTTTTGTAATGTCCAAATATCGCTCTTTATTATAGTAATATGACGTTATGATGTCTGAATACAGCTTTATAAATGCAGGATATGGCGGTTAAGCATCACGGTATGGTATTCAAGTGACAGGATCTTTTAGTGTATTGTCACGATATTAAATATCTTGATATAGCATATTAACATCACAATATGCAATTTTAGTGTAAGAGGAAATAAAAGTAAAAGAGGGCAAGGCCACATGCTGTTCAAAGAGCATGTGTCTTAACACTATCTAATTACTTTCCATTTTATTGAATCTTCCGAAGTGCTTTTGTTGTTGGCAGTTTTGGGAGTACTGGTATTTGAGCAATGTAGAGGCCTTTACTTACTTAATTATATTGCGATATATATGTTGAACTGACATGTGCCAGCCTGATATTGGAATGTTCTATGTCGATTCTGTATTACCATATGGTAACGTGCGTCTGTCAATATAATGTTTTTGAAATGTTATACCTTGACATGACAATATAATATCCTGACATTAAAATGCCATATCCAGACTTCAAAGTGACAAAGCCTGACATTCTATGGTCACATTAAAATATTGTAGTGTCATATTCAGTCCTTATAATGTCACATTAGAATGCCGCCAAGCCCGCCATATCTTGATGTGATAATGTCATATCCTAAAATATTGAATATCTTGACATTCAAATCTTATTGTGTGATATAAAAGGACAAAATTTGGACATTATAATATCATGACGTTAAAGTGTCATATTCTGATAAATTACAATCCAATATCCTGGCATAAATATGCCAGATCCTGACTTCGAACTGTTTATTATACAATATTCGATATTAAATAGCATGTTTGTCATTATAATGACACACCATCACATTACAATGCTATATTGTGACCTCAATGTGTCATTTCATCAATGTATAAAGTCACATCATAATATTCAAGTACCATATCCTAATATTCAAATGTCATATCCTGACATTAAAATGTCATAGTGATGTTAAAATGATATATCACGAAATTGTAATGCATTTTGTGATAATATGATGTATATCTCTTCATTTTAATACAGCAACGTGATGTTTAGCCACTATATACTGCCTTTATAAAGCTGTATTGAGCCATCATAACGTGATTTTGCTATATTAAACACCAATGTTTGGACATTATATTACATATCATGATATTAAAGTGTCATATCCTGATATCATATTCATATATCCTGTCATAAAACTATCATATCCTGACGTTAAACGTGTTCAATCTGGTGTAATATTGTACTTAGCTCTGTTATTATGTACATTCACAATAATAATCACAACTAATACTTAACCAAAATCGTAAAACATTTTATATAGGCCTACTATATAAAATACCTACATTGGAATTAGTCGCTGTGTTTGAAACTGGAATTTCTTACGCTATCTCAAGCTTCAAATGAATGAAAAATACACTTATATTTAAAGATGAGAGATGTTAGAATTTTTAATCAATGATTCTGACATATGATATTTTGTAAATTTGATCAATCTATATCTATATTCCCATATGAAAAAGCAGTTGGACATCGCTTAAAAGTGGCACCTGCGCTAAAAGAGCTAACCAATATGGCAGCCATGTTGGATTTTGTGTTGATAAGCACATTCTATTTAAAAAATTGGTGATTGAAATATATTCTAGATTCCATGGCCCTGAAAAAAAAGTTTCAACAACATGATGAATATGGCATGTACGTGATTTTTTGAGGGGGGGGGGGACCCTTCACATAATGGTCGCCATCTTGGATTTGTGGAGATAAGAAAAGGAATGATATCATTTCTGATCCTGTTGATGAGCTTTTTGTGTAGAGGCACCAAAATCTTTTTTTTTAACTGCAAAAGTGAGGAATTGTGATATATTCCTGTTTTTTTTGGAAAAATGACGTTATATGATGTTACATAACATTAAACTACCGGTATGTGGGATTTATGTTGATAAATTCAATATAATAAAATATTGGTGATCTAAATAAGTGCTAGACTCCATGGGTTTAGACAAAAAATACATTTTAGGCTCAACAACGAAATAGTTACCTCATATTTTCGTTTTTTTAACTAAGAGATCGCTCAACATACTCAGTATATCAATATGGCGGCCATCTTGGATTTTTAGTATTGAGAAAAGTACTGATATCATTTCAGATTATCTGGGTGAACTCTTTGTGTCCTCAAACATAAGTAGAGACACCTAAATATTTTTTCGAACTGCAAAAGTTAGGAATTATGGTACACCCCTGTTTTTTTCGAAAATGGCGTTACATGGTGGCGGCCATCTTGGATTTTTGGGGCATCTTCGGAATTCGTCTGGGGAGATGTCCATGTATCATTCCTGAAAAAGTCAGCTTTCTGCAATTTTATTCCAGGCTCAACCCTAATGCTCTTGCACTATGATGTTAAGCATGAACAAGTAATCATATGTATGTTTATATTATTACTTTATTAACCCTTTCAGCGCGGGAACCGTCTTTACACGTCAGAATCTGACGTCTGTAGACATCAGATTCTGACGTCTAAAGTCAATTTCCGAGCTGAAAGAATTAAAATATTTTAAATGGTCGTAGACCCTTAACATGGGTATTCAAATAAAGCAGGAAGAGCTATAACTAAGTTATTTATGATGATTTCAAATTGAACAAAATCATTTGGTCTCCATGATTTATACAAATATATTTCAGCGTTGTAAAGGTTACCTTTCATACTACCTTTGAATCTAACAACTTGAAAGTGCGACCCCTGACGAATTGACGGTCCTATATTTTATCACGTGACACAATCAGGTAATCAATGGGCCTACTCGTAATTTCGCTGTTGTTTAAATTGAATTGGAATAAAAACTCGAGCCAAACGTTGTACTGTAATGGACGACTATTATTTTTATCAATCTTAAGTTGTGTCAGCGTGGCACAACTACAAGTGGGTGAAAAAAATAAAAATAACTGACGACCAAAGGGTTGCTTAGATTGACTGCAGCCTAATGTTCACTTGCTGTCATTTGATCTCTTGACTAATGGAGATCAATAAGTATGCTGAATAAATTAATCGTCTTTGTTAATTTTTTAGCCGCCAAATTATTCAATTTGAATTTTCACTCACTTGAAGTTGTGTCTCGCTGACGCGATCCATAACTTCAAGTGAGTGAAAATTAATCAGATTTGACAAAATGGAGGTCAACTCTTTTCAAATCTTGCTGATTGGTGTCACATTTTATCTTTAACATATTTAAATGTGGTAGATCTACCTAATGTGCTAATAAAAAAAAAATCCGAATGTATGCGGCACCGGCGGTTAAAGGGTTAACAAAGCTGGAGGAGTCCCGGCATGGAGTATCCACAAGCTTCTGGGACAAAATTATGTCTTCAAAAATACTCCATTGATCAAATTAGGCTCAGTGTGACACTTGTATGGATTGAGAAAAGGTTGGAAAATATTGTTGGCACATAGACCGGAGTTTGTAGAGGAATAATGGTATATATAATGGTATGTATAATTTATTACAGCCATGTGAGCAAGTAATACATAAACAAAAAAATCATATGCCATGACATAACAAGTTTTACAATTTTCACTCGTGACTAATTTAGCCCTTTCGTTGTGGAGATCGACTATAGACGTCAGAATCTGACGTATATAGACAACATCAGATTCTGACGTCTAAAGACGATCCCCACGCTGAAATAGTATAATATTTATAGTGGCCGTAGACCCATAACATTGGTACTCAAATTAAGCAGAAAGAGCTAACTAAGACATTTTATGTTGAATTCAAATTTAAAAAACAATACATCTCTCAGTTTATATAGAATATTTCAGCACGTTGAGGGTTAAATATCGAATTTACAGAATAATAGGAGTTTATACAGTGATCGCGAAGCTCAAAAAAATTATGTTTTCTTACAAAATAAACGAAATGATATTCGTCTGCTAACTCTTGACTTTCTTCACATAACTTTTCATTTCGCGGCTGTCCTAACCATCGTCCACTTACAATTGGTTTTTCGGTTTATACAGCGTTTACACTCTGATAGATTTCCCTTAAAACATACCATTTTTAACCAGTAGTTTATCATTCTAAAATATTATTGTAGCGTTAGCTGAAGAGGAAATCGTACTACATGTAGTTCGTTGACCATTCAGTGTTGCTGGTAGAAGTATTCTTGAGTTTTAATTTTGTTCTTACACAAATTAAGATGTATCTTTACAGCTTTACAACATTTTGAAAGCCCTACCCTTCACTACTACACTATTAAGTATACTATTCACATAAGTATTTGGGATATTAATCTGTTACAAAGCTCACAACAGTAGCGTTACTTAATATCCAGGGATGTGTTTACATGTTTCATAACGAGAGATCTACTTGGAGTGTTGTTGACAAGTTCGCTTCACTTCATGCCTCGATAGATACTTAGAAACGAATCAATCAACACCAATAGAAACTATTATTATTATCTAATGATTCATATGTCGAAATGCAGTGCGTAATATATGTGCAAAAGCGAATAACAGTAGCTGTTCAATGGATAATTAAGCAGTTACTGTTGTTTGTCTTTGCACGGGGCAGAATACATGTGCATGACAAGTAGGCCTTTCTCTGAAAGCCTCATCGATTGGGAACAACAGCTTGCACCGTGATCATAGAATCATAAAATATCATATATTGCGTTCAAGCTGGTGGAATTTTTAAACAGTCCAGGCCCCTCTGGCTGATTGGGCCGGTTATTTAATCGATGTTAATGTTTCTTCGTGTAAACCTGGCCTATGATAAAATATCGATATGATATAGAATCTCTCCGAATCACGCATGGTGAAGGCTAGATACGCCATCATAATTAAGACTAGATAATCGTTTTTTTTGTGAACGAAACGAGCTTTTAAACATCAAGATTAGCAAATTTTTGGTCACAAATTAGACAAATATGAGTAATTTTCACCCACTTGAAGTTGTGGGTCGCGGTAGCGAGACACAACTTCAAGTGGGTAAAAAAACAAATTCCATGTAGCACTTTAGCGGTAAAGTATGGCATGAATATACATAGTCTAATAAATGTCAACACTTTGTGGCCTAAGTATGGTATTCTACCCGTTAATTTAAATAACAACTGAATGACTGTGGTGACTAACTTATCTCGTCATGTGACAGGCTGAGTCACATTCCATTTGTCCGGTAGAATATACTGTACGAATGTATCCCTCTTTGTGCGAGAACGGAATGCGTGCATTTGCAGTATTATTTTTACGACGTGAAATTTTGTTTCAGAAGTGTAACATACCAAATATGATTGATTGGTGTATACATCAAATAGTTCACTCATTTAATATTTATGCAAATATGTCTACAAAAAAAGGTATGTCCTATTCATTTGCATCATGAATCAAAAATAAAAGGCCTAGAGATCGATGATTCGTACGTCAACTAATAAGTGACAAATTCATATCTCTCCAGTTACAAATGACCATACTGTATGTACACACGTGATCCAGTACTATGTTAACCTTTTAACCGCCGTTCGTTTTTTTTAATTTTTTTCTCAGCACATTAAATACTAGCAAAAATTCAAACACGTTGAAGATAAAACGTGACACCAATAAGCAAGATTTCAAAATCGCAGACCTCCATTTTTATCAATTCTGAATAATTTCCACTCATCTGTTTTGATTTGCGTCAGCGAGACACAACTTCAAGTGGGTGATAATTCCAATGCAGTGTTGGACCAACTACTTCGTTGGTCCAACATTGCACAAATATTATCATTGCGTGATCAAGATCTGCTGAAGGCAGGTCGAAACGTCGCAATCGTTTCACACTCAAGTCCAAAGTGAGTAAAATTGAACCACTTTCAAACGCATTTTTATTCGGCACAATTTAACTTAAAAAACGAATGCCATCGACTCTAAGCTGATGAAATTACAAAAACCAACCGCCGTCCTTTTATACTGCTAAATTACTATTGATAAATCGGTCCGCTTCGAAATCAATATATATAATTAATAGCACTTGTGCGCAGCTAGGGCGCAATTACGGCCACGGTGAAATGCGGCCTATCATTAATTCAGCTGACATGCGATTGATTAATTAATACAATATTTTCCCCCAAATAATTCATACACTCAGACGGTCCTTTTGCTAGGCTACCACACTGAAGCGTAAGGACGAAAATAAGTAACAGCTTTATACCGGAAAAAGTAAACAGTATTATTTATGTCTAATTGCATGTTGCCTTCAGAATAGGCCGATGAGCTCTCACATTCATACAATAATGCAATTAATAATAACTACGTTCAGTACCAGCCGTTTCGGATTAAGAGGTAGTTCGCGCAATATTTATCACAACCAGTCACTTTTTCCCTGTGGAATTAGTAGGAAAGTAAAACAAAAATAGAAATTCATAATAAAAGAAAAATAAGTATAAAACAAAATTGTCACGGAGAAAATGAGTTCGAAAATGAGTTCGACTTTGTTCGTGTTAAAAAAATAGTTGAATCTGTTTCTCGTATTGTACTCTTTTATATATTACACTTCCGTGTACAATAAAGTTGATCCATCACCCCTTATATACTATGAATAATTTTTTGACAAATAAATCAAAGTTGCCACAAGATGGGGCACAAGTGTTTCCTTATATGGGGTGATTGGCTATCATGTGACCCTCTGAGAGGGTCACATGATAGCCAATCACCCCATATAAGGACATAATTATTCATACCATATAAGGGGTGATAGATCACCTTTAAAAGCCGATTCTGATTCTTGTGTTCACGTTGGGATGGGTGGGTATTGTGACCGAGATTAACATCTCAAGTCAATGCTAATACCCTAAGGTATGAACCCTAACCCACTATAATCACAATTATTGCCGTTTTTAATCCGTTTCATTACCCGATTAAATCTTTGTTATTGGGAGCGTTCTCCTGACCCAGTTTAGCCTATATGTGCACAAAGGTGGCCTAAAGCCCGATTCATTTGATTTCATTTATTGGGAGCGAAACGTGTGTTTAAACATCAAGATTTGCAAATGTTTGGTCTCAAATTTACCAAATATGAGTATTTTTACCCACTTGAAGTTGTGTGTCGCGGTAGCGAGACACAACTTCAAGTGGGTTAATTTTTGTTTTAATGTCGCAATTATTTGTTTAACTGTTTCTATTTTTGTGTCCTTTGAAGATAGAATTCCTAACGAAATATCCAACTTCAAATGACGACAAGTATTTATATTTGTGAAAAATAGACATTACAAAAATTAAAGATTAAGGTAATTGAAATGAAATGAATGGGGTTCTTGGCCACAGTTGTGCACATATAGGCTAAACTGGGCCAGGATAACCTCCTGAGGATGGTGAGATAAATGAAATGACACTGCCCTCCAGACATATAATTCGAAATTCGACCGCTGGCGGTCCGAGGCCGATCACGCTTCCTCTCGGTCACAGATGTTCCCCACAATATTTAATTGAGCGGGTGAGAAACATTTTGTTTCTTTGAAACTTGAATGCCAGAGTGGAGAGTAGGGTTCGAACCCGCGATCTCCGACTTTCCAAGCAGGCAGCTTTAACCACTGCACCAGGTTAACTGAGCTTTTACCCCAAACGATGTTTTACATTTCAGTTACATTTTTGGAGGTCTAGACACGTTTGATACCGTGTATGTGAGGGTACAACAGAACTGGGGGTTTGTGAGGTTTAAAAGTGGGGTGTAGAAAAACAAAATGCCACGATACTAAACGGTGATTTTACGGCATCTGCCGTAATCAGCCTGATTGAATCAGATAAACTGGAATAGGAATATAATAGTGAGCGACACCTGTCGGCGGGCAGTGCTTTATCTGCTATGGACATAATTTAAATAATTAATGAGATATCACAACACGCTCGATGTATTGTACCAAAGGTGTTTTAATATTGGGCCAGCGTCTTCGACGCTGGCCCAATATTAAAACAACATTGTGTTAATGTTTCTTGCATACTTCATGATGTATGCTTCCGCGTGGTGTGAGCTCGGCGACACATTGTTATCTGGTTCTACATAATCTACAATCACCAACTTGATTGGAAATCAAAGCCGCTGAGCTGGTGTGAATCCTGGGCGGATTTATGTTAGAATATATTCAATTATATATGTTTTACAAAAATCTAATTGTATGTGTTATTAACCCTTTCAGTGTGGGGGGGTCGACTTTAAGCCAGATTCTGACGTCTAAAGTCGATCCCCGCACTGAAAAAGTAAAATTACTATAATGGCCGTAGACCCATAACATAAGTAACGTTATTTAAGCGAAGCGGGAAAAGCTAGCTAAGGGGTTTTGTCAAGTTAAAAAAAAATCAAAAAATCCGAGAAAAACTCGGAAGTGTGTAGGTGGGTCAAGCCCCAACTCGATTTTTTTTTTATTGTCAAGCCCCAACTCGATTTTTTTTTTTTTATTTTGCGTTTTTGTGTGTGTTTTTTGTGTTGTTTTCATGTTTCTAAATGTTTCAAAAAAAATGGATATGGGGTGGGTGGGCCATTTATGATGATTTCAAATTAAAAAACACATTTCGTGGTCTATTGATTTATATGGTTTAATTTTTAAATGATGAAGTTAGGAAACTGATATTATTGTTATTTTTAGCATACATTATTCTCAAATTGAAAACAATGAGTAAAATGAGAAAACATGGTAAAGTTGGATTTTTAACTGCTCAAAGAAAACCCACACTTGGGGTTGGTTAGAACATGGGATGGGGTTTGTCTGGACAGTGTTTGATGTGCCAGATAGTTTCTGGAGTTAATTTGAACAGTCGAACTAGTCCCATTGTTTTTGTTCTTTGTTCGAACAAACCCCACATGGACGTATTTTGAAAAATATATATATATTTAGAACTAACACCATAGAAGGCAACCTAACATGGATGAAGGATGATTATTACCTTCAGTTGGGGCACTACAACTATAGAAGTTGAACCTGACAAGTTCTATGGCAATCATTGAACGACAGCAAAAACATACTTTTGACTTTCCAAAATGGAAAAAGTGTTTTTAATTTTTCACAATTTGTTTTGAAAAAAACCTTTCAAATAATTAAACTCGGGAGATGCCCATAGTTCGCAATTCAGCTTCAAATGAATGAAAAATTGTAACGAATGATACAGCAGGAAGCCAATCAATTATTTCCAACGTATATGACCTATCCCTAAAGCGCTGAAATATTTCTTCTGAACCGTTTTCTGGCTTGAAAATATGCAGAGCCTCTTGTGATTGTTTTTCTTGAGGAGGGGTGGGGGTACTAACCAGCTGACTCGGATACTCGGCTTTTGATGCATCTTGTTTTTCTGCAATCGCACGATAGGCCTATGGTTTCGTGTTAAAAATAGGCGGTGATTTGAAAAATTCGCATATGGGGCCATCCCTGCAAAAAATTCATAATTTTGTTAATTTATAATTTAGTGGCTAATATCATTTCGTCACATATATTCAGGATTTTGATATGAATTACAAAAATACCATAATAAGTTTGAGATAATAAGAAAGTCGTGTTTTTTTAATATCACACCGTAAGGCAGCATCTATTCTGATCAGACAGTACGCAGAATCTATATTTCAATACCACACTACACACATAATATCTATGTTCATATCACACCGTAACACAGAAACTACATTTTGATATCGCAGCGTAACATCAATGTTGTGTTCCAATGCCACAAAACAGGGGAAGGCAGCACTAAGGCGGCACAAACAGCAGTGACTGCTTACTTTTCAAGTGAGAAGTTACTGTTGTTTGTCTTTGCACTGTGGTGTAGATTAGTAAAGACAAACAGCAATAACTGCTTACTTTTCAAGTAAATAGTTACTGTTGTTTGCCTTTGCACTATGGAGTAGAATAGCAAAGCCAAACAACAGTAAATGCTTACTTTTAAAGTGAGAAGTTACTGCTGTTTGTCTTTGCACTGTGGAGTGGAGTAGCAAAGGCAAACAGCAGTAACTGCATACTTTTCAAGTAAGCAGCTATTGCTGTTTGTCTTTGAGCTGCAGGATTCTCTTCTGCCATCGAGTACTGGCATAATGACCGCTGTGCAAAGACAAACAGATTAACTGCTTACCTTTCAAGTAAGCAGTTACTGCTGTTTGCATTTACATCGCAGAACAGAGACAGGTGAAGAGGCGTTCTGTAGAATCGGGATTGATTATGCGCAGCCCCCGTAACCATGAGGCATTGGTCCGAAGTCGTAGACGGCGGACCAGCATTTGCCCAACATCGGGTGATAGCCTCGTGCTTTATACTGGGCTTAGTGGGGAGCCTCCGTGACCGAGAGGTAGCGTGCTCGGCCTCAGACCGCCAGGGCTCGAATTTCGAATCCTGTGTCTGGAGGACAGTGTCATCTCAATCATCTCACCATCCTCAGGAGGTTCTCCTGGCCCAGTTTAGCCTATATGTGCACAAAGGTGGCCTAAAGCCCGATTCATTTCATTTCATTTTACTGGGCTTAGTCACCGTCATCCATCGATGTAAAGAACGACCATGAACATGATGAATGCTGCACGCGAGCGGCTCCAGAGTATTCTCCTCCGATGTGATTATTATTGAATACTGTCGATCGGTGTTCTGCAAGCGGTTGACACAGATTGTACACCCCTGATTGGTCGAGATGGCTCTCTCAACCAATCATATGCCTAATATATACTGGGTGAAGCATTAGGAGAATACCACACCTCAACTGGGGTCCATTGTTTTCTATCCATATCCGATATCAAATCACTTTCGTTCGATTTGTGATGCATTAGATAAAAAAAATTACCAAAGGCTGAGAGTGAAGATAATCACTGATAATAATAATGATGTAATGTATTTACTTCTATTTCCTACACTGTGTCTGTCAGTAGTGTCACCCTGTCAGTTTTTTTCACTTTGAAATCATCATAAATGTCATAGTCATCTTCCTCTGCAAGGCTGGCTATTCCTGAGGTCGTAGACCGACCTTGCTGAAACAGGGTTGAATCCGCCTATTGGAGTGGGGACTTTCAAAAAATATTTTTTCTGTTTGACCCAAGTTTGACCTCTGGCATGAGTGTTGTTTTAATGTGGGGCCACTGTCTACGACACCGGCCCTACATTAAACAACACATGTCTGCTGGCCGAGTAGCTCACCGGAAGCGTCTCAGACACAGACCACCACATCTCACCGCAACGTGCATGAGGGTTGAATTAATGGTGACCCAACGTCGCAGACAGCGGGCCAACATTAAAAAGACATTTTTTGAAAAACTAATGAATATTCAATATCTAAATCTCCCTCCCTACCCCAATAGGTGGATGGTATGGCTAATTCAGCAAGGCTTGGCCTGACGGCCTCGCTGTGTCAAGACTTGCTGCCAGGAGGATGGTCATAGTTAGCTCTTTCCGTTTCATTTGCATACTCTTGTTATGGGTCTACGGTCATTAAAACTGTTTTACTCTTTCAGTGCGGGGTCGACTTTAGACGTCAGAATCTGACGTCCATAGACGTTAGATTTTGACTTCTAAATCGAAAAGAATTAAGTATATTAGGGTAATTTAAAAACATACTTACCAGCCAGTGCTTGTTTTAAGTTCAACACTACAATCCAAAATCACACTACTTTCTAACAGTTTTTTTTCTAATTTACTGTAGTAGCTCATACATTAAAAAAACATGCACATAGTCCCTCGGCATTTTTTTTTATAAAGAGTAAATGCTCACAGCAAACGTGTAACGTTACTGTGTCTACACTTGAGAGCGTAAGGGAAGCATGAATCCATACATCAATAACTAGTTGGCTGCCCGCGGTCTCGCGTGACTGATCCGATTCTAGATGACATTGAATTTAAAAGGCACCATAGTATTAGGGGCTCTGTAAGGGTTGTGCATATCAATTATTATCGATCAGCACTGTTAGAACAGAATGTTATTTTAGGTTTTTTACTATATATTAACCCTTTAACCGCCGGTGTCGCATATAGTCAGGTTTTCATTTTTTATTAGCACATTAAGTACCGCATTTTAAATATGTTAAAGATAAAATGTGACAGCAAGATTTGAAAAAAGTTGACCTCCATTTTGTCAAATATGAATAATTTTCACTCACTTGAAGTTGTGGATCGCGTCAGCGAAACACAACTTCAAGTGGGTGAAAATTCAAATTGAATAATTTTGGCGGTTAAAGGGTTAATACTAGTATAGATAAAGCCTCCATATACAATCAGGGCCGTATTCTCGTACAAGTTACGATATATCTCGACCAATCCGAAGCCTATACGATATATCGTAACTTGTACGAGAATACGGCCCTGGTATTTGAGCCCAATGTGGGACATTTCGCAATATCACTAGAGGAATATGTGGAGACACCACAAGGAGTACATCTAATATCACTTTATCTACCAGCCTGGGTAATTACAAAAGTATTATTATGAGCGCTACCTTTCATCGAAATAGATGATTCGCGAATTCGCAACTTCGCAAAAAGTCCCACAATCACAAATTTGCGAAAATCCAAACACGCGAAAATTACCACAGCTCTACAGTATATGAATGCACCAGAAGGAGTACACCTAATATCACGTTTTTTTACTGACTATAACTTATTCCAACGACTCACTCGTAATCTACACGCCTCCAAGTCATAGACAGCCGTTTGAAGGACTTGGTAGAAAACGATTTGATGATGGCTAAATGTAATATTATTGATTTTACGCGCGACTACAGTCGTTTTTACTACAGTCGTTATACTAGCTGATCAAATCACTGTTAATATTAGGAACGGAATGAGCGTTTAAAGGGACTGGCCCAGGCTAAAATCATGATAAAATCGGTGATTTTATTTCGGGTTCTTAATATGACCATATGATGTAAGCATGTCCATAGACTAGAACTGCAAATTTTTATAATTTTTGTGCTGCGCATTCACCAGTTAGACTAGATATAGAGACGAAATTGCTGATTTCTAATTATTGACAACCATGTCAAAAATAGGAAATACGGGAATTGCGTCTCTATATCTAGTCTAACTGGTGAATGCGCAGCACAAAAATTATAAAAATTTGCAGTTCTAGTCTATGGACATGCTTACATCATATGGTCATATTAAGAACCCGAAATAAAATCACCGATTTTATCATGATTTTAGCCTCGGCCAGTCCCTTTAAACTTCAAGATTTGCAAATGTTTGGTGTCAAATAAAACAAATTTGGGTAATTTTCACCCACTTGAAGTTGTGGGTCGCGTTAGCGAGACACAACTTCAAGTGGGTGAAAATTATAATACATTAACTTAGAGAGAAAAAGGTTAGCACATCGCTTCTGATCAATGTTTTGCAGACGAAGAACGTGTAGGAGGGGACTCCCCTCTCTTTCTAATACAAGTTTACAAAGGGAACCTATGGCGTGAGCTGCCCAGCAAACACACACATTGCCCTAATACCGGCAAAATGCTGGTCCATCGTCTGTAACACTGGCCCAACATTAACACATAGATTAATCGCATAAGGTTAATCTATAATTAAACCAACATCAGATCAGCGTCCCGTGCTCGCCGTGTGGGCGACATATTGATATCTGGTGGACATAATCACCAGATTAAGTGAAAATCAAACCTCCTCAGTATAATACTGCTCAGTATATGACTATATACAGTATATATATTAAAACGTTCTTGCTTAAAGAGTGTATTTGTGGCAGATACGTCTATTCTATAAAGTGAATTGAGTGTTTTATGTCATGGTTACCGGTACGCATTTGAGCCATTAATTGAAGCAAAAAAAAAAACAGAAATGCCGAGCGCCTAACGTTCCTCTTCACTCTGTCATGTGATTTGAGGCACGCGAGCTACGAATTAAGACTGGACTGGTGCAGATGCTAACGTTTCACGTAACGATAATGCAGTATATATATTTCCTATCATAGGACAAAGGAGGACTGCTCTTCATGGTCAAAACAAAATTGACCAGTGGATTAAGTTAATACGTAATACCGTGGTTTTGGAATGTTAGAGTTTTGGTAACAATGATAAAATAATTCTATGGGGTTTACTCGTTTTGAAAAATGCTGGTTCCATTTTGTTGTCTGTTGAGTTTGACGGTCACAAATGTTAACCCTTTGAAGCCTAAATTTACCATTGTCATCTTCATCCACTACAAGCCGCGAATTGCTGTCGCAATTCTCCACTTGTAGTGGATGAAGATGACTAGAAGTGGGTGAAAAATAATTGAAATTTTTTAATGAAAATTGCAATGAATTTGTAAAACAGTTTCATGGAAATTTCCCTTCTAAAACCCTTAGTTGTAGGAAAATTAAGTCTGTTTTCAGAGATGTAAAATGATGCTTTAATGCATCGTGAGGGTTTAAAGGGTTAAGAACCGTTATGTTAAAACTGTGGTGTAATTGTCTACCGTGATAGAGTTTTAAAATATTGCTGAAAAATACATCGTGTAGACCTGAGGATGCTATATTAGACGAAAATTGTTATTATGAGTATTTGTATGGTTGTCAATAATTAGAAATCAGGAATGTCGTCTCTATATCTAGCCTAACTGGTGAATGCGCAGCACAAAAATTAAAAAACTTTTGCATTTTTAGTCTATGGACATTTTTACATCATATGGTCATATTATTAAGCTGAGATAAAATCACCGATTTTTAGATGATTTTAGACCTGGGCATGTCTTTAAATGTTGTCCTCGAAAAAAAAATTATCGTCAAATTACTTGTAGCTTAACAGTTCCATGGTTGCCTTCTCAAGGGAAAAACAGTATGTATTCGATTTACGTAATTTGCGCCTGATGTGGGCACATTCACCAGGAGGCCTACATTACAACAACAAGTCCTGGATACATCGGCAGGAGATATCGTCGCCTCGGAGCTAAAGGATCCTATCTGACACTCGCCAGAGTGGCAGATAGGATCCTTTAGCTCCGAGGCGACGATATGGCTCCAGGACAAAATCAATAAATTCGCTAAACGTTACTTCCTAATATTACATCTTGCCAGCAAATAGTCGTAAAAACTTATGAAATAATTCATTTCGATTAATTTGGGGTGATGATTAGGGAACATCCATAAAATATACATACTGAAAAAACAATCGATTCCCTCAATGGAATGAAAATAGATAGGCCTACATCTGAAGAGATGGTGTAAGTGGTGAGGGAAAGCGAAAGCAGACCTACATTTTCACCCTGATTATCTCATTGTTTGATTTGTGACGGCTTGTATCAGAAAGGGCAGAAGATCAAAGTAAAAAGCATTATTTTGTGAGTATCAAAAGTGAATTTTATGGAGAGTTTATTTGCAGCAGATGTTTACTGCCACAAATAATGTACGAAAATGCAAACTTAACAATAGATCTATAGATCAAGTTCCTGCGTACGTCTTTGCTACAAGATCCACTATTGTTCAAAAGTGTTATATTTCAGCAAGCAGTAATTCACATTGACCCTCTTGTTGAGAAACATTACAGTTTCACATTCGATTGATAGTTTCTTAACATCTCGACTGATAATAATCAGTCCATCTCGTCCCCCATTTAAACATATCATGAACACAGGTATACAATATATCAACAAAGTGTCAAACAGTTCAATTAGTCCGAATAAGGTGCATCCAAACGTATAGGGAAATAATATGATCATTTAAAGAAAAATGTAACACCAACTGACGACGTCAAACTACGATTTTTCGGTTCAAGAATTGCGTGTGTTTTTGTTGTCTTCGAGCTGGTATCCCATTCATTTTAATTTTGTTTAGATAAGTATAATTTTATGTGTGGTGAGACCTCGTCGCAAAATCAATGAACACAGCAAGGGAAATATGGAGATGTGGTGCGTGTCAAGGGCGGGTGTGATACAGTTTGCCAACAAGGCACCTTCGCACACCTTCCCTGCAGGTACCGTAAGCCTCTTGTCACGCAACCAATGGTCAAGCTTGACCAGTGCATGGCGTGATGTGATGCAGAGAAAGTCTGACCTTAACCCTTTGATTCTGAATCCCTCCACTGAGCAATTCCAACTACAAATTAACGGAATACGTCCTATTCCACAAAACTACATCATACCTGTGAGAACATTTTGAGCCCTATTAAGGAAGCTGCCTAGCACATTTTCAGCCGTTTACTTCACACCTTATTAATATCGCAATTATTCGTATCGAAAATTATTCAGATTTGACAAAATGGTGGTCAACAGTTTTTAAATATTGCTGATTGATACCACATTCTATCTTTAGCATATTTAAAAAGTGGTACTTAATGGGCTAATAAAATATGTGAACACGAATATTATTGGGACCGGTCGTTAAGGGGTTAATACAGGCTAATCAGACTCCGTATTGGCCGATTAGCTCCATGTGTCATGGAATATTGATAATCATTGCAAAATTCAGCAAGTTCAGGAGCTATTTATGTGTGTTTTGCTTTGTATTCAAGGTCATGTATTCAAATATATTGTAAGTGAATAAAAAAGTGAATGCATTTAAACATCTGGAGCCAACTCGAATAAAATCATTTATTAAGCTCATAATAAATGATTATGTGGAACACAATCTCGTTTTAAGTGATAGTAATAGTAAAAAAAAATAACACAATGGACATTTAGGCCGCGTTGTCTCATTTATATAAATCTTCAAGCGCTGAAATATTCTGATACAAACCAAGAGACCAAAGGGGTTTGTGAATTTAAAAACATCATAAATGTCCTAGTCAGCTCTTTCCCATTGACTGAATACCTAAAGGCTCACACTATATCAATTGGACAAGTATACTATCACATCGCACTCAAATAAACAGCGTCTGCATATCATAAAATTGTTCATCTCTATCCTTGAATGTATAGGCAAAAAGAGGCACAACAACGTTGGCGCAACGTTAATCCTTTGGGCCGTCACGATGCATTAAAACATCATTTTTCATCCCTGAACTTGCCACAACCAAGGGTTTTAGAACGAAAACTGGTTTACCAATACATGGTCATTTTCTTTAATTTTTCATCCACTACAAGTCGAGAATTGCGACAGCAATTCACGGCTTGTAGTGGAAGAATATGACAATGGTAAAGTCAGGCTTGAAAGGGTTAATATAACGTCGGGCCAGTGTGTTTTGTTCGCTAGGTAAATGTAAATCGGTAAAGAAATACTTCCTCTGAAGGTGCATGATATTGCACATGAGCCAGGAGACGCCCCGGAAAACCACCGATAAGTCGAAGGTCGTGTGAATTACACCATATAGCTGCTAAGGCGGCCAAACGCTGGCCCAATGTTGACGGCTCCATATGAGCTGCCGCGTCATTCGTTGACATTTGTCACTGATTTGAAGCTGGCAATTGCGTCGGCTTCAACTGTAAACACAATAATGCGGCGTCTAAAATAACCTATGTGTATTATTGAGACATACATAATATAACAATTTCGAGAGGTAGTATAACTGCTTCACTGTTGAATTAACTGATTAACCCTTTCACCGCAAAATTATTCAATTTGAATTTTCACTCACTTGAAGTTGTGTCTCGCTGACGCGATCCACAATTTCAAGTGAGTGAAAATTATTCAGATTTGACAAAACGGAGGTCAACTCTTTTCAAATCTTGCTGATTGATGTCTTATTTTATCTTTAACATGTTTAATAGGTGGTACTTAATGTGCTAATAAAAAATGAAAACCCGAATATATTCGGCACCAGCGGTTAAAGGGTTAAACTGACTTAACAAGTAAGCAATAACTGCCTTTTGGTTTTACACAACACTTTGCCTTGTGAAAAAGCAATTGGAATGCGCTGACCCTCTACTCGCTAGTGACACTTTAGGCGCTATACACCACTATTATCGTTTTATAATCTGCATTATTAGCCGACCAAATCACACTTGTTGGCAATGTTTGAACGTTTAAACATCAAGATTTTTAAACGTTTGCTTTCAAATTCAACAAATGTGAGTAATGTTTACCCACTTGAAGTTGTGGGTCGCGGTAGCGAGACACAACTTGACGTGGATGAAAATGACATTAAAGAACCTAGTGGGTAAAGGGTAAATCGAATTAACGTTGACCTCATTAGCTGGACTATTATCCGGCGGGATTAATCGACAGCCTGCTTATACACCGGGATCTCGCTGAAACCGGGATATTCCTGATTATAGGTATATCCTACCACATCGTTAATAACATCCCACTCTTAAGCATATAACTGCAAGTATTTAACAGATCTCATTTCAATTGTTGAACTCGCATAGTTGTATATTTTATCTAATAAGCTGACCCTGTTGAGGTTGTTTAACATTCTGCGAGTGTATTATAAGCAAAAAAAGTCTCATTTTTGTCATACTGAGACAGGATGCGCGGCCTCATCCGGTCTCAGTACAAAATGTCAGGAAACACATTTTTGTGACATTTCTAACCAACAGATGCATGGTGACTTGTACTTGAATATTATGTATTTTAATTTATTGCTTATATTTCCAAACAATAATGTATTATTATTATTATTTAGCATGCTAATATGATTTTTATAAACTATGTCACTTCCTGTTGTCAACAAAACATAGTAAAGCCCTACCTGTAAACGCTGTGCTCCGGTTCCAAGACGTTGCACTACTGTGCCCTTCAAATAAACGCATATAAAATACCATAGCTGCCTGTATGATTGCAGTAGCCTATATCTTATCCTGTATTTACATGTATTCACGTAGGCCTATGTCTCTGGCTATTAACCCATCCATCACCAATCACAATCTCACTCATTTCGTTTAAAAATAGTTAGCACTTTAAAAAGTGTCCACTTTTTCTAGGCTCATTAATCTATTAAAATTTCTACAATCAAGGAAAGATTTGAAAAAATAGAAAAGGATTGCCCTCCATTTACCCAAATCTCGCACACTTTAAGTTGCTAAATGTGATTACAAAGTTATCTAGGCTATGGTCATTCTGACCTCAGAGAGAGCGGGGTTGACCTGAGCGACATCTATGTGTGGAGAATGGGCTATGGTTTGACTTATCCGTGGTTGGCAAAAAAACATATTTGAGAAATATTTTCTATTGTGAACGTATAGTTTAAACATTATTGACAGTATTTACAACGTAGTTGAACCTATTGTTCATCTTAGTTTGAACGTAGAAAACTAGTTCGTTCGTTTTTACCATATTATAGCCTGCCATAGCTCATCTATTTGACCCTAATGTTACCTTAGTTTGAAATCAGTTTACAACAGTTTACCTATATTTATGAACATACGTTACAGTAGCTGTGCACAGCTCAAGATGGCTGTATGCAGCTACTCATTGTGTCATCATTGTTACCCTAGCCATTGTGTCCGAATCTGAAGGGCCCGGGAGAAGTGGTTACGGGGAACATTGTGGGGAGTTTCCAAAACCTAGAGGTAACGTGCTCGCCCTCAGACCGCCAGGGCTAAAAATCCTGTTTCTGGAGAGCAGTGTCATCTGATTCATTTCACCATCCTCAAGAGGTTCTACTGGCCAGTTAACCCTTTAACCGCCAATTTTTTCAATTTTCACCCACTTGAAGTTGTGTCTCGCTGACGCGATACACAACTTCAAGTGAGTGAAAATTATTCAGATTTGACAAAATGGAGGTGTACTTTTTTCAAATCTTGCTGATTTAATGTCACATTTTATCTTCAACATGTTTAAAATGCGGTAATTAATGTGGTAATAAAAAATTGAAAAACCGAATATATTCGGGACCGGCGGTTAAAGGGTTAAACCTGTATGTGCACAAATGTGGCATAACGCGTCATTAACCCTTTAAGCCCTCACGATACATAAAAGTATCATTTTACATCCCGGAAAACTGAAATAATTTTCTTACGACTAGGGGTTTTGAAAAGAAAATTTCCATGAGACTGTGTTACCAATACATGACAATTTTCTTGAATTTGCCACCCACTGCAAGTCATCTTCATCCACTACAAGTCGGGAATTGCGACAGCAATTCGCGGCTTGTAGTGGATGAAGATGACAATGGTAAAGTCAGGCTTGAAAGGGTTAAATAATTCATTCACTCCAGATTTCAATGTGGTTGCCCGCAAATACACGTAGGCACACCCCGCTTAAACCACCCCATATTTCCAAGATTCTCCACTCTCCTCCCTAGTTGACCGTTGTTATCTGCAGTGCAAAGCCAAAAGGTAGATACTACATTTTGGCTTTGCACTGCAGACACCAACACATCCAAGCCTAACTCTACTTATTTAACCCTTGAGCCGCCAAATTATTTAATTGTAATTTTCACTCACTTGAAGTTGTGTCTCGCTGACGCGATCCACAACTTCAAGTGAGTGAAAATTATTCAGATTTGCAAATAATAGAGGTAAACAAATGTCAGATCTTGCTGATTAATGTCACTTTTTATCTTTAACAGGTTTAAAAGCTGATATGTAATGTGCTAATAAAAATGTAAAAAACTAATATGTACGGCACCGGCGGTTAAAGGGTTAACAACCGAATGCCTGACAGGGATTACGATATTATTGTCACGTGGTTGGCAGAGACAATACTTGATTGGCTGACAGGTAGAAGTCCCCATCTTACTTTTATATGTCACTGATTTTATAAATATAACGAAAAAACAACAAATGTTCACAACCATCACTTTTCTTTCCAATGTCTCACAAAACACTACTTTACATGACTCTCTCCTCATTTAGATTCTGGAATAAAAAATATGATTCACAGGCTGTTGTTTTGTAAACCAATTAACGGTACTTGTAAAGCTCTTTTTATAGAGTTAAATAATATTTATCTTGCATTTAGGATCTAAAACACAAACAAGACGAGAGAAAGATCACTCTAAAAAAAACAAGACGAGAATAATCTAATTTTCAAAGCGTATGTGCAGCATATAAATACTCGGATTCCGCAAAGTCAAAAGGCAGCACTGCTGCACTGACATATGAACAGAGCTGTGTTGTGTTTTGTTCACTACCGTGCAGGCCTACAGCTGATAATTACAATCTTAGCAAGATTGTAAGGCAAGAGGGGTAATATGCTGGGGCTCCCCTTTCACACCATAATGTCATTCAAATGTCACAGGCATGTGATTTTGTAAGCGGAGCGCGCAGTGCGTCGCCACCATACGCGAAATTGACGTCGATACACTGGTTTCAACCTTAACTCACGATGAGAAGGGAGAAACAAGTATGTTTCTCTGAAAACCCCATGTAGCTTCAGCGGGGTTCGAACCCGGGACGCATGCGTGACTGACGAGGCAGTCAGGCGCTCTGCCAATGCCCCACGTCCCCTTCTCATGTGATTGTATCTGGCTTTTTAGCCTAGTTATGCGTAGAACTATCAATATTTGTTGGTGATTTCCCGGGTTTTTTCAAAGTATCAATAGCTTTAAAAAGAACGTGTTTCTCGACTCACTTTGAAAAAAAATGATTTGACACATTATTAATGTCAGTAAATATAGACAGCAAGATTGTATAGCATTATTACCTCCGCCAAATGATGTCATGTTTTTGGTCGTGCTGGTTTGTTTCTTTGCTTGTCCGTCCCTCCGTCCGCATAATTACTTAAAAGTAATGAGCGGATTGACATGAAACACTTACCAGATGTGTATCTCGGGCCATTATTTTTTGGGGATCCGAATTGCGAACCGATCCATGATCCTGATTACGATCCGAATCGCGCGCAGAGGTGACTGACTGTTAGTCGTATTTGCTTCGATTGCCAAATAAAAATATGTTTATAAAATTACCAAAAAAATAGACACAAACCTAAAAAATCGCCTTACTGATGTTTGTGTTTATAAGTCCTATAAGCATACATACGGCTATTCTGACATGCAAACCAAAAAGGAAGTAACTGTTCATTCCCTGCTCACTGCTCACTTAAGAAGCATGCTATATATATATATAAGAATAGGCGCAACATATATAATATTGCCTTTAACCCTTTAACCGCCAGTGCCGTCCATATTCGTTTTTTACATTTTTTATTAGCACATTACACATCAGCTTTTAAACATGTTAAAGATAAAAAGTGACATCAATCAGCAATTTTTTTAATTTGTTGACCTCCATTTTGTCGAATCTGAATAATTTTCACTCACTTGAAGTTGTGGATCGCGTCAGCGAGACACAGCTTCAAGTGGGTGAAAATTCCAATTGAATAATTTGGCGGTTACAGGGTCAACTGTACATGAGATATCTACTTTTGATCTGACCATCCTCTAACCGTTAAGTATCAGTGATACTTGAAAAGATATCCACGCAAAAATACTGTGGTATCTTCACACGAGCCGATTGGCGTGATCAGTATGAAGCATGTTATCCACCTTTAGCATCCATGTACAGCCCAGCAAACAAACGACTTTCACCCAATGTAGGATTAATGCTGGGTCGACGTCACAGACGGTGAGCCAGCATTAACCTACCATTGGGTGAATGTCTCTTGTTTGCGGCCACAATTCGAATGATTTTTTTTTAATTGTATACCTTATCAATTAATATCCAAGTGTGCCATACCAGAAGAAAGATCAGAAAACATTGAAAGTTTCCTGATCTTTACTTTGGTTCAAGCCTAGCACACTGGCATATCAAATAAGATTATATTATTTGTATTTGCTGTGGGGTGGGAATTTCGGTGGAATTCATCAACTCTAGGTGAATAGGTGTACGAATATTGCTTTACGTCGCTCTCTGCGCAATCATGGCAATATCGCGACAGAAGGAAACCCGAAGCCGGGACTATGCCCTACTCTTATTTCGAATGACTTCAAGGGCTCTTTATAGTGCACAGTACCATAGGCAACACTGTACACTCCATGCCTTTGAACTGTTTAGAGTACTGTAGATGCACAACAACGATGACAAATATCCGTCCCGACCGGGATTCGAGCCTGCATGGTACTCCCAGGTTACAAGCCCCAGTCGAGACGAATGAGCCTTGATCGAGGCCGGCCAGGTGAATAGGTATACTAACATTTCCCTTCAGTGATATGTATGCAATCGTTCACATGCTGCAGTATCAATAAAGCCCCTATGTTCAATATAGATATTTTTTATTTAAAAAATTGCTGTGTATAACACCATCACTTAACACTAATAATTGATAGTCAATACAAACGATTAACCCTTTCACTGCTAATCACGGTAATAATTATTTTAATTCGTTTTATTCGCCGATCAAAATCACAATTGGGAAAGAAATGAGAGTTTAAACATCAATATTGGCAAATGTTTTGTCTCAAAATAAACAAATATGAATAACGTTCATTCGCTTGAAGTTGTGGATCGCGGTAGCGAGACACAGCTTCAAGCGGGCGAAAGTTTAAATAAGGTGACCTTGCGGGAAAAGGGTTAATTATAGAATGCTGAGTCAGCAGAATTTAACCCTTTAACCCGGTGCCACATATATTCGGTTTTTCATTTTTTTATTAGCACATCAAGTACCATATTTTAAATATGTTAAAGATAAAATGTGACATGAACCAGCTAAATTTGAAAAGAGTTTTCACTCATTTGAAGTTGTGAATCGCGTAAGCAAGACACAACTTCAAGTGGGTGAAAATTGAAATTGAATAATTTGGCGGTTAAAGGGTTAAAGCGCTGAAATATGTTTGTACAAACCATGGAGACCAAAGAGTTTTTTCAATTTGAAATCATCCTAAATGCCTTAATTAGCTCTTTCAGCTTCATTTGAATAAAAATGTTATGTGTCCACGGCTATTATTATTTTTTTTTAAATTCTTTTAGCGCGGGGATCGACATTAGACGTCAGAATCTGACTTCTACAGACGTCAGATTTTGACGTCTAAAGTCGGTCTTTGCGCTGAAATGGGTTAACTGATCATCCCTGAATTATAATTTAGTATTAACATCCAGAATATTTTACACTAAATCGATAATCCAGATTGTGCGAATTTATATGGAGGAAAAATTCGTCGACATAACTCAGCGGCGCGTAAGGTGTATAACTCATATAAATAATAAACATGATAAAGGGTGACAAATTATAATACGGGTATACTGTAATATATGCTGCCGAAGATAATTTTTCAAGAAGAGTCCTACAATTTAGCCTCTAAGCCTACGTCAACAGGTTATATATCTTACTTTCATTTTCATTGTGATATCTAAAATTTAAACAAGACTACAACTATTATTAATATACAGAAGCCTAAGCCCGAGATCATTGCAATTACTCTAGCATAACAAAGACGGTACTTTGACCCAATGCTGGTTTATTGTTGAGCCACCGTCTGCGACGTTGACCCGGCATTAAACCAACATTGTTTCAATGTGTCTCGTGTGATGGGAAAATAATTTCAGTGAAATGTATGTGTGAAGACGTGTGTTGATGCTGACAACACATCTCCAATACTCAATATTATACAAGAAATCATTATCAACGGCGTTCAGCAATTATCGTGTCTCCATCAGAAAACACAGCCGTTTAAAAATAAGAGTAGACCCTATTACCTTAAAAATAAGAGTATTACATTGCGCGATCATGACTGTTATAAATAAAACGGTACAAATGTGAAAGATAATGTTAAATATGAGACGTTATAATGTGATAAGACTGACCTGTATTTGAAGAGATGTCGTGGACATATATATATGTATGTATACTGGCGGAGGCCACGACAGCTGTCTGCCTACCTGCCTGTAGACTGTACTGCCGGCATACGTGCTCATTTATCGAACTTGCCTCTCGCCATCGACGCCGTCCGCGACGCATTCTTTAGTACGACGTGGCGCGCGTACCACTCCTTAAGCTCCAGAGATAGTGTTTACATATATTAATAACCCGTTAAGTCCCAGAAGCCTGTTTATTTTCATTTTCATTTAACACTTCATTTTATTAATGATAATCAGACGATCATGCAGTTCTTGCCTTCTATAAAATGACAGAAATGCATTGGATGCATAAAAATCGTTGGTCAAACCATAATTGTACCATCGCAATAAGGACGTCTTCAGTTTTCATTTAATAATTTTTCAATTACACTTAAGATTGGGAATAAATTATGATATATTTATTCACATGGAGATGAGAATTGCTAGAGCAATAGATCATCTCAAGGTGAATAAAATGCTATTCAATGTTAAATGCCTGGTCTTGATATGCGGGCTGGTAGGCCTAATCCATTTATATCATTTTGATCGAATGTATTTGTGAATGTCAAAATCTATAGTATGATTCACATTAACCGCGGTGAATTATATCTATCATCAACTAATGTTAATGATATTTTACCAGCACTTTTTTTAAGGGACTAGTCTGTACCAAATTTTAATTTTAAATGCTGACGTGTCTGGAGGGTAATGTCATCTGATTCATCTCAGGAGGTGTAGCCTATATGTGCACAAAGGTGACCTAAAACCATTCATTCATTCATCCATTCATTCATTCATTCATTTATTTATTCATTCATTCATTCATTCATTCATTCATTCATTTATTCATTTATTCATTTATTCATTTATTCATTTATTCATTTATTCATTTATTCATTTATTCATTCCTTCAATCAATCAATCAATCAATCAATCAATCAATCAATCAATCAATCAATCAATCAATCAATCAATCAATCAATCAATCAATCAATCAATCAATCAATCAATCAATCAATCAATCAATCAATCAATCAATCAATCAATCAATCAATCAATCAATCAATCAATCAATCAATCAATCAATCAATCAATCAATCAATCAATCAATCAATCAATCAGTCAGTCATTCAATAAATCATCGCAACATAGAGGTTACGTCAGACTGCACCAGTTACAACCTGTGGCCCACCCCACTAAACATGTTAAAATTTAGATCATCTTAACTTAACATCTTAAGTCTCATTTCAAATAGAAAAGTTTAGATAAATCTTAACTTTACTAATGGAAATGGGAGAAAATTAAGATAATCCTAATTCTAACATGTTTAGTTGGATGGGCCACGGGTGTCTATCCTGATACAATAATCTTAAAGGTCAAATGCAAAGGATTTTTTAGTTCACATTTGATATATACTTTTGAAGATTATAAAGTATATAAGAAAGAAGCATTGCAACGTTTTAGAATTTTTACAATTTTAGGGTAAATGAGAACTTTTATGAGCTGCTGCACTGGAGGTGGTAACATAGGTAGTTTTCCGTCAATATATAGGCCTACGTCATATCAGAAAAATTAATAGTCAACCAGTGATGTTGAATGTTTCATGACGTGACCAATGATGTGGTGTTTATGTTTACGTTAGAAAATCCTGTGAACACGATGACCAGTTAAGTATACACGGAATGTACGTCAACATTGGGAGTAGGCGTTCCATTCTACAGAATTATAAAATAAACTGTATTTTTTGCCAAAATGCTAATTATATTGTATACATTTTAAGCACCGTAGCTCACTGTGATATGTGTTCACTAATCTACAGTTTAACGGTTTGCATTTGTGTTTTAACCGTCACTCATTTACATTAGGGAAGCTAAGACAAAATCAAATCTAACCCTTTCAAGCCTGGATTTACTATTGTCATCTTCATCTACCACAAGCCGCGAATTGCTGTCGCAATTCTCGACTTGTAGTGAATTGATGTGATTTGAAAATTGAAGAACATTGTCATGTATTGGTAAAACCAGTTTCATGGAAATTTTCGTTCTAAAACCCTTTGTTGTAGGAAAATTAGGGCCTAATCTGTTTTGAGAGATGTAAAATTATGCTTTAATGCATCGTGAGGGCTTAAAAGGTTACGTACATTATAAAGTATAAATTGTCACCCACTTGAAGTCGCGTCTCGCTACCGCGACCCACAACTTCAAGTGAGTGAAAATTACTCATATTTGTTAACTTTGAAACTAAACATTTAAAATCTTGCTGTTCAAGCTCTCATTTCATTCCCAATGACAGTGCTTTGATCGGCTGATAAAACAGGTTACAAGTAACTATAGCTGTGCTGGCGTATTAACCCTTTAAGCACGGTAACCGTCTTTAGACGTCAGAATTTGACGTCTATTGACGCCGGATTTTGACGTCTAAAGATGGTCCCCGCACTGAAAGAATTAAAAAATATATATACTAATCACAGACCCATAACATAGGTATTCAAATGAAACGTGAAGAGCTAACTAAGACATTTATGATGATTTCAAATTGAAAAAAAAATTTTGGTCTCCAAAGTTTATACAAACATATTTCAGCTTTGTAACACAAGGCGGTCAACCAATGATGTCATAATGTTGGGCCAACGGCACAGACTGTGGCCCAACATTGCAACAGCATCGGATCCACGCCTCATGTTTACTGGGATAGCAGTGGCACTTGCACCCATTATACTGTGTTGGCTGAATAATTATGATCATGTTCGGTTATTATTTGTCGCTCATGCGGCGATAGCTGCGCGTTCCCGGACTTTAATTTTGTATTATTTTTCCCAATTTTAGAAATTAATTACGTATTTAAAGTATTGATTGATTGTGTTATATTTTAAATTTAATAATTTTAATAATTTATATTTGTATATATTTTTTCAGTTTGCCGTGGGAGCAGAGCTGGGGCCTTGGTGCAGTGGTTAAAGCTGCCTGCTTGGAAAGTCGGTTATCGCGGGTTCGAACCCCGCTCTGGCATTCAAGTTTCAAAGAAACAAAAATGTCTCTTCCCCGCTTATTCGTAAACATTCAATATTGTGGGGAACCTCCGTGATCGAGATGTAACGTGCTCGGCCTCAGACCGCCAGGGCTCAAATTTGGAATCCTGTGTCTGGAGAGCAGCGTCATCTTATTCATCTCACCATCCTCAGGAGATTCTCCTGGCCCAGTTTCGCCTATTTGTGTACAATGCTAAAACCCCATTCATTTCATCTTATTTCGCCGTGACTGCGCGTTTATGTCGCTGTGACAGGGGTATTCTTGTTCAACGAACATCGGACCTCTTATCCTAGCTGTGACGTAATTACTATTAAGGACAGCATATTAATAATACCGCCATATCTGTATTCGTGTGTCATCGAATCGCCCGACAAACTAAAATAGACGCGATTACAGTACGTGCAATGCCAAAATTAGCTTCCTCCATCTAAATTTAACCACCAAAGAATTAACTCATTTATTTTATACACTTTTCCCCACCCCACACTAAATGCAAAGTATCGAATTTACACCAATTGAACATAAAAAGTGCACATTTATTATGTATTGTATTGTTTTCATTGTCGGCCACGTGGTGCTCAAAACTTCTCAAAGGTTGTTTGACGCACATAATCAGCTATACGCTTTGCTGAACGAGAAAAAGTCGCCATCTATGACACAGGTAAATAATGGGACACAGGTGATATGTGGTATCAGTAAGACAATACAGGAGCGTGGTGATAAGGGAACATATCTGACTTAGTTAATGATTTATCAAGCCGCAAGCGACTAAAACAATATTAAACAAATCCACCCGAATTGTCTTTGTTCTAGTGCTTCCTCCTCAACGATGCATGCATCATTCACTGCAGTAGCAATTGTTAAAATAGTCACTTTTTACAAAGGAATTATTTCTTCACTTCTTTATTCTGGTATACCCACACAAAGATTATGTGCGTATTCCACATAATCATTATTACAGCTCATAGTTCAATATTATTAAATAGGGAGCTTTTGAAGTCACTAATATGCCAACAACAATTCATTTTGCACCAAAGATAAATTAATTAGAAAATTCTGGTGAAAAAAAATATCGCGAGAAAATAAAACCATACAGACCACTATTCTGTGGTCATTCTCTTCAACCTTTTGAAAGGTGCATCACTTTTGAATATTTGCTGGTTTGCTAGATCGTTTGTTTGTGTCTTTGTAGTTGTTTTTTTTTTTTTTTTTTTTTTTGCTCTTGTTTATCCGCTCGTTCTCTCGTTCGCTTGTTCGTTCGTTTGCTGCATACTGACTTGTTTGCTCACTTCCTTGTATTTTGGGTTTGTTCGTCCGTTTGTTCGTTAGCTCACTCGCTTAACCTTTCCTTCCTGTAATTGTTTGTTTGTTTGTTTGTTTGTTTGTTTGTTTGTTTGTTTGTTTGTTTGTTTGTTTGTTTGTTTGTTTGTTTGTTTGTTTGTTTGTTTGTTTGTTTGTTTGTTTGTTTGTTTGTTTGTTTGTTTGTTTGTTTGTTTGTTTGTTTGTTTGTTTGTTTGTTTGTTTGTTTGTTTGTTTGTTTGTGTGTTTGTTTGTTTGTTTGTTTGTTTGTTTGTTTGTTTGTTTGTTTGTTTGTTTGTTTGTTTGTCTGTCTGTTTGTCTGTTTGTTTGTTTGTTTGTTTGTTTGTTTGTTTGTTTGTTTGTTTGTTTGTTTGTTTGTTTGTTTGTTTGTTTGTTTGTTTGTTTGTTTGTTTGTTTGTTTGTTTGTTTGTTTGTTTGTTTGTTTGTTTGTTTGTTTGTTTGTTTGTTTGTTTGTTTGTTTGTTTGTTTGTTTGTTTGTTTGTTTGTTTGTTTGTTTGTTTGTTTGTTTGTTTGTTTGTTTGTTTGTTTGTTTGTTTGTTTGTGTATTGTTCCAATCGGATGTTTAAACCAAAACATATGCTTACGAAATTCGAATGGAAAAGTGACGATGGTTCCACGCAATACAGGCACAGAATTAGACAACTAGTATTTTCAACCTCTAATATTTGCAAGCATATAATGCAAACGCGTGTCACGTGCATCAGCCCAACATCACTTGCACTTTGAAAGAATCGATACCCCATGAGGAGCTGGCCATCTGTGTCTGGCTGATCAAGCATATAACGCTTAACGATTTAACCTTATCAATACTGGAGGATTGGTTTGTCCGGGACAGCATTGACCACTGTTGACCAACTTGACCACTGGCTGGTTGACCTTCAGCATGTGGACAGTTGACCTTCAGCATTTGGACAGCAGGGATACGCGATGAATGCAGATTTATCGCTCGATGTTAATTATTAGAGGTTAATTGAATGTTATAAAAATGGCGGGATCGATTTATTTGTTTGTTTTGGGCTGCGATGATCAGCTACCATTTCTGACAGAGTGACTGACTGACTGACTGACTTACCGTCTTACCGACTGACTGACTGACTGGATGACTGAATGACTGACTGAGATGACTGACATGACTTACATGACTGACTGACCGACCGACCGACCGACCGACCGACCGACCGACCGACCGACCGACCGACCGACCGACCGACCGACCGACCGACGACCGACCGACCGACCGACCGACCGACCGACCGACCGACCGACCGACCGACTGACAGACCGACTGACTGAATGACTGAATGAATGAATGAATGACTGACTAGTTGACTGACTGACCACTGTTATTGAAAAAAAATACGAAAAATATGTAGCAGTGTACAACACGATGATGTTGCTGAAAGATCAAATAAATTGCGTGACTTCACACAGCGAAATAATATCGATATGCAAGTTAACCCTTAAAGTTAAATAATTTTCACCCACGTGAATTCAACCACAACTTTAATTATGCGAAAATTACTCATATTTGTTTAATTTGAAACCCAACAGTTGCAAATCTTGATGTTCAAACACACATTTCCTAGCTCAGTGTAGCAGCCCTGGTACGACAGTTCACCTGTCTGTCTGTCTGTCTGTCTGTCTGTCTGTCTGTCTGTCTGTCTGTCTGTCTGTCTGTCTGTCTGTCTGTCTGTCTGTCTGTCTGTCTGTCTGTCTGTCTGTCTGTCTGTCTGTCTGTCTGTCTGTCTGTCTGTCTGTCTGTCTGTCTGTCTGTCTGTCTGTCTGTCTGTCTGTCTGTCTGTCTGTCTGTCTGTCTGTCTGTCTGTCTGTCTGTCTGTCTGTCTGTCTGTCTGTCTGTCTGTCTGTCTGTCTGTCTGTCTGTCTGTCTGTCTGTCTGTCTGTCTGTCTGTCTGTCTGTCTGTCTGTCTGTCTGTCTGTCTGTCTGTCTGTCTGTCTGTCTGTCTGTCTGTCTGTCTGTCTGTCTGTCTGTCTGTCTGTCTGTCTGTCTGTCTGTCTGTCTGTCTGTCTGTCTGTCTGTCTGTCTGTCTGTCTGTCTGTCTGTCTGTCTGTCTGTCTGTCTGTCTGTCTGTCTGTCTGTCTGTCTGTCTGTCTGTCTGTCTGTCTGTCTGTCTGTCTGTCTGTCTGTCTGTCTGTCTGTCTGTCTGTCTGTCTGTCTGTCTGTCTGTCTGTCTGTCTGTCTGTCTGTCTGTCTGTCTGTCTGTCTGTCTGTCTGTCTGTCTGTCTGTCTGTCTGTCTGTCTGTCTGTCTGTCTGTCTGTCTGTCTGTCTGTCTGTCTGTCTGTCTGTCTGTCTGTCTGTCTGTCTGTCTGTCTGTCTGTCTGTCTGTCTGTCTGTCTGTCTGTCTGTCTGTCTGTCTGTCTGTCTGTCTGTCTGTCTGTCTGTCTGTCTGTCTGTCTGTCTGTCTGTCTGTCTGTCTGTCTGTCTGTCTGTCTGTCTGTCTGTCTGTCTGTCTGTCTGTCTGTCTGTCTGTCTGTCTGTCTGTCTGTCTGTCTGTCTGTCTGTCTGTCTGTCTGTCTGTCTGTCTGTCTGTCTGTCTGTCTGTCTGTCTGTCTGTCTGTCTGTCTGTCTGTCTGTCTGTCTGTCTGTCTGTCTGTCTGTCTGTCTGTCTGTCTGTCTGTCTGTCTGTCTGTCTGTCTGTCTGTCTTTCTGTCTTTCTGTCTTTCTGTCTATCCGGCTATCGGTTTATAATTAATGGAAAGAAACATGACAAATGAAAACTAAAACACAACACAATAGACATTGTCAAAGATCATGACAAAGTCGCAAGTCAGCAATAAATAATAAAAGTGTACCCATATATGTTTAAAAAATAATAAATGTGAACCAATCTAAGTATTGTCGAATAATAAAGGTGAACCAATCTAAGTAAGGTGAGCCTATCTATTTATTTTTTAATCAATGTGAACCAATCTAAGTATTGTCAATAATAAAGGTAAACCAATCTAAGTATTGTCAATAATAAAGATAAACCAATCTATGTGTACTATATATAATAAAGGTGAACCAATCTATGTAATATAAATAATAAAGGATAAACCAATGTAAGCATTTTCAATAATAAAGGTGAACCAATCTAAGTATTGTCAATGATAAATGTGAACCAATCTAGGTATTGTCAGTAATAAAGGTAAACCAATCTAAGTATTGTCAATAATAAAGATAAACCAATCTATATGTATTATATGTAATAAAAGTGAGCCAATCTATGTATTATAGATAAAAGAAGTCAACCAATGTAATCATTTTCATTAATAAAAGTGAACCAATCTAAGCATTGTCAAATATTGTTAATAATAAAGGTGAGCCGATGTAAGTATTGCCAGTAATAAAGGCGAACCAATCTAAGTAGTGTCAATAATGAAGGTGAACCAATCTAAGTATTGTCAATGATAAAGGTGAACCAATCTAAGTATTGTCAGTAATAAAGGTGAACCAATCTAAGTAGCGTCAATAATAAAGGTGAACCAATCTAAACATTGTCAAATATTGTCAATAAAAAAGGTGAGCCGATCTAAGTATTGTCAATAATAAAAGTGAACCAATCTAAGTAGTGTCAATAATAAAGGTGAACCAATCTAAGTACAGTCAGTAATAAAGATGAGCCAATGTATGTATTGTCAATAATAAAGGTGAACCAATCCAAGATTTGTAAATAATACTTCTAAGTATTGTCAAGGAAAAAAGTGAGCTAATAGTCTGGTCACTGTCACACGGGTATCCCATTCCCAGCAAATACGAGTCGTTGGCGCAATGTTGGTTCAATGTTGGGTCAGCGTCACAGATTTGTGTTTACTGGGATCTTTAACATCAGTCACTTTGTTTGAAATTCAATTAGACAGTAATCTTCATTCATAGTGTTTGTCAAACTCTTCATTTCGTTTAACTAACTTCGCAACTTTATATCTTAAGAAGGTTAAAACAAATTCTCCCAACGGATGATATTTATTGTGTTTACTACGGTATATTTCAGAGTATTATTGATTATTGTATCACTGTCTGGGGCTCTGCTGCACAAAAATATTTATGTAAAATACAAAAATTACAAAATAGACTTCTTGCACAAAACATTCACTGGAACATTCGCGGCATAGATATTGTGAGAGGTTTAGGGTGGCAGAATGTTAAAGAAAGATATTGTTTTTTATCATGTTGTCTCACTTATAAATCTCTACATAATCTAGCTCCTTATTACTTATCTGATCTTTTTTCCTCCGTTTCTCAATAGCATACTGTTTCAATACGTAATGCAACAAGTAATACTCTGCAGCAGCGTTAGGGCTGCAATAATGATATGGCTGTACATGTCTTATCGCTTTCTCCAATTTTTGTAGGTTTTTGTTCGAGTTTTAGTGCGGGGATATTTGTGTTTTCTTTTCTTTACACTTTGCTATAAATGTACATGTATATATATTTGTAAACCTATTCAATTTACGCAAATGCATATATCATCGGATTATGATCTAAAATGTCTAATGTACCCATTTTAGTTATTTTAGTTATTGTAACTATTGTACATATGATAATTATTGTTTAAATATGTGTTTTCATTTTTTATGCAAATGATTGTCATAAAACAGGGCACATATGCAAAATAGCCAATGGCTAATATTGTTTTTACCCTGTATAAATATGTTTGAATAAATAAATTATAATTATGACCACTCATAATTTAGTTTCAATCTCTGACTACTATATGCATAAAATGTAGTTCATTTCCTGAGATAATTCCTGGGCTGTGGAGAACTCAGCCAAACAAAATATTGAAACAATGTTGGGCCAGCGTCACAGACGATGGTGAGAGGTGACGTACTCGGCTTCAGACCACCTGTATCTGGATGAAAATGTTTATTCACTCATTCTTTCGTGCATTCATTTATTCATTCATTCGTTCAGTCATTCATGTATTCATTAGTTCGTTCATTTATTCATTCGTTCAGTCATCTATTTACTCATCCGTTTATTCATTCATTTATTCATTCATTCGATCAATTAATCAATCATTCACTCAGGGATTTATTCATTCATCTATTCATATTCATAAGTACATCCATTCATTCTCCTATCCCCATTTGTTTGTGTGGAGCTGTCTTAATACTGCATTCTTGTGAAATAAAAATTAAATTTTACATTTCAATTTGACGTTTTGAAATTCAAATTGTTATTTAGGCCTAAGCCTAAGTCCTATGATTGAGAACATCACCAAGAATACGATTTCTTCCCAACACAAAAAGGTATTATCCGTGCAGTAGCCTACAATTTGTGCAGAAGTACGTTATGAATTATTGAATTACATGGACTATAAGGGACTAATACTTGACACAGCATAGTTTAAAAACATTGCAAAAATGAACGCAAATCTTCCAACTAATTTCACAAAACATGAGCCACTTATTGATAGTGCAGTCATAATATGGCGCATACTGTAGCATAGGCATGTATACATCCGCATCCACTCCAAACGCTAGATTTTCTCGGTCGTTGTCCTCCCAACACCCAAATTGGACCAACGCTGGCTATAGTCTACCGTCATCTGGACACTGGACATTGAACCAATGCCGGTTTAATGTTGTGCTAACGTCTGCGACGTTGGCCCAACATTAAACCGGCATTGGTTTAATGCCTCGTGTTCACCATGATACTTGTCCGTTGTACATGGCAACCATCCGTAACACAAGTACTCCTTGGCGATGCTCTTCAGGTTGTTGCTGCGATCCCTGCAGCGCTATAAATTTGAATACAATTTCATCCGCAAATAAATACCGCTGGTCCTCTAGATGCGTCTGTTCTAACCCTTTAACCACCAGGGAATGATTGATGCACGTTTTCGTTCACTCGCAGATAAAAAAATACTACCTTGACTATGCCTTTAATATATAAAATAACTATTTTGTTCAAAAAAGCATCTACTATAGTCGGATTCACATTAACCGTGGTGAATAATTTTCGCCGATTTCTCAGTCAATTCTCAACCAATTTTCATAAAATTTTACACACACTATTTTCCATTCATGTCGTGACCCTGACAGTTTCGCGAAGTTTTGACAAATATTTTAGAAGTTAGACCATTTGACATGTAGTAAATAAATAAAAAATGTTGCTCTATATAAACCCATTAGCATCGTCCCAGAATTTCATTACATGTCAATTGGTCCAACTTCTACAAGACTTTTCAAAACTTCGCGAAAGTTTCAGGGCGACATGGATGGAAAATAGTGTGTGTAAAATTTCATGAAAATTTGTTGAGAATTGACTGAGAAATCAGCGAAATTCAATAATCCTGGTTGATGAATTTAATGTGAAGCTGACTATAAGCAGCATAATTGACCGCACTGATTGAACAATTAAAATATTTCACAACATTAACAATTATGCCGCTGAATTGTTTGACTCTATTTATCATTCATTTGAAGCTGGAATTGCTAACGCAAATTCCAGCTTCAAATGACGAGAAATATGTGTATTTAAAAAAATGGTCATTTGCAAAATTTAGTTCATTGATTAACTGAGCGTCACAAACTATTTTATGGATTTCAGTGGCATTTTACTTGGTTGGAAGCCAAAAACCTTGAATCTACATCCAAGTTCTTTGCTGAAACTTGCTCATAATAATCTGATAATGGTTAACAGCATTATGGTTAAAATACAAAGGCAAAATAAAATTACCGTGTGTTATTCAAATACGGATAAATAAATATATAGGGACCTGAATATAAATTATACAAACATTCAGAATTCGGACACCAAATATTAATTTGCTGTACGCCTACAGCAAATTAATATTTTGCGTCAGAATTCTATCGATAATACAAGTGTCATTCCCTTTATCAGCTGGCGACTGTTAGCCACAGGAGTGTGTGGGACTGTGGGAGTGGAGACATATGCACCATTTTCACAAGGGACTCTTTCATCGCGGAAACAATTACAGGCTTACAACTTAACCCTTTGAACATCCATGTCGCATCCATGTACCAGAAGTTTAATTTTCATAAAAATAAATATTCTTCCAAAAATTGTAGGCCTTCCACAAGAGTGAAAGGCCTCAAAGTTTATAAATTCGAGGATATACCCCTCGATATGTGGACTAAAGACACAATTGTCCCTAATTTGACGTTCCAAATCATCTTCAAGCACTAAATTTTGAGGATTAAAGAGTGTTTCCAATTTTTTATGACGATGACTTATTGCAGAGTCACCTGGTGAATGTGCTGGTTGTTACTGCAACAGAAATTAAAGTCTCACACAACTAATTACAGTCCCATAGACTGACATGTATCATCGGCCACACTTTAGAGGCCTCGGGCCTGGCAGGGACTCTAATCCACTAATCATATGTATCCAAGGAAACTTTAAGAGATTCTGAATTTAAAAAAAAAATGTTTGCTTACCGCCATAAATTGTTTGCAGCCGAAGTCAGTGATTCTCTTTAAAAGGTGGCAATAGGCCATTGTCAGTGACTTTCATGGTTTGGAGAGAGTTTGTGATTTGGTCCCTCATATTAGACGCCACTCTGTATTTCTTTTGTGTTGTCTGTGAATTCCAAAGACAAAATCAACCATTGTGAGGGAACAAGCCACATGAGAAATATGCAAGATTAATTAGTAATACCTTCTGACCACAATAACTATGGGGATCTGGCAAAAATTATATCAAAATAGCCAATTTTTTACTGAATACATTTCAAGTAATTAGTTGGATGAGACCACAAGGTTATCATTATTGACCCAAAATTTTTAAATATTTGCACATTAATTAGTGAATGAATTGGCAATCTTTGCATCCTATTTTGTGAGCATGTTTTATCCTCTTTTACAACGTGACGATGTTTCTGGGAGTAGGCAGTTTAGTAACAATTCAAATAACTGGACATTTTTCTTTTGACTAAATGTAGGCCTATTGAAGACATATATAGTTCTAGCCCATCATCAGGTAAGCATTCCCCAACCTTATTCCTGCATTTCGTTGCACACTGTCTCCTTAAATTTGTACGAGAGTATTTTGTGGAAAACAAGTTCTTTCTCCTACTTGATCGTATATTTTTATGAATTTGAAAAATATTTTGTACATTTATGTAAGAAGATTATGAAAATGCCTTAAACATTGAAATTGCCATAGCATATTCCAGCAGAGCTGGAAATGTAAGAATAAAATACAGTTTAAACAATGGTAAAACCGTTTGGTATGCTCTAGATAACAAGTTCTTATATCATCTGCAAATATTATAAATTTAAAAATATGTGATACATTTACCATATCATTTATATACAAAATAAATGATTTAGGTCCTAATATACTACCTTGTAGCACACCACAACACATTTTCATCTGGGTCAGAATTTACATTATTATTAAACACATATTGTGGTCTTTCTTTCAAAAAACTTCCAAACCATGCATTAGCTATACCTATAATCCCATATCAATTCACTTTTTGTAACAGCAATGGTATCAGAAGCTTTTTTTTAAATCTATAATCACACCAATTGTAACTATGTTACTCAGTTTATTATCTATCGACTTGGTGAGTTGTTCATGCGAATCAATCAGGGCATGACAAGTTGTTGAGTATTTCTGAAACCATATTGACTATTTGATATTATTTATCTCTAGAAACTTATTCAACCGATTATTAAAACGTTTTTTTCTCAATATCTTTGAATGTTGTAGAAGTAAAGAAACTGATCTATAATTAGTAAATGAATCCTTCTGTCCTGATTTAAAAAGAGGAATTACCTTTGCAATGTTTATTCGATCAGGAAGAATTCCCTTTTCAAAAGATATGTTAGCTATATGACTTATCGGAATGACTTAAAAAGAAATGCATTCCTTCAACAACGCAAAATTAATGCCGGAAAGATCCATGAATGTCTTATTCGAGTAACGGGTAACAGTAACGGGTTCCAAGAAAAAAATTATATAGAAAAAGGTAGGCCTACCCTTTACTAGGTTGATCGATATTTGTTCAAAGAAGTTTATATGTGAAGCCTCTGGTGGCTGGGGACCCATATATGTCGGCCTTAATTCAAGTATTATCAATATCATTGGATCTTGATAAATTTTAAATAACACACAAGGCACAAAAATCACCATTCGGTCCGGCTGCTGGTAACAGGTTCACACCCCGTCTCGAATGGAAAGTAATTATTATTAGAGTACGTATCCCCCTATGCATGGTTATGTACACAACGTTCAAAAGGTTGAATGCCTGTTTTCACAAAACATTTTATATAATAACCTTTTACCAACATTGTTATAATGTTTAAACAACTATTAATCGGGACAATATTGTTTTCAAAAGGTTTTAGGCCCTGCGTGTTTTACAAAAATAATATATGACAACATTTCACCAGCATTCTTAGGCCTATAATGTTTAACCCTCTGAAGCCTGAATTCACTATTGAATTTACTATTGTCATCTTCATCCACTACAAGCTGCGAATTGCTGTCGCAATTCTTGACTTGTAGTGGATGAAGATGACTTGAAGTGGGTGGCAAATGAAAATAAATAAGGTTATTATTAAAACAGTTCCGTTAAAAAAATAGTTTTAACCTGCCTAGGTGTAGGGAATTAAGTCATTCTTCATAGATGCATAGATGAAGCTTTGATGCATCGTGAGGGTTGAAAGGGTTATAAGCAAATAATATAATTACTTTGAAAATATAGCGTATTATATGGTAATATGTCGATAAACACTTTTTGAAATTTATTTTGTTGTTTAGATATAACGCTCGTTGAGTCGGTATCTCCAGGGTGACTTATTTTTGGTCGCACCAAAATTACATAACATTATTCAAAAAGGTTAGGTCGAAATATTAACTAAATATTTTTTATTGTTTAAAACATACATAGGGCCTATGTCTAGCATTATGAGCATCGTGATATTCATGTAGAGAGAACTGGGTATCAATCACGGGTGGATTTATTTTTAGATTTCAACGATTTTTATATTGTATATTTCAAAAGAAATATCCGCTTAATAGGGCCTAAGCATATAATTTCATCTCTCTTTTGGTAAAGTAAAATTTATATGAAAACAAGGTTAAGACTAACGTAGCCTAATTTATACAAAATCCAATAGGGCCTAGGCCGAAATTACTATGAAAACCCATAAGTCTTTACTACCATAACTGTTACCATAGGGGCCGTTCAACAATTACGTAACGCTTTTTTGGACGATTTTCGTAACGTTTTTTAACGTTACTATGACTACGCTCCGTAACGCATCCGGGTAACCCCAACCCCCTCCCCCCTCTAAGCGTTACGTAATTGTTGAACGGCCCCAAAGTTGTATTATAGGCCTAGTTCGTATTATATCCTGTATTAAATTTTACCATTATGGTATTTTACCATTAGTTTTGTACATATTGGAATCATTGTACTATTTATTGATGTGTATAAAGGGGGCCCTTTGCAAATTAGTACGATGTAGGCCTACTAAATGGTCTACCCTCTATAAAGAAAAATATATATAGTGTTAGTATATCCTTCTAAATAAAATAGTCTCGTATTATGACATATTATAGGAAAATGAAGAAGGATTTAAAATCAAATGAGCAATTTGCATTCATAGAGGCTATGGGGAAGCTGGGCCTATATATGTTATCACATGGGGATACGACGTAGGCCTACATATAATGATATCTGGTCTACTAATCAAATGTGTGTTTCTATGGTGAACAAGATTGTGGCATTTATACAGCACAAACTTATTTGAAAATATTAAAAGGTAAGGTCAAAATCACGTGATGAAGCATAATTTAAAACATGGTATTTTTACACTATGGTAAAAATTATTTTCACAATGTATCAGTAAAAAGATCTCCAAATATAAAAATGTCGGGTCAAGAGAACGTTATGGAACAAAATTTAAAAACATTACAATAAGTTAAAAAGAATGTATAGACCTGTATAGGCCTACACATATGTATCCTTGACATTATTAAAACATTTAAAAATGTTTCCTATTATGTTTTTATTTAATGTCTCATGTTGACCCGACGTTTCAATAATAAAACACGTTTTTACAAACATTGTGAGACATATTTCGTCTAACATTTTCTTACTATTAATAAAATGTGTTTTATGGGTAGGGTACATCTTCGAGGTTGGTCCAACATTGTATAAATATTATACAGATGTTTTGTGTTTGCTGGGTGTACCCTATGTATCCCTATGAATAGGAAATAAAAATATTGTTCAAATTATATTGAAATGTTGAATTTATTTTCTAATAAATCCCTGCTTTTTTTACCAAAAAAGGCATAGGCCTATTAATTATAATGATTCCATGGCATTTTTTTTACTGCAATTTGTTCACAGATTACCAATGATAATTATTATTAAACATGTGTAGGCCTATCGCTATATACATGATATATAATATAGCAAATAGGTCTACAAAATTATTATTGTTTAAATTCTGGCCGTTAAATTATATTAAAATATTAAATTTAGTTTTGAATAAATCGCTTATAATAATGGCGGATTTTGTAGCGCAATTTGTTAACAGATTAAATAAAAAAAATCAGCTGACATCTGCCATGACCAGGATTCGAACCTGGGTTTCCTCGGCCACAACGAGGGGTACTGACCACTATACGATCATGGCCATTGTGACAGCTGTTTGAGCGAGCGCCAAGCGAACAGCGAGACTCAAACCAGTTGGTTGACTAGGCACTCGGTGACTGGAAACCACAATGCGCGCTGCTTCAGACATTCTATTCGTCATCCCCCACACTAGATGTCGCTCAGGTAACGCCCCGCTCTCTCCTGCCAGATTGTCTATATTTGTCTCTCACATGCAACCTACCCGGGTAAACCAGGCTACTCACATTGCGTTGCGATGTCATCAGAGTAGTAGGCCTAATAACCTAGGGCAATTAGGCTTAATGCCATATGACCATGGCATATGACACCAAACACGATTGTAGCACCGCTCATGAACCAGAGAGGTTGGTCATGAACGGCAAATGTAAGAACTCCGCTAAATGTAGGAACTTCAACAAACACAACACAACTTTATACAGGCGTTGTCAACGGCATATGTAACAAAATAATAAAACAATTGTCACAGTGGCGGATCCAGAATGTGCAAGAGGAGGGGGCGTAAGCCACATTTTGGCTGAAAAAAGGGGTGTTAGCTTCACTTTATTCAAAAACATGCATGAAAATTCAATATTTTCACCAATAACGGGGGGAGCGTACGCCGGGTACGCCCTATGCTGGATCCGCCACTGTGTCATAAATATTTTCGATCTGTATCATTGACACATTAAGTACTGGAGGACACATTAGGGACTAGGGTAACAGGCATTTTCCTCTGTATCACTGACACATTAGGTACTAGGGTCACAGGCATTTTACTATATCACTTACACACTAAGTACTAGAGGGTCACATGGATTTTGATCTGAATAACTGACACTTTAACTACTAGATGATCACATGGATTTTGCTCTGAATCACTGACACATTAAGTACTAAGTTCACAGGCATTTTCCTCTGTAGGCCTATCTTTGCCACATTATGAACTGGAAGGTGACATGGGTTTTCCTCTGTGTCATTGACATATTAAAGCAACTCCTTGGGATGACATCAATTTTCGATTTTAGTTTTGTGATGATGGCGAAGTAGGCTAGTGTAGGCCTATCCCCCAGATCATGATTTTTTTTTCAGAGTGATTAGATTTTTTAAATTATTTTTTATCAACATTTTAATGAATCTGCTTAAAACCCAAACAAACTTTTTGTATACCTAAACACTTGCTTAAGGACGGTTGAATGTTCGTACAGCATTGGGCAGACGATCAGTGTTGCAGGTGTATCCCCCATGGCCTGACTATAAGACACCAATTAGCGGCGATTGCTTTAGTCTCACCGTCCAAGGCGTGGGAATATGTGGTGTAAAGTGCTGTATATTGCTGACTTGTTTTGTTTACATGGCAATATTCGACCTGGAAATATAACTATTTTACTCTTTTCCGGTGCCTTAAAATTGTTTTTTTGACTTTTTGTATTTCTAGTTAAAGGGACTGGCCCAGGATAAAATCATCAAAAAATCGGTGATTTCATTTTGGTCTCTTAATATGACCATATGATGTAAACATGTCCATAGACTAGAACTGCAAAAGTTCTTTAATTTTTCTGCTGCGCATTCACCAGTTAGGCTAGATATAGAGACGATTTCCTATTTTTGACATGGTTGTCAAAAATTAGAAATCAGGAATTTCGAATACGGATGGACTTGGCTAAGAGAGATGTTTGCAATTTTTCATCTTCTCGCAAATGTAATAAAATTGCAACATTTGTTTGATAAAAATGCTTACGCTAAATGTAAGAATTTACTTTTACAGTTTTGCACTTTATTGTTGGGAAATGTTGGAAAACAAATGTGTAGCAGTATTTTTCAGCGACCGTTTAAGTTTATACCAATATATGGAATGTCGCCAGAAAAATCCAGAGTCAAGTCAGATGACTGAATACGGAAGGACTAAGTCTTGGCTAAGAATGGGTTTTTGGTTCAGAACTTTTTCATTTTTAGCATTTTCCGGCAAATGTAAGAAAGTTTTTACATTTGTTTGAAAAAAACATATCTCCGCTAAATGTAAAAAAATTCTTACATTTACCTGAAATCGCCTGCAAATGTATAAGAACTCCTGTAGGATCCTGACTTCGTTTAGTTTAGGTGGCAGTTATCCCCGGCTTCTCGGACGCGGGAAGCTGTGGACGACCGCCTCGTTTCCGTACCTTGGTGACGGGTGCACACAATTGCAGCCCGTGCGGCTTTGGTACTTTTCCCGCACTTCAGACGTTACACTCGGTGACTACGGACGTGCTGTAGGTCGCTCTCGTTAAGTCAAACAGGACGTGCCGTGCGCGGAGGTTGTGCTTTGTTGTTGCCAGATGTCTAACGAATAAACATGACAAGTGGAGAAAGAGTTTTATGATTTATTTGGAACCGTCGACTCGACGGGGAAGGAAGTTTGAGTTGAAATGGTGAAGATTGGGCAGTTTCCCTCGTCCGCCATTGCGACCCCACACTAGAGACTTTTATTACATTTCTTTTCTTCAGTGTTGTACTCTATGGATGAAAATGTTTAGAAAAAGGTTATAAAAAGAAACAAATATTGTTGTAAAATTCTATGTGAAAATGTGTAACACTAATTTTCAGCAACTGTTTTCGTTTATGCCAACATGTGGAATGTCGCCAAAAAAAGCCAGAGGTAAGTCAGAGATCACTGAATACGGAAGGACTTGGCTGAGAATATTAACATGAACATAATTAAAAGTTTCATCAAATCCATTTTAAAACCTTTAGTGTACATTTGTAACTTATCTTTAAGTTCAGGCATTTTTTTAATGATATAAAAATCGCTGGGGTTATTCCATTATATAAAGCAGGAGAAAAGGATTTGTTTACAAATTATAGGCCTGTTTCTCAGTTTTCAAAAATACTTGAAAAGATTTAGCCTACTATAGCCGATTAGATACATTTATTTCCAAACATGATATGTTATCAAATAGTCAGTATGGTTTTAGGCAAAATACGTCAACTAATCTTGCTTATTATAATTGATTAAAAAAAAACTTTTGACACAATTGATCATAAAATTTTATTAAAAAAGCTGCACAGGTACAGGGTAAAAGGTATATCAAATAATTGGGCGAAAACAATATGTAAATATTGATATTGCAACATCAGGTATGTTACAAGCAGTTTGTGGGGTGCCACACGGATCAGTACTTGGTCCACAGTTGTTTTTATTGTACATACATTATATTTGGAACATGTCAAAACTGATTAAATGTATTTTGCTTGCAGATGATACAAATTTTCTAGTGGAAAATGTATAATACATATATGTAAAGTTATGAGTATAAATTAAAAAGTTGGTTTCCTTTAAATAATTGTCACTAAATATTTCAAAAACAAATTATATAAAGTTGAAAAGGATGAACTTATTAATGTTTCAAGTGATGAGATCATTCTGACAACAGTTCGTAGTACACAGTTTCTGGGTGTTCAGATAGATGAAGGTCTTAACTGGAAGGAACATATAAAATGAGTAACTTATCAAAACAAAACTTTTCAAAGTCTCAGATACCATTTTTAGAAAAAAACGTGTGCTAAATTATTATACTGATTATTATTTCTTACATATATAAATTATTGTTCAGAAAAATGGGGAAACACCTACAAACTAACTTAAATTCCTTTTAGAGCTATTTGTGGTATTAATGATATACGCACTAATATACCAGTCCATTATTGGCTAAGTGTATTATATTGAAGTGTGTTGATTAGATGCTTATAAAACACTGATTGTTATGTTTAAGGTGAAACATAATTGATTGCCTATGGGAAATCTCGGGATAGGAATACAATCATTATTTACAATCAATTCCAATTCATACAGACAAAGAGGTAATTTTAGAAAAAAATTGTTAGCACTACCATGAAATCTATGACAGTGAGTATAGCTGGGGTTAAGCTATGAAATTCCCTCGAAGCTACAACCATTAATAAAATTTGTGTATTCAAGAAAATGTGTAAATCTTATTTCTTAGGTAAATATACAAATAATTCTTGATTCAATCATATATTATGGTGATTACATTTACAAGATAAATGAGAAAATTAATAAATTCATCATATATTTATTTACCTATTTCGAGTAAATCGTATTATTACTCAATGTAAGCAAGGTAAATAGGAAGTGAAGTTAGTGTCCTTGACTTCATTTCACTTCCTTTCAAACAATTATTTGTGCCAACATAATGAAAGGTGTCTTACTTTAATTTATTTTGATATCACTGTATAAGTTGTAATGTTTGTATTTTGTTTGAATAAACTGTTTTGATTTGATTAGGATGCTTGATATTGGTTCAAAGAAGCTCAAATGTGAAGCCTCTAGGATTTGTCTGGTGGCTGGCGACAATATGTATGTCTCAGTACAGGTAAATGTTATCAATATCATTGGATCATGATTTATTTCGAAGAACACGCATGGCACAGTGAACTGAACAATGAAATCGGTGGGTCATGATACAATAATTGTCATTTGTTTCGCTCATATAGGTCTACAACGTAGGCTAACCGCTGAGCCAATTAAATTTTAATTGCGTTTTCACGTGTACTATACAGGCCTCTATGCCAATAATCACCGCTAAGTCCCAACTTAAAAGACGAGGTGATGCTACGACATACAATTAATATTACTAGGCCTATACCATATGAGTCACACTGATCATTTTGAGGTGTTATCAGTGTATATGGCAAGGGTTACTTAACGATCTAAAAAAAATGCGAGAGGAAGGTCGCCTATGAACCCCCCAGGTTGGCGCACCATTTTTTCACATTTCCTGCATATATGCTATTGTCCACACTGATCTTTTTGAGGTGCTACAGGACATGGTTCATCAAAATGACATGAATTATTGGGCCTGCTTGACATGTCATTATGTGAGTTATATATTTGAAAAAAAATCTAAAATATCTTTTAAACATTTGCACCAATTTTTTATTGTTCAGTGGGTCCCTATGCTTGAGAAAAATGATGGTGCCACAAATTAACATAATGTGCATGAGGACATGCCATGCATGAGAACGAACATGCCATGCATGAGAACATGCCATCCATGAGAGCATGCCAACCATGAGAACATGCCATGCACGAGAACATGCCATCGATGAGAACATGCCATCCATGAAAACATGACATCCATGAGAACATGCCATCCATGAGAACATGCCATCCATGAGAACATGCCAGGAGAACATGCCATCCATGAGAACATGCCATCCATGAGAACATTCCAACCATGAGAACATGCCATGCATGAGAACATGCAATCCGTGAGAACATGCCATCCGTGAGAACATGCCATCCGTGAGAACATGCCATCCATGAGAACATGCCATCCATGAGACCATGCCATCCATGAGAACATGCCATCCATGAGAACATGACATCCGTGAGAACATGCCATGCATGAGAACATGTCATCCGTGAGAACATGCCATCCATGAGAAAATGCCATCCATGAGAACATGACATCCGTGAAAACATGCCATGCATAAGAACATGTCATCCGTGAGAACATGGCATCCATGAGAACATGCCATCCATGAGAACATGCCATCCACGAGAACATGCCATCCACGAGAACATGCCATCCATGAGAACATGCCATCCATGAGGACATGCCATCCATGAGAACATGCCATGCATGAGACCATGCCATCTATGAGGACATGCCATCCATTAGAACATGGTATCCATGAGAACATGCCAATGCAATACGAGGCAAACCGACCAAATACATCTTTTCATGTCAGATTTAGAAGCTTTCACCAGGTGGCTCTAATGAAAAGGTAGGCTGGTATAGATAAAAATGGTATTGTACACCAGGTGCCGCAAAAAGTGATGGGCAATTCTACATGTAGCTAACATGCTGGTCCTACATGTTTAAATAGCACATACCGAGATTAGTACCGGTATTTAGTTCCAAGGGGAATTTGATTAACCCTTTAAGGCCTCACTATGCATTAAAGCATCATCTTATATCTCTGAAAACAGAGTTAATTTTCCTACAACCAAGTATTTTAGAACGAAAACTCCGATGAAACTGGTTTACCAATACGTGGTAATTTTCCTTAATTTTTAAACCGCATCAAATCATCTTCATCCACTACAAGTCGAGAATTGCGACAGCAATTCGCGGCTTGTAGTGGATGAAGATGACAATGGTAAATTCAGGCCTGAAAGGGTTAGCTGAGGACTATAATAATTTTATAAAAGAGGACAGGGTTAGAACAAGAGTTTCATTCTTCAACCCCTTTCTTTAGTCGTCGGAATCTGACGTCTGTAGACGCACTGGAAGAATTATACAAATATATAAGACCCGTAACGTTAGACCCATGACATAGGTATTCAAATGAAGCCGAAAGAGCTAACTAATACATTTAAATTGATTTCAAATTGAAAAAAATATATATTTTGGTCTCCATGGTTTATACAAAAATATTTCAGCACTGTAAGTGTTAAAATCTGATTTGTCATGTCAGATATGACCCATATGCAATATAATTATGCTTAGCTAAGCATATAGCCTATGACATATAAAGCCTGACTTAATAAATCAGACATGTATCAAGTAAAATTAGTTCAATAGAATATGCAAACAGCCCATTAAAACAGGACGTGCTATAGTCGGAATAAATTTCCATTTGTAATTGTCCGTTTAAAAAATAGCCATCAATTGATGGCAGGACCCCTCAGCCGTAGGCTCTGTCCATCAATATAAAGAAATATAAATTTATGCACATGTGGCCCTAAGTAGGCGTTATGAAGTTATTGCGCTTACACGCTATTTTGGTTTACGTGAGCTGGTGACCTTGAAATTAGGTCGAGGTAACTGAATGCTAAACTTGACTTTCAGATTAATGTCATGCACACGAGGTAAAAAAAACGAAGGCCCCAATTTAAGTCAAGCACATGAGGTAACAAAATGAAGGCTCTATATAATTTTATGCATTATGAAGTCACCGCGCTTACAAGCCATTTAGGTTTTCGTGACCTGGTGACCTTGAAATTAGATCAAGGTCAATGAATGTCGAACTTGACTTTCAGATTAGTGTCATACACATGAGGTGAAAAATAAAGGTCCTAAGTTAAGGCGTTATGAAGTTATCGCCCTCATAAGTCATTTTGGTTTCCGTGACCTAGAAACTAGGTCAAGAGCACTGTTGATTGGAACTGGCTCAATTTGTGGAAGACATCAGTTATCTCATCACATACATCACATCTTCTTTCCTTTGTCGCAGAAGATTAGACACAACATCTAATCCCGTGGTTGGTGAAGGCGTGAATGCTCCTGCTCTTCTGTGGCCCAATGGAGACGCACAGTTCATGGACAGAAATCCATCTCCAGTGCTGGCTTGGCCACATGCAATTCACAGCTGGTATAGACCAGTCTCTCGGAAAGCTGACTGCTATGCAAATAATGTCAGTGTCACTAGCTTTTGCCATCAGGCTCCTCCTTTTGTCGCATAATTGGTGATCATCACGTCCACGTCCACCATAGTGATACTCAGGAGAATTGGTACATGTAGGCCTCTGGGTGAGATCTTCATTATTCTCTTCTTGAAAAATACAACACTTCTTCCTGTCAGTGTGGAATGTACACGTTTTCGCTGGTGCAGATTTCGACATCTTTATGTTCATTTCAGGTATGGGATACGACCAAATTCCTACTTCCCTTGGCTCTGCTCTCGGTCACACCCTGTCTACTCAGGCTCGGACATCTAACAACATCTAATCTACCTAGTTTAATATAGCTGACAGATCCGGGCTCATTAGACAGCATTTATGACACTAAGTTTAGACCTAGCTGATGCTAAACCCCATGCTGAGTCTCACAGCAGTGATGTCACCAGTGTGCCCTGGTTGTGCCATGACATTACTCCTGTGCCGAGCATACTCAATCAATCACGAGGAGCATGTATTTCACCAAGACCATGTTCCATTGCAATGACCAGTGCCAGAAATCCATCCAGAAGATGTGGATGACTTATAAAACACATGTAATACATCTACTACACAGCCCTATTTTGCAACTGCCGCAAAAGTTGTGGCAAAACAACTCCGAAAAGTGATTTTAATGCTGGGAAAGGCAGCCATCTTGAAAAATTACCGTCATCTTTGATATTCGGTCTCGCAAAATAAAAATTCAGATTCCTCATAGACAAAAATATTTAATTTGACACTAAGATCATTCAAATAGGACACTTATCTGGGATTTTATTGAAAAACGTATATTTTGATACGCAAAATGGCGGCCATCTTGAAAATAGCGGCTATCTTGACATTTTGATCGGCTAAAAATGTTTTGCAAAAAAGTAACCCACATGGAGTATCCATGCCAATTTTAACGCTTACATCTGGATTTGAAAGATTTCCCAGAAAAAAACCCCACTTATTTCCGCCCCACTATGCATTGTAGGTCTCCGCGTACGGTATATTTACCATGTTCAGGCTACTTTGCGAGTATGACTTTGAAAGTATGACGCTATACCCGTCATACTAGTCCATGGGTTGCACTAATCCATGACGGATGCACCAGTCATGTTAGACCTGAAGGTGTTAATAAATGTTGTTTTGGTTGGGTGGAATTCGGTCACGCGCCACATTTGATGCCTTTTTTAACCGTATCAGACCCATAAAATGGCCTTGACCTTTGACCTTGACTTCCAAATAATTTTAAAATGTCATGAGTTTACTTCATTTGGTTTGATAGAAATCGACTCCCAAGATCATCAAATTTGAACAAATAGGCCCAGATATGTCATTTTATAGATTCAGCCTATAGCGATTGGCGGCCATCTTGGAAATATGCAAATAAAAAAATTGCCACTGGTTAAAAAATTAGTACTCCCTGTGGAAATGATGACTCTAGCCTCTACTGAATACAAATCAATCAAAATATAAACTTCTTTATGAATTTCCAGGTTATATCAGCATTCTGTCTGACTATCTCTGTTACATTTTATTGATCAGAATTTGTTTTCCACGAGAAATTATCTCTTAATAATATATTTTTTTTTCATTTTTTTTTTGCCTTGAAAAAAAAGTCATATTTTTTTCCAGCGCACACCTACACGATTACAAGCAGTCTTAAAATGTGCCTAGAGGTAAGCTGGACAAAGTATAATCGGTTGTGTCCATGAACAAAATAGTACAAGCGAACTCAGAAACGAAGCCAGATCGAAAAAGTGGCCACCAGACAAGGAGTAGGATGCATCGTGAGTGTTTTTAAAGAGTTAAGACTTTTAAGTGTTAGTCACCAAGTCACGTCTATAGACCTTTAAGACTTTGTATTTCTCCTTGAATCAACAAATTTGGAAGCTAATGTAAGTAATTTTATTAACTTAATAAAGTTGTGGTTCATGGAGACAACTTCAACAGAGTGGAAAAATGTAAACTTCATAGCTTCAACCCTTTGCCCGCTAAATTATCTCATTTTAATTTTGACCCACCTCAACCCTCAAAGCGCTGAATTCATTTGTAAAAAACATCGCAAACAAACGGGGTTTTTCAATTTGAAATCATCATACATGTCTTCGTTAGCTCTTTCTGATTCATTTGAATACCTATGTTATGGGTCTACGATCACGAGAAATATTTTTACTCTTACAGTGCGGGGATAGACTTTAGTCGTCAGAATTCAACGTCTGGTCAACTGTAAAAACTTGCTGGACATGAATCCCCCAGAATGCAATAGTGCCCGTGGGTATGCCCAGGCCCAATATCATAATAATACTAAAATATGCTTTTCATACCCACCGCCACATTAAGAGCAAGTTCATAAATCATAGCAATTCCATATATACTTCAGCGACATCTATGAGTTAATAATTCCACCTAAGCTCAAAGCTCTTAGACCTGGGGCCCATCCCACAAAGAATCTTAAAATTAAGATCATCCTAACTTTCTCTTATTCGCATTAAAAAAGTTAAGATGATCTTAACTTTTTTAATGCGAGCTTAACGAATTTAACCAACTTTATTACTGCCATGACCATCCCACGAATGCCCATTTCGCAGTTGGAAGTTGGATGAATCTTTATTTTGTCTCTTGATGCCACTAACTACAAATTTATGGGGGTGAGAATTACTCATAAACAAACATTTGCAATTCTATGTTTAAACAGTGGTTTTAATGGCTAATAAAACGAATTACAAATCATTTCAGTCATAATCACATTCTCAGAGGATTAAAAGTGATCTGAGCAATTCAGTGGATACACTGCCAGCCGTAAGCACCGCTATTCTGCATGGTATATTTTGCAGATGGGATGACGTCAGATTCCCCCACTTTCAATTTCAGCATATCATAATACGCTTGTGATTGGCCAGCTGTCCTGCTAGAAGTTCTGTGATCGGCTGGCGAGGAGGGGTATAGACCAATCAGACCAGGGTGGGTGTAGACAGACACCTGTGTGGTGAGCTGTCGGTAGTTTGAGTTGCGCGTGCCGTCTGTGTCTGGTTGGAACAGGATACACATCGCTCTGTGTATTCAGTGGAGGTCATGTAGCTAGTTAAAAATCACAAACACATTTCTTTCATTCTGGAAATTGCATATAGCAAATTCCAGCAAAAAAATTTAACACAATTGTAATATTTAGTGTTTTTTAATGTTCAATGTTATCAGTATGAAAACATTCCATGATAGTTTGATGCGTTTAACCCTTTAAGTACCCATGCCGCATTCACGCACAATGGGAACATATCTCAAATAAAATAAAATAATTTATTTCTGCAAAGCATTTAAATCAGAGTTTTCCCTTGACATATTACTTTTGAATGATTTAATGCACAGATACCGGTAATCTTTATTCACTTTGAGTTGAGATACAACTCAAAGTGAATAAAAAATTCTAAAATTCCCAGTAGTTAAAGGGTTAAATGAGGACGATACGTTAAAGGTGACATATCACCCCTTATATAGTATGAATAAATTTGTGACAAATAAATCAAAGTTGCCACAAGATGGGGCACAAGTGTTTCCTTATATGGGGTGATTGGCTATCATGTGACCCTCTGAGAGGGTCACATGATAGCCAATCACCCCATATAAGGACATAATTATTCATATCATATAAGGGGTGATAGATCACCTTAAATGATGTAGTAAATATAAGAGTCTGATATTGAGTGAAGTGCTGCACATCAGTTCACCAGATAACCACTGAAACAGAAAAAATAAAAAGAATCAAACAAGCAGCTCTGTGATCTCAGTAGAATTATAATAAGTTAATCCTCTTGATACTGAATTATTTGTTTCATTCTCATTGATTAAAAGCTGGATTTGCTGATGGAATTTCAAGCTGATGAAAAATATGTTTATGTATGCGAAACAGACATGTCACTAGTTGAATCATTTGATGAATTTAGCATATCTATCACAAAATAAAATTACTTGATCATTTTGAGTGATTTTCTTGGTTTGGAACATGATTGCGCTACAGTAAAAAATTTAAATTTTCACCCACTTGAAGTTGTGTAAATGGATACATAACTGTTGACCTAGAAGCTTAAATAATGGAAGATACATTTTCTAAACAAAAAAGCCACAGAGAAAGGCAATAGTCATGTTTTCAAGAAAAAAGTAAAAGTGTGGTTTATTTTGCAAATGAAAAGTAAAAATGTTGCAAGAAATTTTGACTGAAAAATGTCAGACTGAGAGAAAAATCATTCCAAAAACCTCTTGATACCAATCTACTTTTACATGTTTTATAATCATATACATATGTATATATATTTACTTTTATGAGACTAACACTACAACGGGCAAAGCATCCTAGAAAAATGAACAATAACAACCAGAGAATATTACTCACGGCAATTTCATTTTCATGAATATTCTGCACATAAAGAAGGATACCAGGATGCAGACGAACGAGATACTGAGCAGAAGGATGCGGTTTAGTCTGGGAGTGGTCGGCTTGTTTGTCTGGTCAAGCATGATGAAACCCAGCCCGCCGATTGTGAAGAGGAAGCTTGAAGCCAGACCCTCCATTATATACTGGCCGTTCACACGGTACGGCATGAAAGCAACCTGAAAATAGACATCACATTTCACACTGTAATATATGGTATTCCAGTAATATATGGTATTCCAGTAGGTGTCAAATTTTGTTTCTGTCCACACCAATTTGAGTTTTTATAATTCATTGAAATTACACTTTTAAAATGGAAAAACATTTTTTATTTTCCAAACTTACAATATATGTCTGGAGTTTTATTAATTTAACTTTTACAGTGCGGGGATCGACTGTAGACGTCAGAATCTGATGTCTGTACGGTGCGGGGATAGACTTCAGACTGACGTCGATCCTTGTACTGTAGGAATTAAAACATTTCTAATGGCCATAGACACATAACACAGGTATTAAAATAAAGGGGAAGAGCTAACTGAGACATTTATGATGATTTCAAATTGAAAAAAATTGGTCTCCATAGTTTATAGGAAACTGATTCAGCATTGTAAGGTTTAAAGGATTAACATTATAACCATGAAACATTTCTACTCTCGGCATTTAAGAAAACTGATAAAACTGAAAACTGATAAATAAATACAATACATTGTAATAAAGAAACTGAAACTATTTTGACTATACTAAAGGACTAAACTAGAAGAAAAACCAAAATGCCACTACAATGAAAATCAATTTGCTAAATTATTACATTTGTCTGCTTGTTTAATAGATTAGGTATTCCCATATATTATCATAAATTGCATATATGTGTTCTGCTCAATGCCAAAAGGCATTTTGGCTTTGCACAACAGTGTTTAGTATTAAATGAAAAAAAATCTCACAGGTTTAGAATTTCCTCGCTCATCAGTAGTTGATCCTATGCTTGGTGGTTCCACAATGACATCATATATGATTCCTGGAACAAGGTAAAAAAATATAGAGTCAAGTCAAGCCCAAAGTAAAATAGGTGAGCATAAACTAGATATGAAGATGAGGCCCATCTCAACGCATACTTCAGGGGGTGTACAGGGTGGGGCTTGAGGGTTTTGTAAAACCCCCATTATTCAGTGCAGAATTAAAGTTATAGACCACTCTTATGTATTTTTCTCGTTCTAGTTGTACATCAGTTGCCTCTATCTCAGTAATCAGCGTGGTGCTTTCTCGGTACAGATTTGTCCTGCTGTGCATACACAGTGGACTATTCGTCTAAGTGATAGGTAATTTTAATACAGGTAGTTCAGTTTCTCAGAAGATTTATAACTGCAATTGTCATTTTAAATGTGGTTTGTTTTAACCCTTCTCCTGCAAGCTAATTTATTTAAATTGTCAAACACTCAAGGTTGTGTGTTGCTACCGCTAAAGTGGTTGAAAATTACTTATATTTGCTTAATTTGAGACCAGACATTTGAAAATCTTGATCTTTAAATGCTTACCCCGTTCCCAATAACTGATTTTATCAGGTAATAATTTATGATAAATCAGATTGAAAAGGACTATAGTCATGATTAAAAGTCAAAGGGTTATTTCTTAAAATTAAGTTACTCCCATAAAAAACATGAAAAAAAAAAGGAAAAATAGAATCCCCGTGCAGACCCATGTACATTTGGCTCGAAAAATATTGATTAGCAGAGTGTTTCCATCAAAATTTGATAATACATCTGTATCATTGATTTATAAATCAATAATCAAATTTAAATTTGATTAGGAAATGGGCAGAATTGCGATACTGAAAAAAATATTCACTGACGTCGGTGGTCATGTAAAAAATTATAATAATCACAATAATTGGCATAACTGGCTGATGAACAAGATCAGGAAGATGACCCACAGCTGAATAAATGCTGTGTCAGCGTTGGCAGATTCATTATCTGAAGAAAAGGGGTTCGCAATGTGGTAGGGGGCTGTCCTTAATAATTTTGGGTGTTTTTTTCAAACTACAAAATATTCAGCGAACAAAAATAATATATCAGATTTTTAAAAAAAATTTAAAAGAAAATTTTAAAAGTTTGTCAGATGGATTTCAAGTACATGTATAAAATATAGACATTGAAATTTAACATGGTATCATTTTCCGGAAATAGAATACATGTGAAGAAAAATATGACATGCCAGTGTTAATGACGACATGATATAACTTGAGTGATGGGCGCTAGCATGATTGCCAGAACTGAGAAGTGGGTGATCTCTGGTGCCTTCTGAGGCACTTTAAGTCTGAAACAAAAATAGTGGATCTGTAGGTACGCTAGAAAATTAAATTAATTCACACCCTGATTTCATCACAACGCCATAAGGAAGGCCTTGTTAGCACTAGTCTATATGTCCTATAGTTTATCCAATGGTCGAAAATTGTCCAAAAAAATGAAAGTTTATTGATTAAGAGTCTACACAGTCACTTCTCAATCAATTTTCATGAAATTTTGTAAACAAAATTTTCCGAGTCATTTGGCATCTATTCTGAAAAAATCATCAAAAATAACCCATTAGACTAACTGCATTCATTTTATTCTCAGTATTATGTTACAGAAATTTTTCAGGATTGTTGCCAAAAATGACTAGTCGAGATAATAAGGGAACATTGTCATCGGATACAAAAATATGTGAAAATGGTGATTAATAATAATAATTAATAATGGTAAAGAATTGGGGGGTACAATAGAAACTCTTTCTGATTTTTCGGGTGAAGCAAATACATCCATCCACGCCCATGGCGATCGGAGAGGACGACACGGCAACACAGACAGTCAGTCTCCAGGCACGGACACCATCTTCTCACAAAAATCTGATATTATCGCCCACAACTACATTGCTTCTTCAGAGCTGAAGTACGATAAAGTAAAGACGTGTATCATATATAACTATTATAAATTATAAAAACAAAGGAATTAAAAATTTCTTACCACCAGTAACCAAGAAATATGACAGGAGGACACCAGCGAAAACGAACATTGATGATGGCATTGTTACCCAAGAAGGGCGTTTTATTTTGAGATTTGGGCATTCCAAAACGGAAAACGGAACACTGTATAAAGCCTCCATTATTTCAGTAAATTAAGGTTATGCAGTTGAAAATAGTTCAAGCAAAAGGTAAAACCGCTGCTTTTATTTGTCGCTTGTTGAAGTTGAGAACTATAGCTGAAACTTGACAGCACAGCAGCCGGCTTGAGTCGCTGAGAAATGTTTACCACTGCCACGGGGCTTGTTCCGGTGAAAAGCCACATGCCACGTAAGCAGGTATCACTGCACAAAATCTCACAGGGGAACGCATTCTGCTGGGCGTGAGGAGCGCGCAGCGCGTGGGCACCCAGGAGGGTGCACATATGGGCAAAGCCCGCGACTTCATGAATCATGTGACCCCGGCAGTGTTCTCGTTTGTAGTGACTTCCACTAATGTTTAACCAGTTTTATCATTGAATTCATGCATAGACCTTTCAGAAAATGTAGGCCTATTATATACCGGTAATAATTATCCATAGCATACCGGTAGGCAAGAAAAAGTGTGCTTTTGACCACTGGAATGCCATAAAAATGACATTTTTGGCATGTCACCAGCCTAAATTTTTGTCTTAGACAGGTCACTGTTCATGAGTGGGTTCAGTTTTTGGACGATAAATTGTTTGAATTAAACGAACATATAATAGTGATTGTATTAAAAAAAGAATTCCAAAAAGTAGTAGGCCTATATTGTCCCTTGCAAAATTGAATTAATGTTCACGTCGCCACAAAATAACAGAATACGTTCCATTTGAGTTAGTTAGTTGTTTTTATCTGCCAAACATTCTAAGATCAACTAGAGTTCCTTGCTGTGAGATGAATACGTAATCTAAGGTAGGTATGTAAGGAGACATCAAAAAATTATGTGATACTAACAGTGCTACTCTTGCAATAATCAATAGAAACAAGCAGACGCTATTTATTTTTTAAGAAAACAGAATACGTTACATGGACTCTGAAGATATTGTGATATGCACACCTAACAACAAATGGCCCTTTAGTTACTCACTAGGTAAGTCTCCAAGCAGCAAGGAGAAATTTAGCCTGGCCACTGAACCCAGCTTTACAGTTGTGCAAAAAGAAGAAAAAAATCCAGATTACGTTACACAAAATACATTACATTTTGTAACGTATTTTGGTAACGTATTTTGGTAACGTATTTTGCTCTTCGCTAAACAATGTTGTAATATTGCATTCTGTCTCGTAACAAAGGTACAAAGCGCTCACACTTTGTATGATACAACTATTTACTGGAAATAGTGACATTCAGTATCATTACTTTATCATAACATGAATTATGATAGTTATGTAACTTATTTTGGTAACGTATTTTGCATTTTTAATGGAAATATTAATCAACAGGTACGAAATGACAGAAACTCGGTATATATCGTTATAGAAATAATCAAAAATGTGCTTAGACAAAAGACACCTCGATTATTCAATGTGGCAGCAGTTGCGGATCCAGCATAGGGCGTACCCAGCGTACGCCCCCCCCCCCTTATTGGTGAAAATATTGCATTTTCATGCATTTTTTGGAATAATGTGAAGCTAACAATCCTTTTTCAGCCAAAATGTGGATTACGCCCCCTCCTCTTGCATATTCTGGATCCGCCACTGTGGCAGTGTGTAATAACATCCATTATACACACAAATACCGAATACGTTACTTTTAATTATTTTTGTACCTGTCGAAATATAGTGAAATAGTAGGTACAATATTAGTCTGGTGACAATGACACACGCAATTTATTGTATTGCCTAGGTTTATATTAAACAATATCAAATGGGTATTGAACATGTACACACTACTGTTCTTATCAGGAAAAAACTAAAGTAAAAATACACCACTATTTTATAAAAACCTGCATATCTCGTATACTGCAATGTATCTCCACCATTGACACTTAGAAATTACATAATTATATAAAATTCAGCATGTTTAAATTTTGCATAGTATTTGTACATAAATGCCCAATGCATATCAGATATTTTGGGAAATGTTTCAACTACAAAAAATTATAACGTTTTCTGTGTGTGTTTTTTTGGTGCTTTTAATTGTTTATTTGACAAAAATGATTAAAATTTATGTTTTACACTTGGTATCTCAATTGTTTAGGACAAGAAAAAATAATTTCTATATTTTAAAATAAAGTTGAAAAAAGAGGTCTAGTGAGAAGTTGATTTTTTTATATGTAGCTTATGGAAAAGTCTTGAAGTGGCGGGCTTTGCCCATATGGGTCCTGGAAATTATGGATGCTTCCCACTTCACTTTTTCACCAATTTTTTGGCCTCACTATTCACTTTTTATAAGGGGAAAATGATATAAACATAGATAAAAATAGATATTTATAAAAATTTTGGTTCGTATTTACACTATTTATAAACTGCAATCCTCGATGTTTGGCTCCTAAGAACAGGCTCTTCGTTGCTCGTTTGATTAGTTTTTTAACCCATATGCCTCACCCAGCAATAAGACGTTGGGCCAACGTTGTATAAATGCTATACAAATCTTTGTGCTTAGGCCTAGTGGGCATGCGCGAGATTAACGTCGCTACACTGGTTCAACCTAATTAGGCCATCGCAGGATCAGCGGGATTCTTAGCCCGGCGGCTCGATTATAAGACATAGCCTGCCAAAGAATGAACTGTAGGCCTCCAGGCCTAAATACATACATATATAGGCCCTGTGAAATATAAGATAGAGGCTGATCGGGTAAACGACAAGTTAAATATTAATAAATGTAGGTCTATACTTTAATACTATATAGTAGGCCCCTTTAGGTCTCAGTGAATAGGCCTATGCTAGGCCTAGGCCTATAACAATAACCTATATATCTACAAAATGCTAAAAAAAACTGTTTGAGACTGAAATTTCTCTAGAACGCAGACTAAAAGTCTCAACTCCTGAAAACTGTTGGCAACATTATATTCAGGTGGTTGAGGCAACTCATTGTTACATAGGAGATAAAAACACCAAATTTTGCATCCCGTTCTCTTAGAGCCCCCTAATTACCATTCGCATAGGAAGGTTTCTTTAACGACAAAATTTAACATGGCCTCCGTTTTGGCCAAGATCAAAGATTAGATTGATTTAATTTTTGATAGAACATTTATAAGCAGATTCATGATTTCGTTATCTATAGGCCTACCATAGGGTTTTCAGGTATGCCCGACATAAGGGTGTGGCAAGAAATTATTTTAGACATTGCATTGTGGGTAAAATCCAGGATGGCATCCATTTGTGCAGTCAATGTATTTTTTACAATGGCCGACAAAAGGCCTATAACAACATAGCACAAACACATATAAGAGAATCATTATTTAATACAATTGCCAAAGTGGATGCAGTGATATTTGCCATTACGAAATCTTTTAAAAAAACGTAACTTCTTTAAATTTTGTTACTTTAAGGCAAACAACAGTAGCTACTTAAAATTACGTTTCAAGTGAGCTGGTACAGCTGTTTGCCTTGCACGATAGAGTTGCTGTTCAGACAAACGTACGAGTGATCCACCCATAACATGGTTCCTGACATCATCACAGCAAAATGCGCCACTGACCAACATAAAATTGCCAAAAGACGTTAGGCCTAAACATGTGTGTTTACACATCAAGATGTGCAAGGGTTTTGTCTCAAATTAAACAAAAATGAGGAATTTTTACCCACTTGTCGTGGGTCACGTTAGCGAGACACAACTTTAAGTGGGTGAAATTGTTTTTTTTAGTTTAATTTTAAAGTTTTAAGTTCTAATCCGCGTATTCTGTCAAACATGGAGCTATAATTATTGCTTTAGACTCATTAACTGATATTCCTCGAGGAGAAGATATTTCTGCAAACTTGATGGCAAATGTGTTTCTGGGGTATAATGTGGCAGAGGTTTCTTCACATGTGTTCTTAATGTATACTTGCATGTCTCCATCAGGGTGCGAGGTGATAATTTAAGCTCCTTTGCAAAAGTTTATAAACCTTTGAATATTCCGTCAAGTGCAGTGAGTGTTTGTATATTCTTGTCGGTAATGGTGGCTCCTGCTGCAAGGAACAAAATCACAACCCGGTGGAATTCACACAGCAGTTTGTCACTGTCATAGTGCAGAAAGACTTTACTTAACTTCAGTATACAAGTTAAACAAGACTCTTTAGTAACAATACAGTTCCAAAATGGTAGATCCCCAGATGACCACTCGATGCGGGCCCCAGAAATGACAAATAATTGAATTTTTTTAAGAAAAGGTAGTGTCCGCTCAATTTTAACTTGCTCTTCGAAGAAAAAAAACCCAATTTGATATATACCATCAATAGCTGTGTCTATCGGTGTCTTACTTTTTATGTTCATTTTATCCATTTAGCCGCCTTTTTCCACCAATAGTTTTACAATATCATACTTAGACTTTGAGATTATGAAATCACTGGAAAGAGGTAGCATTCCGACTATGTTTGGCCTCACATAGCACATTGAAGCCACGTGCAGAGGGGTGTTGTAGGCTAAATTGGTCAGAAGACCGCCATGAGAAATGAACTTCTTCAGCATACCTTCATCATTAATCGCCATTGCTGTCAACATATCATACATCGACTTCTCATCCCAGAAATCCAACACGAACGAATAATTATAATCGTCAGCAAACTCAACAAAATTCTTCAACACTTGAAAAACAGTAAATTGATGCCCTGTGCTAACCGAGTTACTTTTAGAATCACTTTCTAGTGCACTTTCTTCGTGTAGATATTGTAAATAATTACAGTGACTAAAAGGCGCTGCCAGCCAACAGACCAGACACTCAGTGCTAAGAAAATGTCCAGGAGGGTGACCGACATAACAGCTTTGATTGATGTTGGCACCATGTTCACAGAGCATCTCAACCAGCCTCACATGACCACGTATTATCCCCAGTATTAGAGGTGACATGCCACACGGGGTCACGGGGTCCAAGTCAACGCCTTCAACCTGAACCAGTACATCTACCAATTCCAGCGTTGTGTTCTCGTCGTGGAATAGGCATGCCAGTTGTAGAGCAGTGCATTTACAGTTCTGTGTGACACTATTCACATCGCACCCGACTTCTAACAACGCTGACAACATTTGGGTCATTCCTTGTATAGCAGCAAAATGCAGTGGAGGTAAATTTAAGCCAAAAGGCAGCTCCAAATTTAGCTCGCTATTCGGGTGGTGTCCCAGGTATTCTCTAACTGCTTCTACATCATTGTTTTTGACCAAATTCATGAATCCAATCATTGAATCATCCATGATATCAATTCGTTCAATACCTGTAAATACAAATGGGTTTGATTTATTATAGTGCAAAAGTTTGCTACAACTAAAACATTCCTTTAAATTCTGTACTTATAATAATTAATTTAAGTCGACAGTCTATCCAGTGTTTACCTTCCTAATTTGTGGGATGGTCTAACTGTTATCCAAATCGCTGACGCTGTTAAAGTACTTTAAATAATCTATTCACAGCAAAAAATATTGCATATATATCAGTGAATTTACATGTTTCACACACAGATAAATATGTGTATGAGTTCCAAGTGAGTTTATTATATGACTGATAAATTAAAGTTACGTAATTCATCTAGTTTCAGTTCATATAATTGTGTATGACCTCAACTGAGCCTTTACTGACGTTTGATCATAAGATTAGTTGTTTTATGTCACATTTTGGCCTTTCGTACCTCACATTGGACATTTTGAGTGGTGACACGACATACACCAAAATAGCCTTAGCTCTTTATGTGTATTTTTTTATTAATGACCTTAGATTACCTGAAATGACCCTCAATAACGTGTAATTACAACATAAGTAGGCCTATTTCAATCAATCACGTAGCATTTGGTGCATTAGACTAAATATTATTGTGAGTGGTCACAAGACATAGAGCCTAAAAAAAATATGATTAGCTCCGCTATGCCAATTTGTTTAATAAACTTAAATAACCTTCATGACCTTTAAAGATCTTGAACCCCACAATAAAATGCTGACAATAACTTAATGAAAGATAACATTTTACTATACACTTTGAACGCGTTTGCCAAAAAAATGATTCCAATATCTCGAAAATACACTGACGATAATTACCAAAATTGTAGTTATATACAAACAATTACATTTGGGGCTCCAGTAAAAAAGCACACCAGGGTAACTTGGGGGACTTTTGTCAGCATGTTCCAAACCACATTTGGGATCTGGGTCAGTAGCTAGCCTTCAGAATTTCGCTGTAAGGATGCTAACTTGTGATTATTATCATTTTGGTTATAATAATGTTATGAATAATGCGAGGGATATCGGACTCTAAACATAAATTGTTTAATCGTTTAAATACTTTCTTCATTGCGTTGGTCGATCTTTATAAAAGATTTATTAAATTGCATACGCCATGCATGACAACGCTTTAGGTTTTAAAATGAGTAAGCCAGACAACGTTTTAGGCTATAAAATGTGTAAGCCAGACAACGTTTTAGGTTATAAAATGTGTAAGCCAGACAACGTTTTGGAAGATAAAATGTGTAAGCCAGACAACGTTTTGGAAGATAAAATGTGTAAGCCAGACAACGTTTTTTGGCTGCTACTAGACGGTGATCCAATGTTTTTATTTGTGAAATTCAAGTCCCAACATTTATCAGTGTTTCAAGATTGAAAGCATATTTTACTTTTAGCAACTGATTATACAGGTGCTAATAAAAACACAGAATGTCTCCTGTAGTCGACAAAACTAATTTGTATAATAGCGCAACAAAAGAAAACTCAAAATTCGCGAATTCTAAACTTCGTGAAAAGTCCCAAAATTTAAACACGCGAAACTTACCAGATCTACAGTATGTCAATTACCAGATATGTCAATTTTAACCCTTAAAGCGCTGAATTAATTTGTAAAAAAACATCGCAACCAAATGGGTTTTTTCAATTTGAAATCATCATAAATGTCTTCGTTAGCTCTTTCTGATTCATTAGAATACCTATGTTATGGGTCTATGGCCATTAGAAATATTTTTTACTCTAATAGTGCGGGGATCGACTTTAGACGTCAGAATCTGACGTCTACAGACAGTTTTTGACGACTAAAGTCTATCCCCGCACTGTATCGGTTGAGCATTTTTAGGACGATTACAAAGTATAAATCTGCTCTTGTTTGATAAGATGATCATTTTACCTTGATCTCTCTCACAAATGACCTAAACTATTATTTTTGTTTTCCCATCGTAGGAGTTGACGTACCTTTCCACAGAACCTTTCCCCAAGCTCTCCCCAACGCCAAATGTCCGTGTATCTCCAATTAAGCTGTCTCCACGCCAAATGTTCCGGCAGACTCAGGTTGAGTCTGGCGCGCGCAATTTCCAGCGAGCACGAGACGTTGATCCAATGCTGGCCTAATGTTGGGCCAGCATTGTACACGTCGGATCAACGTTAAGCCAAATGTTGGTTCAACGTCAGATGCCTGGAGGATTACAGAGGGACCCTTTAAACTACGAAACTGTAAATTGTCAAAATACACATTCCCATTGGTGATACAGCGACCTCAACTGCAAGTGGATCAAATATAGCCGGGCCGGGTGTAGTTTTTCTATTGCATACTGAAAATGTTGTAAAGATATGTACACATGTGACTATAATAAACGATACTACTACTACTACTACTACTACTACTACTACATAGCGATCCAGCAAACACGGGGCATTCACCCAATGCGGTTTCAATGTTGGGCCAGCGTCGAAGACGGTGGACCAACATTGAAACCGCATTGGGTGAATGCCCCGTGTTTGCTGGGGAGGCCCACTACATTGTGGCTGATACTACTCGGGCAGGAACTGTTGATCTCTCCTAATAGAACCACCCTAATGTAAATTTGTAAGAACTAATATTATATACGTTCTTCACATGTTGATGGCCAAAACACCCTATAATGTCCACGTCGTGCGCTGTGGACTATTTTAAAATATAATATGGAAAAAAAAAATGGAAAAAATATCAGATATGCATCGTTATTCTAACCAATAAATAAATGTAGGCCCTGCTATTTCAGAATCAGCATGATGAATTTCATTGTAATCAAGCTGGCGATCACTATCGCTATTAACAACTTAATGAGATTAGATTTTATGTGCAATTTGATGTACCGTCAGTCCTTAAAGTGTCATTTCGTGAATAGCTCGCTCTTCGTCCAACGATTGGCATACAATCCCGCACACGTGAATTTTAAAATTGAACGAAAATTGAACGACTGGCTCATATCAACTGGCAATCAAAGCGGTGACATTTCAGCTCTGATTTTGTTGTTGTATAATTGACTTCATTGTATTAACACCATGATTAAGGAGCATGAGCTACAAAATTGCTGAGTCAGCAAGAACCAGGCTAAGTTTGAAAATCGGTGTCTAAAATAATCCTGAGTTTTTACCCTTTATCCGCAAACAGACATAATTTTAATTTCACCCACTTGCAGTTGTGTCTCGCTACCGCGATCCACAGCTGCAAGTGACTTAATTTTGTTCAATTTGAGACACAAAATGACTAATTATTCGAACGTTTCAACCCCGAAATCGAACGTGCTAATAAAAAGAATCAAAACGATCATAGTGCATGGTGAATGGAAATCAAAGGGTTCATGGTTGGGGTCCCAACAAACATAAGACGTTGGCCCAATGTTGGTTTGATGTTGGGCAAGCGTCGCAGACGAACAGCAGCATGGTAGTTATATAACTATTTATAATCCATCGATATTTATCATCTGCTAGTCAGCCGAGGACGCAGGACGGAAAAATTTGACTTTATTGTGGATATAATATATATATGTATTCATAAAGAACAACGCCCGTAGTGTTAATGTTGACTCGTCCCTCACAGCCAATAACTGTCAATATTGACTGTAAATATTATCCTACGATATTCCAAGACGGATTCCAGGTAGGCCTACCTGTCATATTGGGTGTATATAGAGCCTATCACCCCTGGGGTGGAAGGGTCGCACGTATATGTTACTATGAAAAGTGACAAGTATCCCAGCCGACAAAAGGCGCTGATCCAATGTTGTTTTAATGTTGGACCACTGTCTAAGACACTGTCCCAACATTAAAACAACATCGGGTGAGCGCCTTGTGTCTGCTGGGATAGGCCTACGTCTCTTTGAGCCCCATGTGACGATATGATGCTTAGGATGAGGTAAGTTTGTCCAGTAATCAGGTTATATGACTGTCATATTTAGCTACACAAGTACACATAGACTCTTTTATTATTAGGCTTTATACACAAAAATATACAATAATTGTACAAATATGCAAATGTAAATAAAATTGTGTAGGCCTACATTAGGATGTCAAATACAAGTGACCAGCACCCTAGCTCAATACGTTTGACATCCAGGATACAATTTATAGCCTTATACACAATAATTACACTTGAATTTATGTTAAAGTATAAAGGATAATTTTAATATACATACTATATATAATATGTTTCCCGCACTCTATTGATTGTATATAATATTATATATACACCTCATATTCAACAAAACGCCAACCATACAATTTATTCAAGATCGGATCAGATGTTATTATGACTGATTGCTGTAACAAACAAGCAGAAAGATATGAGCTTAGTTTTAGGAGAATGGTACATATCAACCTCTAGTAGCTGGAGCGTCATATGTGCCACTCAAATGAGTGGCACATATGACGCTCTGTCCTCTAGGTTACGATATTGTGCTGACTTCTTCAGTAAGATATGATGGGTAAGTCAGCTTGAAATTAAATGAATGGGGTCTTAGGCCACATTTGTGCACATATAGGCTAAACTGGGCCAGGAGAACCTTCTGACGATGGTGAGATAAATTCGATGACAGTGCCCTCCAGATACAGGATTCGAAATTCGAGCCCTGGCGGTCTGAGGCCGAGATCGCTACCTCTCAATCACGGATGCTCCGCACAATATTGAATCTTTAAGAATGAGGGAGAAAGAAAAAAATTGTTTCTTTGAAACTTGAAGGCTAGTCTGGGGTTCGAACCCACTATTACCGACTTTTCAAGCCGCCAGCTTTAACAACTGCACCAGGAACCCTGTCCAAGTTAGCTTGAAGACATGCTCAACAGCCAGTTCGGAGAAGCGTCACCTAGTGAATAACTATAACATAAACATAACTATTCCCGTAACCCACGCGGTTCTCTCTGAGTATATCATTGACTGATTGTGGTACAATGAGCCACAACTTTAATATAGAATACACTTCTGAAGTCGTTTTCGTATATTGGACGTCGGTCGTCAGCTTGTCGGTGGGTTAATCAGTCTGTTGATTGATTGATTGATTGAATAATTGATTAATTGATTGATTGATTGATTGAGATACATCAACACATATTTCACATATTTGTCAACACTTAAAATTAGCCATGATACAAGGCCTAATTGAAGCTTCATTCATAATTTTATTATCTTATCATCATATACACATCATATTGGTTTGTTTTCAGATTTGTTGGTCGTCATGACACGAAATGTTTTGTATCTCGTTGTCGTTCAGGGCGGGGGCCCTGAGGTAGTGGTTAGCACCGCTGCCTTTCACGCCAGAGTTCGGGGTTCGGCTCCCGGTCTCGGCGGTTTGACAGGAACAAAAATGTTTCTTCCCCATCTACGTGTGAAAGTCAGTATTGTGGGGAGCCTCCGTGACCAAAAGGTAGCGTGCTCGGCCTCAGACCACCAGGGCTTGAATTTCGAATCCTGTGTCTGGAGGACAGTGTCATCTCATTCATCTCACCATCCTCAGGAGGTTCTTCTGGACCAGTTTAGCCTATATGTGCACAAAGGTGGCCTAAAGCCCGATTCATTTCATTTATTTCGTTGTCAATGCACAGCTTTTGTCTTTTTTATGCCTGCATTCCGAGCCATTCACCAGGCTTTCAGTTCACCATTCAGTTGGTTGAATGTTGAACCAACATCTTGTACAATTCTGGGATAGGGGGGGGGGGGAGATTGAGCCAATTCAAGACGTTATTTGCATGGTCTGCCAAATTGCATGAGAGACAATAACGCAAATCTCCAAATTATATCCGAAGACAATGTATAATGCATTTAACATTACAGAGTTTGACCTTTTAAGTGCGATCACTAATTTATCTGTCAAAGACAGCTCCGATGATTTTTTTAATTCTTTTAAATATGAATAGTTCAAGATTCACCTAAAGGAACTAACTAGCCCATCACTTATTTTTAGTCACGGTTGTCACAACAACTTCAACTTCAACATACATGACTAAAATGGAGTGGTGGGCTAGTTCATCTAATGCCCTACATCCCTGAGACCCATCTTATGTTCATAAGATTGATCTCAAGTTTATGTGATGAATGCGAGAAAGTTAAGAAGGCATGCATATTAGCATGTTTGTGGAATCAGCCCCTCGTCTTTTGCCAACGTCTCAAACAAAACTTAATTTGTTCTCAAGGACACTGATTGGCTCAGGGATAAGTCTTGATCAATTACCATTCATCGAAATTATAGAACGAGTCAACAATTTTATTAACTGCTGTACCTGACCGCGTGGGTAATATGATACGCATGCAATACCAACAGTCTTTGATTTTGATTTTTGATTTGATTTATTTCAGTGAACAGTACATGTAAGCATGATATAAAACAATCAGGGCCACCATACTGGTCACCAGGGATAAAAGACACTATAAAGGGTCTGGTGACCCTTATTTCCATAGTGGTCCCTGAAAAATAGACCAGATGGCGACTGAAAAACTAGTCTTATCTGTCGCTACCAACACTGCAGCGCGAAGACAAACAGCAGTAGCTGCTTACTTGAAAAGTAAGCAGTTACTGCTGTTTGTCTTTGCCGGCAGAGGACACAAGCCATCTTTTCGGTTCCAACGTCTGACAAAGTGGACCAGAATTCAGCAGAAGCCGGATCCGGTGCTTCTCAGCAAACACGACACAACTACCCAATGTCGGGTTAATGTCGGACCACCGTCTTCGACGTTGGTCCAACATTAACCCAACATTGATTAAAGGTGTAGTGTTTTCTGGGTTGTTGTGGGCGTTCACATTGTCGCCTGTGTTTTGCATGACTTCCAAACACTTCGATCCGCCCTGGTTTGCGTTCCTTGTCTTCACCAGGATTCGGATAGTGTCAGCCATTGGCCCTACGCAGATTCAACACAGGACCAGCATGCGATCAAATAATGATGGTTGCTTCCGCTGTCAAAATGTCCAGAGCTCTTACATCAAACAACTGCTATGCGCCACCCTTCCTGCCCCAAAACCCTCATACGTGGTGCAGGCCCGTAGCCAGGATTTTCGTGTGGGGGGTCGTTTTAGGCCAAAGTTGGACCTTTTTTCCATTCTCGGCAGCCGCCGGTCATGCCAGTAGAGTGGTGCGAGGAAATTATGCCTCCCCGATTTTTTTTAAAATATAAAACCCCTATATTTCGCATTTCCTGCCTTTTAAAACACAATTTAAAACACAGTTTTTCTTCATAACACCTCCTCCCCTATGCTAAATTAATTAGGCTACCCATTAAAGCTGTTATGATCATGTGTCATTTTGAATTTATGTGTATTTTTATGCCTATGACTGAATAGATATATCATAATACCGAAAAATGCACAGGGGCGGATTCAGCTTTTCATTGACGGGGGGGGGTGGTAAAACTTGACAAAGGAATATTTCACTGTAAGTGGGTCGGGGCGCCTCCTGGCAAATTGTGGATTTTCAAAGGCTTTTTCCTGCAATCTAAGACATATTGGGCACTGTTTGTCCCTCAGCTGCTCAGTATATCACCAGCTCATAAGGAAACCCGGCCTTAAATACACACTACCCTGATGACATCACATCACAAGGCTCTGACACAGTGACCTACATTTTAAAATAGATTAATTCTACTACGATCACTAGATTTCGACAGCTGAAAAAGGGCTAATTTTAATAGACACTCTAATTAGTCTCAGTTTTATAACATACGGGTTATTCAGTAGGCGGGGTGAGTGTCGTTTTCACACAGCTTGCTGTGTACATATCATGGCGGTCAGTGTGGCCGGTTCTGTTGCGAAGCGAGTTGGACAGACTAAATTTTTCTTAACCCTTTGAGTGCAGGGACCGACTTAAAGGGTGAAGGGTTGATGAAACACACCACTGGGACCCATCAAACTATACAAAACCTTTAGATTGATATTTATAATTTTCCTGTTTCCACTAATTGATCTTTAACATTATCCCACTTCCACTAAGATATTACATCGTACTGTGAAATAGTATAATATAACTTTCAGGTTATGCGATCTTTAAAATTTTAATTTCTTTTTGAAGTTGTGTCTCGCTACCGCGATTCATAACTTCAAATGATTGGCTATGTTTTGGTCATGTGGGGTTGTCTGTCTGTCTGTCTGTTTGTCTGTCTGTCCACGGTCCGTCGGATTACTTAAAAGTAATATGCGGATTTGCATGATTTTTTTAACAGAGGTGTATCTCGGGTCAAGAAACACTCAAACAAAGTTTGGGGATGATCCAGATTACGATCAACGGATTTACGTGAAACTTCTACCAGAGGTGTGTCTCGTACGAAAAACCAATCCATTTAATGTTGGAGATGATCTTATCCGGCTCCAGATTACGCTCATTAATGTCTGCGGATGTTCGCAGTCTCTGACTGATTGTCTAGTATTACACATGACTCGGATTCAAGTTTCAAACCAAAATAAATGTTACTCAAATTGATAGAACGCTGATCAAAGATGAAATCCGATTATTCAGTTTAAGATTTGTCATATCAAGATATATTTTGATCAATCTGAGATAGATATGTGATATAAAGATATATTTTGATTAATCTGAGATATGTTATATAAAAATATTTTTGCCATGGAAATTGAGTTATCAATTCTACCCCAAGAGCACTGATTGACTGCAGTAGATTTTATGTGTTTTTCAACAAAATAAGGTGTCCAAGCTGAAATTTTGTAAATCCAAATAGTAACTTGAAGTTGGGAATCGCGGTAGCGAGACACAGCTTCAAGTTACCCTGGAAATTTAAATTTAATAGTTGAGAACTCTAGTGGTTAAATAATTGAAAAATGGAAACAAACAATGCAGCAACACAACACTAATACCAAGGAATCTAAAATGCGGAATACTGCGGTAGCTGACATCTGTACTTACTGCTCAGGGTGTTGGCTTTCAACTGGGTCTCCAAGCTCATGGTCAAGTAAATTGAGTGGTCAGTAAACATAAGCACGGATTCTTTTTTATGCCTTTATGCGAGGGATAATTTATTTGGAAGCGACCGATTACAAACCTGACTATGTTAGAGTTATCTGCGAAAATCCTGGGTTTTTACAAAAATCACTGATCAGGTGAAAATAAATTTACATGACCATTTTTATAAAATAGCCTGAAAACAAATATACATAGTCCAGAAAAGATGAGTAATTGACACGATGTTCCTGTAATGTTGGGCGAGCGTCGCAGAGGGTGGGCCAACATTGAACAAACAGTGTGTCAATCAATGTCTCGTGTTTTCTGGGTTGCTAAAGAGGAAAATAATCTCAAACTTTTCGACCAAGACACGAGTGCGTATTTTGAATTTTTCGCACTACTTCAATAAATACTTAAACTGCATTAGCTGAAAGGTTACATATTTGATTTGTTCACAATACTTTAATAAATACTTATACGGCATATTTCCCAGCAATCACGATGCCATGACCCAATATTTGTTCCATGTTTATTCAACGTTGCGAACGGTGAACCAACCAACCAACATTTTCTAACCAACATTGGATAAATGACTAGAGCTTGCTGGGATGGCTTTTACCGTTCGCATTTTATAAAAGACATCTGGAGAGCGCACCAAATCATTATTTGATGCTCGCCAATCTTTTCATGGGCTCCAACTGAATATTTTCAGTTACAATTTATTTTCCTAATTTTTCACTTAAACTCCATACTAATCTATGATATATATATTCTTATCTTCCCATCACAATGCGGTTCGGCTGGCATGACGGTTCCAATATGTAGCGTTACAATACTATTGGTTCTAGAATCTAAATAATTTACATTCGTACTTTGTCGTCAACTGATACGGTCAATTTAAATAATACATGAGCTTCATCGACCCGCGTACAATTGGGACCAAACAATTCTAGTCCAGTTACATCCAGCAGTTGGACCAATGTTGTTTTTCTGTGGGTCATGGTCATTACTCCGGCATTGAGTCAGCGCCTAATGTTTTCACTGCAACCCAGAAAAAAACGGGATATTAAACTACTTTGGTGTAAAGCCAAAAGGCAGTATCTGCTTACTTGTGAAGTAAGCAGATACTGCCTTATACAATACTAAAACAACATTGATAGAAGTCGGAGGCGTAGAACCAATGTTGTTTTAATGGTAGACGTCGGTCCAGCTTTAAAACAACATTTGTTCAATTTCCCTGTTTGCTTCTCTAGACATCAGAGGAGATTTTCATTAAATATTGAAGACCGTGAAAGACAACAACTGGCAATGATTTCACTTAGTCGCCACTTGTCGAACAGATTGTTTTTATTGACCGCACCCGTTAAAGACAATCGTCGTCAGCGCTCGATCACAAAATAAAATGTGCAAAGAATGAACAAGCGAACCAACGAACGAGCGAACGAACCTACGACACAACCAACACATGGTGATGTAGATTACCCCTTAAAACGCTAAGCACGAACATTTTCGTTTAAATCTATTTTATTAACAGGTCAAATCGCAGTAGCTGGGAGGAAAATAAATGTTTAAACTTCAAGATTAGCAAATGTTTGATCTCAAATTAATTAAATATCAGTAATTTTCACACAATTCAAGTTGGGGTCGCGCTAGCGAGGCAAATTTCAAGTGGTTAAAAATTTAAATTATGTAATTTAGCGCTTTAAGGGTTAAATGAGGTACGGGATTCGAACCAGGGGTTTGACAACATGAGGTCAAACTTTACAAACGTCGGGCCAGGAATTGCAATTCAACCAGGATAAGACACACAGAAGTAACTGCTTATTAGCAGTTACTGCTGTTGTCTTTTTCATGGCATATACCTGGGCCCGTATTCTCGCAAAAGTTACGATATATCGTAGGCTTCTGATTGGTCGAGGGAGATGGCCATCTCGACCAATCAGAAGCCTACGATATATCGTAACTTGAACGAGAATACGGGGACAGGACCGCAAATAGGCGGTGACGCCTTTGGTCACCCCCTTTAGTGTAAATGTCAACTCCGTACACATATTGATTCATTTTAGATTCTTCTTATTAATCCGACCTTGAAAAGATCCAAATAGATCGTACTTCTGCTGTTGAAAGGATGGTATCCACCACTTTACAACGAGGCAGATACGACTTTTAGAGCTCAAGGTGACAGTTTGATATGTAGATAACTCACTTATATGTGATTTCCCAGCTAGCACGAGAGGTTAACCCAATGTGGTTTCAATGTTGGGCCACCGTCTGCGACGCTGGCCCAACATTGAAACCACATTGGATTCACGTCTCGTGTTAGCTGGGTTGCCCACTCACATACTTCACGCTCAAAGTGATGCGCTATTGTTTGATATTTTCCATTCATTTGGAACTGTCATCGCTGACGCGATCGCCAAATTCGAATAAATGTAAAAACAGCCTTTCGTTTAAAAACTAGACCTTGTTAAATAATTGATGCTTTATTTTCTAAATCATGGTCGAGAAATAAGCAATATTATAATATATAAGAAATATAATACATCCAAGCGTGGAGGCGCGACTTTCAAAGTAGGTGTGAATGCTTCAGTGATCCATAGGCTCCAAAAATGAACCCTTGATGTCCCAGGTGGTCCGCTTAGCGAGGTTCGAGACTGGTTTTGTTCAAAAAGGTGGTCTAAGTCCCGAATAGCGGGAGTGGTCCGCTAAGGGTTAATCCTTAAGCATTACGTCATCCACGTAATGTAGAGAACTGTAGAGAACGGGTTCTCCGGGACACCCGTGTATGTACCAAATGTGACATTGCACCAAGAGACATTGGCGATGAATTTCATTACTTGTTCGTATGTGATTTTTTAAGACAGAGAGAATAGAACTCCTCTTAAAACAATACCATACAAGTCCATCTACATTGAAGTTACACACGTTGCTGAATATTACGTCCGGAAATATACTCAGAAATTTGTGCACCTTTATATCTAAAATTATGAATAGTTTTTAATTCAACTGTAATTTATTGATTACATAATATGCGTTCACTTGACGTTTCTCCACATCATAATCATTTTAACTATTTATTATGTGCATAGCTAAAATCGCGAAGAGTTGCATGTTCATTATTTGTATTTTTCATGTATATTCCAACTTTGCCTGGCACTGCATGTCTTTAAAAAAAGACAACAGTAATAAATCACTTGTTCACTTGTCAATGGGAAAAACTTTGGGACTGGACAAAAGTGGTCCGTGACGTGAGGTGGTCCGCTTATTGAGGTGGTCCGGAAGCGAGGTTATACTGTATATATATAAGAAATATTACGATTAAACTTATCGCTCGAATTAAGTGCTCGTTGAATTAACCCTCCCGGTGCGGGGACCGACATTAGACGTCAGAATCTGACGTCAATAGATGTCAGATTCTGACCGCTAAGGTGGATTCACGCACTTAAAAAAAGAGTAAAATATTTATAATGGTCGTAGATCCATAGTATAGGTATTCAAATGAATCAGAAAGAGCTGACTAAGACATTTATGATGATTTCAAATTAAAAAAAAAAAAGTTTTTTACAAAACTATTTCAGTGCTTTAAGGGTTAACCCTTTCAAGCCTGAATTTACCATTGTCATCTTCATCCACTACAAGCCGCGAATTGCTGTCGCAATTCTCGACTTGTAGTGGATGAAGATGACTTGATGTGGATGAAAAATTAAAGAAAATTGGCATGTATTGGTAAACCAGTTTCATGGACATTTTCATTCTAAAACCCCTAGTTTTAGGGAAATTAAGTCTGTTTTCAGCGATGTAAAATGATGCTTTAATGCATCGTGAGAGCTTAAAGGATTAAGGCTCGCTGGCCCTCAATTCAATCTTCAGGCATCAAAGAGCTCGCCACCGTATTGACAAATGATACATGTACATCTTGCGTCATGACGACTATAACACAACCAACAACAGACTAAAGATAAGCAGCATCACACTCTCTGGGTTGATACCCCGACTCTAACCCTATTCCTGCTGATCACAACTTTTGTCGTTTAAAGTCCGTTTGTGCTCAAATTGAACAAATATGAGTAATTTTCAGCCACTTGAAGTTGTGGATCGCGGTAGCGAGGCACAACTTCCAGTGGCTGATAATTTAAATAATTTAACCAGCCTCCTTGATTTAACTTAGCAGGATATGGGGTTAGTGATAACACACAATCTGATAAGGCTAATTGATAGATGTCCGCACCACCGTCAAGTATTTGCCCAAGTCTCATCAATCCGTCAAGCTCTCGATCACTCACCCAGCGATTTCTCTAATGAAGAATTTCACTTCCACGTAACTTCCATTTGTATTCTATAGTACTGCTCTGCAAAACCAAAAGGCAGTATCTGCTGACTTGTAAAGTAAGCAGATACTACGTTCTGGCTCCCCTAGGCAGAATATAGGTCTACTGTAGCAGCAAATCATTTTTAAAAACGTTTTTTTTTCTTGATTTAACTAAATTGCAAAAAAAACTATTCATATAGTCCCATATAATATAGGTTTTAAATGTCCACCTTTATATGAGATTTATTATATTGATGGCTTATCATGATCCATCATAAATTATTGACCATTCAGTCGTTACAGTGTAAGTGGATAATAAAAGTAATATCAAGTCCAAATTGTAACTACCGGTATGCAAATAGCGCAAAATTATTGTGAACTACCGTATTTTTCATCCATTAGAAGCTAGCAATTACGTCAACAATTCCAGGTTTAAATAAATGAAAAATAGCCATGAGTAACGTCTATTTGTCTGAAATCATCAAACACGTAGGCGGCTATACTTTTTTTTGCTGTAAGATGAAGGAACTTGAACAATATTTGTGTCTAAAAGTAAAGTCAGTCATAGAGTTATTATCATGGAGATTGACAGAGGTCATGCTAAACCTTATCACAATACACCTTTCCCAATAGCAACACGCCACACACTACAGTGACTAAAAGCTGAACTACTTAGTTGGGAGTCCTGTCACACTTCTATTACAACACGCCTCACAGTGATTAAAACTGAACTATTTAGTTGGGTCCTGCTTATGCGCAAAATCGTGCAAACAGTGTATATGTTGTAAATGTGATCGCACGAGACGTTGGTCCTATACCGGCTTAGTGTCTACTACTCTGGCACAACATTAACCCAGAATAGGACCAACGCTTCTTGTTAACAGGGTGTTTTTCAGTGCAGGTTTTAGGCTTGATATGAATTAATGCTCCAGTTGAAGTGCGTCTTAAAAAAAACCCTTTGAGGTCGTCAATAATCTACCTGGCTGGAACGACGTCACCGACACCGAAACAACGTTGAACCGATGCTAGATCAACGTTCCGCACTGCAGAGACAAACAGCAGTAACTGCTTACTTTTCAAGTAAGCAGTTACTGCTGTTTGCCTTTGCACGGCATACTCGGTGAGTGGGTGCGGTCGATTCCTGATTCTAGACATGGTCCTATCCGGCACGCACCTTAGCGACCAGCACGCTCGCGGTAAACAATACGCACGCCGCGTGGATCGCGTCTGTCACAGACTGACATATCAGACTGTAATATCAGGGGAATCCGTATTAATAACAGGGAATGTCACATACAGACAGAACGGAATACAATACACGGACACGGAGTGTTAACGACGCGGCGGTTGTCACTGCAGGTAGCCAGTAAGGTGATAATAGTGCGGGCACGGGGTGCAGGCGGCCTGTTATTCTGGGTGATTCTCAGAAGGCCGTGATCGTGGTCGGTGTCAGTATGGATCTCTTATTAGCGTGACATGGCAACACAGGAGGCGGCAAAACCGCGGCATTCTGAGCTGTCTCTCGTGAGAGCCAACTCATCTCCTACCTGGATACTGATGCTCAACATGTACTCTCTCAGGTAAACACAAGTAGGCCCTACACATTAATACAATTTACAAATATGTCTATAACATAAGTAGAAATATATACCTTTCACAAATAGACAAATTCATGTCAATTTTGAAGGTCACTGCGATATTTAATAGTTTTTTTATGAGTAAAGTTATAGGGCATACATTATTCCCTTGGACACCCGTCGACGTTTTAGGCATACTCTTTTTAATATCATCAAAGGACAGGTGTCGGGAATGAAATACTTTTTTAATGATTACATAGCAATAATGACAATACACACACGCTAGATCTGAAATTGGACAATAGGCCTATGAGTATTTGTGGGTCGCGACAGTGTTCACTTGCCTTGTTCCCAGCAAACGCGCGACGTTCAGCTAAAATTGCTATAATGGTGGAGCGCCGTTTGCGTCGCTGGTCCAACATTAATTGTATTAGTGTCAGGTAGGCCTACATTATAAAATGTCATGTCCCTGTAATGCTACATTCAGATATGGCCAATGGTTTTATAGTTCATTTCTATGTAAAAGCCTATATATTTAATGTAGTTAGGTCTTGTATTTTGTTTGCTAAATATTCTGTACATGAGGAAATATTCTCTATAAATGAAGTAAGATTATACTGAACTTTAGCGATTTTCTACGGAGTAGGACTAACGAAATGAAGATAGGCCTGCTCTACAGAGAACATTGACTAACGTTAGTGACGATTCTCTACGATCTTAGTGTTATCTTAATAAATATGCTTACATAAATTACTTTAACAATTATTCTACATAATAATAATAATGGTGAGTTTTATATTGCGCACTTACTATGCTCTGTGCGCTTCACACATTTACCCCCACTGGACCTGTTCATTCATGCACCATTTCAATTCTCTTTTTTGGAGCACTTGCAGCCATTTCGGCGCTAGGAACTAATCGTACACATTGCCATCTCTGTCCTACCAGGTACTCTATTACTGTGTCAAGTGAAGCATGTGAGGGTGAAGTGCCTTGCACAAGGACACAACATCGAAATAAAGTCCCAATATTGAGAAGAGAGAAACAAAATATTTCTCTGAAAATCCTGCACCAAGCGGGATTCGAAACCGCACGACGGGCAGTCACATTGGCAGAGCACCGCGCTCTAGACATTGCGCCACGTCCATCTCTAGTACATATAGAAAACTTAGATATTTACTATGTAGTGAACATTCGTAAAAAATAGGCCTATATTAGAAACTTATCAACGATTCTTCAAATTATAGAGAACCACAGTAAGGATTCTCTTATAGACAATTTATTTTAGTATTCAAAGACAATCTTAGTAAACATTCGCTAAATAAAGACCACTAGTAAATTGTGTCTATAAGTTGGAAAATAAAAAGTATATAGGCCTACTTACCTTTCTTGAAGACGAAGAAACGAAGTAAGCTCCTAAAGTTCGAAAACCTTAGCGAAGATTATCCACGGAGAACTTAAAAAAGTAAAAAAGAACTTTGATACCGATTATCCATATTACAACGTTATTTAAATGGAGAAGAGTTTCTCCCCAAAGAGAAATCTTGTAGTAAAGTTTCTCAATATAGAGAATCGCAGTAAAGTTTATGCCCCACCTAAAAAAAACACTTAAAGTTATCTAAACTAAACCGCTTTTAAGAATAATTTTTATTAGTAATCTTCTGTCAGCTATAGTCCCGATTTCAGGATTTTTTCTGTGAGACATGATCACATTATCATGGAATATATTTTACATTGGCGACTTTACTGAAAGGTGTGAATTTCTACCGCGATTTCCACCTGACAATAAATAAAACATAAGACAAAATCTGGGGAATATTGTTTTGGTCGAGATAGTGAGTTAAAATAAAATGAAATATGTGTAGCTGTTCAAACAAGTTAAATATGATTTGATATATTTTTATTGTTATTATTATTTTTTAGGCATTTTTATTTTCAATTGTTTGCCCCACTGCTCATCCACCACAACCTATAATTCTGGCTTAACAAATATTTCACATGTATATCATTCTTTGAGCAAAACGGATTAAATGGCAGTTTGTTGACCTTTTAAATATGCTAAACCCCGATGTATTTTATTTTATTTTAATACACATTCAGCTATGAATTGCTACCACAATTTTCATCTCCAGGTGTATAAATGTGACGAAATGTCCCCGCACTGAAGGGGTTAAACAAAACAGAACTTGCATCCCTAATCCACAAGTTAGTATTAATCCTATTCAGCGTAATATGGAGGTAAAAATAGTCAGTCTGTGACATGAGTGGATGAAGTTATTATAATTCCTGTTAGTTAGTGTTAGTATTTTGATAATCTGATAATCTAATCGGTATTGGTCCTAATGTTGGTTTGATGTTGGCCCGCCGTCTGCGACGTCGGCCCAACATTAAGCCAACATTGGGTGCGTTCACGACTTGACTTTATAAGACGGCACAAAACACGCGTATTTTCGTTTATCGGAGATAGATTTAGCACCAGTTCATCGTATTAAAAAGGACCAAAATACCCCCCCCCCCCTCCCCGCCTAGTGATATAAAAGAGGCACCACATACTTTATTTTTTATTTTTTTAATCAATATTGAAATCGCTGAGGTTATAGTCTCTTGGATAAATACCGGCTTTGCTCGATACATGGTAGATCATTGTGTGATTCAATTTAATTCAATACAATTCATCTATTATACTGACAAGTACAGTACAATACAAACAATAAGATAATTTAGTTTTTTTTTTGTATCCAAGCCATGATAATCATTAGTCAGTATGAAGGGGTTAGTATAGCCTATGACCTCCTTGGTATGACGAACGGGTTTTTAAAATTTAAATTTCACAAATATGTAACTGACTAAATTTTAGTTTTATATACGCGACGGTATAATTAACATTTCATGTAAAGAAATTGAACCAATATCCATGATATATTTTAGAAACTAGAGCAGTACTCGGGTGAAAATTGACCAAAAATAGGCCTAGTCATAGCCTACATGGGAACGCTCAATATTTCATCTTTTTTTTTAAAACTGCATGGGAGTTTGAGCTGATCTAAAATGGCACAATTGTGTTTACATTACTCCTGAACATTTTGACTACCAGACACGTTGCCAAACGACGTACCTGCAGATTCAGGTGGGTCAGTCCATTATCACAATTATCAGAAAATTAGCTGATAACTAGGGCCGAGCTCGTATTGTGCGCCTCTTGACCCGATCCTCGTCGGCATTCAGTCTCAGATAAATCGATCACGTCCTACCTCATCACAAGTGTGGACTTGGTATTCTTCAATACAAAGACAAACAGCAGTAACTGCTTACTTTTCAAGTAAGCAGTTACTGCTGTTTCGCTTTGCACGGCAGTATCGATCAGTTTATAACTGGCCTGTCAAGCTTGACCGAGCTCTGTATCCAAAGCAGACCAGAGCTTGGGCGGGACGGTTTGTTCAACAAGTGTTTGTTCGATCCAAAGTATGTGGCGGCACACTTAGCTGGTCCTTAATATAACTCAAAATAAGTAGAGTATCCTATGTATGATATACATGTGTAATGAACATGATAAGCTATACATGAAAAATGCGTCTAAAATTCCGGAAAATAAATTGCTTCACTTGAACATGCTCAAGGGCTGAATTATCTTTCTGCATTTGAAAGTTCCAGCTGCAAATAACAAACACTAGATCACACACAATAATGCTAGCCTACTGCGTGTTGATAAATGTGGCAAAAATTGTTATGTCTATTATGTCTTTAATAAACTATTTTAACCGTGTAGCCATATAACAGCTAGATCTCATCGCCAGTGATCAAATTAAAATACATAAATATGTGAAAATCTATTTTTGTATTATTGGACACAATTCATGCAATTGGGATTCGAATTTGGAAATGTCTATTCCACTATAAGATATCTGTTATTAACATATTTCTGGTTTGATAGAATATGTAGATATATCATTTACAGAATCTGTGAATAGCACAACTGACCAATCGATGTCTCCAGAGACAGCCTACTTTAATATTATGATTAATGATCTGTACAAAGTGTGATAGCGTACACACCCAGCAAACACGATACACTGACTCAATGCTGGTTCAAGGTTGGGCCAGCGTCGCAGACGATGGTCCAACAATGAACCAACATTGGGTCAGTGTATCGTGCTGACTGGGATAATTAAATGATTATTGACCACCATTGGCGAAAACTCTACATCATTGTTCTTTGAAAGTATACATCTATATACCGATACATTCAACTCATTTCCAACTACAAAAATAATGGTCAATTAAATTTCTTTAAATTATTGTTATACCATATTTAGGCATTACTCACACTTTCAAATACACACTAAAAATACAGGTTCTTTCGAAAGACCTCTACCAGTATACCTTACATGGTTTACACACATTTGTAAAATGTTCTACCTGGGTCGCATGGTAAAATAATAAGGGTTCCATAGAAAGAACCTTTCAGAGTCTATTAAGTATTAATTTGAACCTGGAAATTCATCAAATAAAAGTAGAGCTCCAATCGCACTCCGACCGGGGCTGATTGGTGCGATCATATTTTATTATTATAAAAAAAAGTAACAAAACGTAATGTTACATTGATTTCATTTGTTAAATGCAATTAAACAGTATTTGTTGAGCAATACTCTTTAAATTTGGGACTGTAATGCGTATCAACTGAAAAATATATATATAATTCAGCGACATGGATTCATTGATGAAAAACAGTGATCCCCGCACTGAAAAAGTGAAACATTTATGATAGCCGTAGGCCCATAAGATAGGTATTCAAACGAAGAAGAAAGAGCTAACTAAGACATTTATGTGTAATGATGATTTTAAATTGAAAAAAACCTTTGGTCTCCACGGTTTATACACAAAATTGTCAGCGTTGTATGGGTTATACAGTCAACAATAATACATTGCTGGTAACATTGTACAAGTATTGTACACACGTCTTTTACAGGTGCACAATACAGTATATTGTCACGGACAATACGTTCTGATCCATGGATGATCCCATTATCCCCGGAGATATAATTTGTATTTACAGTGCTATTAATAGCGGGTGTCTCTATCCCTCTCTCTGCTCATTGGGCAATCATTGGCTCAATGCATGGCCAACATTGGAGACTTTGTCAATGCATTGAAGCAGTATTTGCCTGATCTTTGGTGCTAAATCCCTTAGTTACTTGAGCTGATTGTCAATTGCGGAATACTCTGTAAGGGTGAGCCTACGCCTAGAGCACGTATCTATGGATCGTTGTACTTGTACGGTACGCCCACGTATAATGGCTACCCAAAATGTCAATAGGCCAATCTGGGTGGAAACAAACTATGTAAGCTAAGTACATTGTAAGTATTATACTCGTTTTTTTCATTACGTAGCGCAATTTCTATTACTATGTAAACAAAAGCGAGAAAAAAAATAACATAGTCATGTAAAAGTCAAGTCAAGATAATTTATTAAAGTATCACACACAATTTATTAAAAAATATTACAGTAGCACAAATAATTATTATGGCCAGTCAATTCTGACTTATGAGACACTGTCAAATAACATATCATTAAATAACATATTGTTAAATTATAATATAATAATTATGTAGGCTATATGTACAAAATAACCTTATAATTGTTGAAGTGTTGACAATCACATACATTGCGGATTGCTTGTTTTTGGGGAATACTGGAGCTATTTCTATCGAGATAGAGAATGTCTGTTTGTCATAATATGTCACCACATTTATGTGTCTGTTTAGCGTTTATTTATAGCGATGTCGGACAATGGACAATGGTTGAAATATCTCCTCCCTAGCCATCAGATTGTGGCTAGGGGGACGATATGCGTGTTCAATGCTCATACACAACATGACATCTTCTTGCGCTGTTCTCTTCGTGTGAACTACAACCCTGAGTTTGTAACGTAATGAGTTTTTCATGGGCTGAATTTTAGCCAAGAAAATAGTGGTTGATAAAATATCTAGAATGATGACTGGTCCTACATTTTCAGTTTTGGTTAGGCACACCAATCACAGAAGACATGATCTGTAGAGTAATAAAGAGGTTTTATCTGCCACAGCAACGAAAACATTAATTTTGTAGATTTACGTGAAACAAGGGGTTGTAGAATCCTTACGTAAACCGACCTAGATCCCCCACCACTGGCTTGGTGCCATACCCGTAATGAGGTTAGGGCATAGGCGAGGCCAGAGGCACACAATTGGAACAAATAGATACCTGAGCAGGTCATCATGGTCATAGTATGCCATGAACTACCATCAATAATTGACACCCATGGCCGCCACATGCAGTGGCTGACACTTTCGTCCGAAAAAATCAATATTTTGAATTATGCAGTCACGAAATGAAGAAGATCCCACGAAGTTTCATTCACAGAAAATGTATTCAGGCCCGATTTTAACTCTTATGCTGTTAGACCATATATAGGCCTATATGTATGCATTTTCAAGCACTAAATTGCGGTAAATCTCAGATTATTAGATTCTTCAAATGAATGAAAAATACACACAAACAATTGAGCAGAGTTGATACAGCACTCAGAAATGTTCCGCCAGTATTGAAAGTGCTGCAAACCTTGAACTCTGCTCGTGTACAACATGTAGATGTGAATTGTTTCCCGGTCAGTATTGAGTGCTCTATGGCCGCATATCGTGGCTGAGGTCGTTTGTACGTCAATCCACAAAATTCTACTGCTTTGTCTTCCTATTTGCGGTGGAGGATGATTGATGTTTGCCCAGCGTTGGCTTAAGGTTAGGCGAATGTCTGAGACTTTTGCAAGGGAAACTGAACAACTAACGCAATTTCCAGCTTCAAATGAATGAAAAATAACATTATTTATGAAAATAGACGTCTCCCAAAGTGAAGTATTTGCCTAACCATGCTAACTGATCATTCATAAGTTACGAATTTTAGGTAGGCCTGCTTGAGATTCATGATAGCCGTTTTAATTTATCCCAAAATTCCGGATATATATAGGGCCTAATAAGGGCACACATACTATACAGCAAGAAAAAGTAGATCTTTAGGAATGACCGTATATTAGCGTATATAGTAGCGGATAATTGGCATATCTGTATCATCAGCTGATTAAACGTTTAAATCTTTCTGAGAAAAAAAACAAGGACAAAAATAATTTATTTAACCCTTATCCTGCTAAATTAAATTATTTAAATTTTCACCCACTTGAAGTTGTGTCTCGCTACCGCGACCCACAACTTCAAGTGACTGAAAATTACAGATATTTGTTTAATTTGACATCAAATATTTGCAAATCTTCTTAAACACTTATTTCATACACAATAACTGTGATTTAATCAGCTAAAAAAACGACTATAGTCGTGATCAGCAAACAATGGGTTAATATCGGTGATAATCTTCAATTCAACATGATTGTTGCTTTAAAGGGACATGCCCAGGGCTAAAATCATCAGGCTAGATATAGAGACGATATTCTTGATTTCTAATTATTGACAACCATGTCAAAAATAAGAAATACGGGAATTGCGTCTTTATATCTAGCGTAACTGGTAAATGCGCAGCACAAAAATGTAAAAACTTTTGCAGTTCTAGTCTATGGACATGTTTACATCATAATATGGTCATATTGAAAAGCCAAAAGAAAATCACCGATTTTTTTATGATTTTAGACCTGGGCATGTCCCTTTAAGCCTACTTCAACTGTAATTATTCTCTTTGAATTGAAAGACTGTGACCAATTTATTCTCCTAGGCCTCTATATCATGTATGTATCTACTTTATATTTGTATTGAAAACTTTTGTGTTTCAGATGTTTCGTTAATACGTGACCACTGACTGATATTGACGGCTGATACCCCCCCCCCCCCCCCCCCCACACACCCAGAAAATGGCCGTAGATCTGAGTAACTCGCCGTACGCTCAATCTCTGAGACCGCAGAACAGAGCTCAGGATGGGCTGGGCTACAGCCGCCATTACGCTCAGAAAATACGAGAGCTCGGCAAGAGCAGCAAAGAGTCCTGGATTAAAAGACTGTGGAATCATATGTTTGCCCAGAACAAGGCGAATGGCGGCGGCAAGCCTGCGATGATACACGGCAAAGTGGGTCTGGCGAGCAGGACTAGTAAGCCGCAGGTCAGCTTCACGGCGACCTCAACCAGACAGAAAACTACTCTCGGCGGCTCGGAGACGAGCCGATCACAGACGAGCTACCCGGCCAGTCGTAGTGCGCCGCCCCGCTCCTCTACGGCACTCCACGACTCTCACGACCTGGGTAACAGCCCGTACCTGCCTCAGCGCGAGCGCATCCCGGGGCACCACGAGGCTGTCAAACAGGAGCCCGCGTTCAAAACCAGAGAACCCAAGGAGAAAGAGAAGTTGACGGCGTATGGATGGCGACCCGGGAGACCCCTTAACTCTGTGGCCACCATGAAACTGGAGCGCCAGGCGAAAGCCGCCGCCGTCAGAGCTCTAAAGGTCAGTATTGAGACGTTAGTGCAAGCATCCCACAAAACATGAGACGATGAACCAATGTTGGTTTGATGTTGGTCCGGCGTCGTAGACGGTGGGCCAACAATAAACCAACATTGGTTCGACGTCTCATGTTTGCTGCGATATAACCCTTTAGCCGCCGGTGACGAATATATTCGTTTTTTTCTTTCATCTTTCTATTAGCACATTAAATACCAGCTTTTTAACGCGTTAACAATGTTAAGGAAAAACGTCACATCATTCAGCAAGATTTTAAAAATCTTTCACCACCAATTTGTCAAATCGGAATAAGTTTAACTCACTTGAAGCTGTGGATCGCGTCAGCGATGCACAACTTCAAGTGAGTGAAAATTTGACAAAATGGAGGTCACTGATTTTGAGATGCTGTTGGATGTTTGGAATCTGGTACTTGTGCTAATAAAATATATAAAAACGAATGTAATCGTAACCAGCGGTTAGATGGTTAATATTATGACGTGGTGATCCACGGGTGTCCTATACCATGTCACGTAGTCCTATGCCAGTATTTAGGCCTAGTACTCATAAGTTCAAGTGAAGCAAACAAAAAGCTACATTTGGAATACTTATAGTAACTTAAGTATATGACGGGGGTGGGGGATTAGCAGTACTTAGCTATTTCTACGGAGATCTCACTATGCAGGCATAAACATATCATGTAGGCCTAGGCTACCCTTGGTCTCCTCTCGCAGGTTGTTTTAGACAGCCAAGCACCCAGCCAGCCTTCTAATCTTTATTCACCTTGATAAATAAAAAACGAATATAATCATGACCGGCGCTAACAGGTTTACTATTATGACGCAGGGATCCACAAGTCGTATACCATGTCACGTATACCAAGATTTAGCACTGTTTAGTATCCATAAAGTGAAGTGAGGCAAATAAAAAGCTCCAGTTGGATTACTTACAGTCTGAACTGAAGTATGTGAAGGGGAGGGGATCAGCTGTACTTAGCTATTTCTACCGAGCGCTCAGAGAGGTATAAACCTCTCATGTTTTTTCTCGCAGGTTGTTTTAACCCTTTAACCTTTTCACTACCATACATGACGGAAATTTCCGTCGTCATTCGTCAATGAACGTAACCATAAAATGACACAAATTTTCGTCAAATATATACTACATTTATGTATTTTTCGTCATTTGAAGCTGGAAATTGCGTTAGCAATTCCAGCTTCAAATGACGAAAAATAGAACTCGTACACCAGTATATCTGGATCCTGGCATGCACCCCGGCCTGGAAGTCAAAGGGTTAACCACCAAGCTATCTAACCCTTTAAGCCCTCACGATGCATTAAAACATTTTCCTACAACCAAGGGTTTTAGAATGAATATTTCCATGAAACTGGCTTGTAAACCAATACATGACAATTTTCTTTACTTTGTCACCCACTTCAAGTCATCTTCATCCACTACAAGTCGAGAATTGCGACAGCAATTCGCGGCTTGGAGTGGATGAAGATGACAATAGAAAGACAGGCTTGAAAGGGCTAATTTGAATTCTCACCCACTTCAAGTTGTGTCTCACTGACGCGATCCACAACTTCAAGTGAGTGAAAAATATTCAGATTTGACAAAATCAAATATAAAAATTTCAACGATTTTAAAATGTTGCTGATTGATGTCACATGTCTTAAAGCTGTTGTTTAATAACAAATTAAGAAACGAATATGATCTGGATCGGCGGTTAAACAGTTAAACAGCCAAATAAACAGACAGTCTTCTAATCTTTATTCACCTTGATTGCTTATTGCAACTTTAAACTCAAGGTGAATGAACCATCGTTGGTTTAACTCTTAAAATTAAAATTTGAAATTTCAATTTGAAATCATCATAAATGTCTTAGTTGGCTCTTTCCGCTTTACTTGAATACCTATGTTATGGGAACACATTACAAGACGTTGACCCGATGTGGTTTTAATGCTGGACAGACGTCGCATGGTTCAACATTTAACCAGCTTTGGTTGGCTGGGTTATGTTTTTAAAATCTCGTGATATATTTTTGAAGATTATTTTTTGGCGCAGTGTCGCTAATAAAGTCATTTCTGTTACAGTCGCACAAGGTGTTCACGTGTGATGGGCCCTACCCCGTGGATGCATATGTTCGCTTCAGCCTGAGAAAGAGAGGATGGGTGGAAAAATTTGGTGCCAAAGCTGGAAACAGTACAGCTTCTAACAGTATTAGCTCCAACAAGCTGGAGTGCGAATTCGACGAAGGTATGTGTAAAATCCGACCACTGGGCTTCCGTACTGCGCTCACGGTACGAAGGCCCAGCGAATCAAACCCAATCAACGTGGGCAACACAAAAGTAAATACGAAATTTATATCAAAGTCAGTCAAAACCAATCACTGTAAATGACCGCTGTGGTCAGACGGCAAGACTACATTGTCTATAATATTCTATACATTTGTATACAGTATACATGGGTGTAGGCGTACCCTGTGCATGGATCAACCCCACTCAAAAGTAAATACGACATTTGCATCAAAGCAAGTTAAAACTTGTTACTGTATATAACGGCGGCGGCGGACGTTTATTTAATACAAATGTGCACCCCAATAAGAAATGATAAGGGGATGCCTGAATAAGCAGTTCAGGCTAATCCTTGTAACACACCAGCGTGTCCGTAAAACATCTATAGAAAATAACATTCATAACAACCGTCAAAATAATATTTTGAATAATCACTTTATGCGCCTGGATTAATTGATCTTTGTCTTTTTCGCACAGGATTTGAAGCAATATGTGATCAGGATGTGCCGGCGCCTTGGCATGAAGACCAGGGACTTTATGCTATAATGGTACGTATTTGTAAAATATTTTTAATTTATTTATTGTAACCTACCAGAATTACATATTTGTATGCAGGATTGTTTATAAATAGGTACAATAATAGTTTCAGCTTTCCCGTAACCTTTTCACTACCATACATGACGGAAATTTCCGTCGTCATTCGTCAATGAACGTAACCATAAAATGACACAAATTTTCGTCAAATATATACTACATTTATGTATTTTTCGTCATTTGAAGCTGGAAATTGCGTTAGCAATTCCAGCTTCAAATGACGAAAAATAGAACTCCTACACCAGTATATCTGGATCCTGGCATGCACTCCGGCCTGGAAGTCAAAGGGTTAAGCACTTTGAATAATGTTTTTTTGTGGTGAACATGTGAATAATTATTATAAACTCAATTGCTTCTCAATGGAGGTAATTTTACCCACTTGAAGTTGTATCTGACTCACGCGATCACAACTTTAGGTGTGTGTGAATTCAATTGGAATTCAGTGCAGATAGTTAACATACTTTATTTTGCTTTTTTTGCAAAAAACGCGATTTCATTTTCTTTCTTGTAGTCTCGACTCGTGCGTCACTACCCTGCTAAGTTCATTTGGAGCGGACGGGGCATCAATAACATCGCAGTTCGCAATGAAGTAATCACCAATCACTTCCCAAAAGCCCGATACTTCTCATCAAAGGTACCGTTCACTGAGAGTTTACAATTATATTTAATACTGAGTAATTCATTATTGCAAATATATCATCATCACTTTCGTTTGAATCTATGCATGACATGTAGAACGAATTGGTTGGTTGGTTGGTTGGTTGGTTGGTTGGTTGGTTGGTTGGTTGGTTGGTTGGTTGGTTGGTTGGTTGGTTGGTTGGTTGGTTGGTTGGTTGGTTGGTTGGTTGGTTGGTTGGTTGGTTTGTGGGTTGATGGTCGGCTGGTTTGTGGGTTGGTTGGCTGCTTGTTTGTTTGGTGGGTTGATGGTCAGAAAGCCCAGTATAATTATACTTTTCTTCTCTTGTACAGGCGAGCCTTGCTTGTTGTTTACGTGATTTACCCTGGCTTAACAGCATGGATTCTCAAGACTTCTTCCCGCGATCCTATGTCCTGAGTGAGGACGAGAAGGATGACTTATTAGGTAAGAGAACCCATATTGAAAGCTCACCTGCAGGCCCATATTGTCGTATAAGTTACGATATATCGTAGACTTCTGATTGGACGAAATGGCCATCCCGATCAATCTACGATATATCGTAATTTGTACGAAAATACGGGCCCTGGCAGAACAGTTAATCAAAGTTCACGCAATGGTTTGTATTCCAGTCTTCAGGTTTGGAAAACCTCCCCATTTATTGTACATTTTCGCTTGGAAGAACCTCTCCGAAGTAAAATTATGATGAATTTGTATAATACATTTGCAATTGGAATATTAACCAAATTTGATTAACTGAATTATATATCTACAACTTCGAGTGAATCATACTATATTTGTTAAATTTGTAACAGAGAATGTATCAGTTTTGTTGAGTTATGCACTTAAGGTTGAATCTCGTTACCGCGATCCACAATTTAAAGTGTGTAAAAATTACTCACATTTCTTTAACGTGAGACCAAACATTTGCATATCTTGCTGCTTAAACAAACATTATGTTGCCATAAAACGGCTTAGAAACTATTATAATCGTGTTTAGCGATGTAAGGATGAGATGCACCTATGACGTCTGAAATCAGAACAACCAAATCACAATTACTTCGCTGCTCACTCAAATGCCTGTAGAAACATCTATGGAAGAGGGCAATATGAGTACAAATGTTGTGATTATTGGCACGCAGGGACGTAGCCCCTTTAACAGTTTAAACTTTGCAAGCTACAATCAAATGTATCATCAATGTGGATGCACTTATGCCAACTTAACCCTTTGACTTCCAGGCCGGGGTGTATACCAGGATCCAGATATACTGTTGTAGGAGTTCTATTTTTCGTCATTTGAAGCTGGAATTGCTAACGCAATTTCCAGCTTCAAATGACGAAAAATACATAAATGTAGTATATATTTGACGAAAATTTGTGTCATTTTATGGTTACGTTCATTGACGAATGACGACGGAAATTTCCGTCATGTATGGTAGTGAAAAGGTTAAATGCCAAGATCTAGCCACAATCATACACGTATATACATCATGTTCAGAAAAACACAATCCCTGGATCATAAACTGAAATCCGGATTAATAGCTATCCAGCAAACGCAAGACATTCACCCAATGTCGGGTCAATATTGGTCAACCGACTACGACGCTCATCCAACATTGTTTTGATGTGTGTATGCTGGGTACCTTCATCGTTCATTCACAGATAATTTTACCTTCAAAGGACATGGTCAGTCAATGTCCCCACTCCTCATCCTGTTCCCTGTTTATAGACGTCAGATTCTGACGCCTGAAGTCGATCCCCAAACTGAAAAAATCAAATATTTATAATGGCCGTAGACCCATAACATAGGTATTCAAATGAAGCGGAAAGAGCTAACTGAGACATTTATGATGATTTTAAAATGAAAAAACCCTTTGGTCTCCATGGTTTATACAAAGTATTTCAGCTTCGTATGGGTTAAGCAAAATAGATAACCGTCTTGCGTTTGCTGGGATTCTCACAATAGATGCTGGTTCGCCATTTGCCGCCACTAACGTTTATTTATTTATTTATTTATTTATTTATTTATTTATTTATTTATTTATTTATTTATTTATTTATTTATTTATTTATTTATTTATTTATTTATTTATTTATTTATTTATTTATTTATTTATTTATTTATTTATTTATTTATTTATTTATTTATTTATTTATTTATTTATTTATTTATTTATTTATTTATTTATTTATTTATTTATTTATTTATTTATTTATTTATTTATTTATTTATTTATTTATTTATTTATTTATTTATTTATTTATTTATTTATTTATTTATTTATTTATTTATTTATTTATTTATTTATTTATTTATTTATTTATTTATTTATTTATTTATTTATTTATTTATTTATTTATTTATTTATTTATTTATTTATTTATTTATTTATTTATTTATTTATTTATTTATTTATTTATTTATTTATTTATTTATTTATTTATTTATTTATTTATTTATTTATTTATTTATTTATTTATTTATTTATTTATTTATTTATTTATTTATTTATTTATTTATTTATTTATTTATTTATTTATTTATTTATTTATTTATTTATTTATTTATTTATTTATTTATTTATTTATTTATTTATTTATTTATTTATTTATTTATTTATTTATTTATTTATTTATTTATTTATTTATTTATTTATTTATTTATTTATTTATTTATTTATTTATTTATTTATTTATTTATTTATTTATTTATTTATTTATTTATTTATTTATTTATTTATTTATTTATTTATTTATTTATTTATTTATTTATTTATTTATTTATTTATCTATTTATCTATTTATCTATTTATCTATTTATCTATTTATCTATTTATCTATTTATCTATTTATCTATTTATCTATTTATCTATTTATCTATTTATCTATTTATTTATTTATTTATTTATTTATTTATTTATTTATTTATTTATTTATTTATTTATTTATTTATTTATTTATTTATTTATTTATTTATTTATTTATTTATTTATTTATTTATTTATTTATTTATTTATTTATTTATTTATTTATTTATTTATTTATTTATTTATTTATTTATTTATTTATTTATTTATTTATTTATTTATTTATTTATTTATTTATTTATTTATTTATTTATTTATTTATTTATTTATTTATTTATTTATTTATTTATTTATTTATTTATTTATTTATTTATTTATTTATTTATTTATTTATTTATTTATTTATTTATTTATTTATTTATTTATTTATTTATTTATTTATTTATTTATTTATTTATTTATTTATTTATTTATTTATTTATTTATTTATTTATTTATTTATTTATTTATTTATTTATTTATTAGGCTTTATATACACAAATATATACAATAATCGTACAGATATTCAATTGTAATTAAAATCGTGTACATCAGGACGTCGAATACAGGTGACCAGCACCCTAACTGAGTTCGATATCCAGGATAAAATTTATATACATGGTAATTACACTTAAAAGTAAAATTAAATACAAATATACTATACATCATTTTTGTTTCCCGCGCTAAAACCAGAGATAAAATAACTACGTTGTGGTATATTACCCAGAAAACACGAGACGTCGACGCAACATCGACCCAACATTGGTTCGATGCCTCGTGTTTGCTGGGTATACTCCCTGAGGACAACTGTATGGACTTATTCCAGGAAACACAAGATGGGGTTTAATGTTGGGCCACCGTCTCCGGTGCTGGCCCAACCTTTAACCGACATAGGCTAAACATCTCACGTGTCTGGACTGTAAGCAGTGACCATCAAGCAACAGACGTCCACCCAATGTTGTCGTAACGTTGGGCCGCCGTCTGCAACGCTAATACAACATTAAAACAATGATTCAATATATTTTTGCCACTTCATAATCAGCTCGACTGCCCTACATAGGTCCGACACTGACCAACAAAATCGGACTCGCACCTGATATTTTGTTGACATTTACCTGGCATTCACGTCCCCAAAGAAATATTGACTCAGCGTTGGTTTATTGTTGGACGACCGTCTACAACGTTGGCCCGACATTAATCCAGTATTGCAGGGTAAACGTTTCGTATTTGCTTGTCGTGCGTAACGCCGATGATGACCTGTGTATATAATGTTCTGCAAGGCCAAAAGGCAGTATCTGCTTACTTGTAAAGTAAGCTGATACTGACAATTGACCTCGCACTGCAGTACACTGGTGGTCAGAAATATTGATTAGGATCCATAATACATACCAAAAGGGATTTGTGGGCAGAGTAGCCACAACAAATATAGGTTCTGGATCACAATATACGCGGAGGCACGGGCGGGATATTTATTTGTCCGGGGTCGGACCTTTTGTCGTCTGTTCGTAATATGTTCACTGTTGCGCACCAAGCTTTCATTGTGAAGGCATGTTTTATGCAAGAGTCGAGCCTCCTGGGGCGAGGGGCAGGGTGCGCTTTGGAATTCGTTGAGCAAATGTTCAATGGAACTGCGCATTCACGTGGGTCTCGCTACAATTGTAGCTCGGATCATGGGAGCCCGTTGCACAATGGGGCTGGTCTAAATCGAAGACTGGCAACACTCTGCTATAAAGTGATAACTGGGTTTTGTTCTCTGGCTACGGTGCGGGAAGCTGATAGATCCTAGTTTCCCTATTTTCACTTTTACTTTTACGTAGTTATCATTTACAATTTCAAGATATATTGTGTTTCATCGTGGCTAGCCATCTTGTATACATACATGTACAAAATCCATACAAAATATATATATATAAATCTATGAAAATTAAGTCTGTGATGACTTTTATTTATGACTGTTTGACTGTAAGTCTGTCTGTCTCTCACAACCTTTTGTTTGGGCAATGTTTGGGCAACGTTTGACAAAGATGTTGCACTAAGGCTGACCCAACCATTGGTAATCCACTAATATACCTATATCTTTTCTTCGACTCTTTTTTTTTTCTTGGCATTATATACCGCAATCTGTATAATCATGAAGATTAGGATTATGTGCCTACTTACTGATCTGTGTGCGCCAACAAAGTCACCGGTGTCTTGTTTTCGTTTGGTCGTAATTGAGAATTGTTTTGTAACGAAACAATATAATATTTACGAAAAACAATTATAATTAGATCATTTTTTGGCAAACAAATGATCATATTGATCTGATTCGGGGATTGGGGAATAAGCAAGCATACATGCATGCTTTATAATACTACCACTCAAAACCAAAATATTGTGTGCGAATGATTATTTTAGTTAAATTTTTTATTTATCAGAATACAGACCTACTGCCAGATATCTTACATAATATAAGCTCATTACTATGTATAGCTATGTGTGATATCATCCTCAATGAATGCGCAGCTGTACAGATCCAACACGACTCCTGTTCATTTCTTTGTCATTACGTATATCATGTATATAAAGAATGCAGATAAATCACAAAGTTACATTACGCACATTACAGAGAAAAGTGATTGAGATATAGATCCTAACTCTTAAGACACTGATGTCGACTACAGTAGACATTCTGTGTTTCATTAACACCTGTATAACCTGTTGCTAAAAGTAAAACATGCCTTCAATTTTGAAACACTGATATATGGTGGGACCTAAATTTCACGAGTAACACACATTTTCAGTCACTTTGAAGTGGTGGATCTCGGTAGCGAGACATAATTTCAAGTGACTGGAAATTTAAATTATAGAGCTCAGTGTTCTAGGAGTTAAGGGGTTGCCATTTTCTACATAGGACGTATTTGGCGCATGGGCTTGGTTTGCACACTGTGGTGAGAAATCGTCTGAAAAAAACATTTTCTGATGTAAAGCAGAAGACCGTATGCAAATGAAAATAAAATGAATCAGACTTTAGGCCACCTTTGTGCTCATATAGGCTAAACTTGGCCAGGATAACCTTCTGAGGATGGTGAGATGATTGAGATGACACTGTCCTCCAGACACAGGATTCGAAATTCGTGCCCTGGCGGTCTGAGGCCGAGCACGCTACCTGTTGGTCACGGAGGCTCCCCACAATACTGACTTTCACACGTGGATGGGGAAGAAACATTTTTTGTTTCTCCCAAACTGCCGAGACCGGGAACCGAACCCCGGACTCTTGCGTGAAAGGCAGCGGTGCTAGCCACTACCCTGGGGCCCCCGCCCAGACGACCGTATGTATCACGTTCACAAGCAAATTGTGTCCACTAGAATTGGCACAATTAGTTTATGTTAGATGCGCAGGGAATCAAATGATTCATTTTGGGAAATGACAATTTTGTCAAGAAAAATAATGACTGACAATCTAGCGACCAGGGTTTTCTTGGGGTCCAGAATACCCCCCCCCCCCCTTGTTGGGGAACAAAATGATAAATATATTCTATATTTGCCTGTCGGAGCTAATACGCAATTTTAAGCATTTAAATTTAGAAGTCACGAATTTGTTTTTCTGGGGGAGGACTCCCAGACCCCCACACTTTTTGGAAAACAAATCTGAAGTATAATATCTCAAATTGAAGCTCTTCATAATTCAAACAGTTACATGTATGTAAAATTATGCGTCATCAGCAGGTAATAGGGCTAAACGTGTAGGCCCATGTTATCTAATTGACTCCTCCCGAGGTACCACAGGGCAACTGTATACCGATTCATTTTCTGTCCCAAAGCAGGCGTCATAAAATTTTCGTCATATTTTTCAGAGGATTTCAGACTGACAGCGTGTATAGGTATGCTGAAACACGTGCTGAAGCATTACACCAAAGACGACACGATACAGAAGACAGGCAACAGCAACACGGAGAGCGAGGACCACACGGCACAGCCCGAAAAGCAGGACGAAAGTCACGACACTCAGGACTCTAACGCCGACCCCTCCGCCGCTCAGGAAGCGACATCGCCTGACATTGTGGTTACGTCAGATGAGAGCACGGCAGAGGTCAGTGAGAGTCAGGACAAAATGGCGGCGGACAAAATGGCGGCCGAAAAAATGGCGGCGGACACGTCACAGGCCAGCGACCAGACATTACTGGAGAAACCGAGCAACACTAACAGAGGTGAGGGAGTGGGTGTAAAAGTCACGCAACAAGATATGATAAGATTTGCAAACGGTTTGCATTTGAGTGCGATATCGGAAAATCAGCACTCATCCAATGAATACGGTGTTCGCCTGAGGGCTCACACCTTATTCATTGGACATGTGCTGTATTTTCCCATATAGCACATAAAATGATCAACGCTTGAATTTTCTCACTCAATCAAGTCACACATGGCACATCTGCCATGCATTGCAGCAAAGAGAGTATATATGATATGGTTTCTTCGATTGCAGTTCAAACTACATTAAGAGTGCGATATGGGCTGATGCCGATATACGTCTCACAGTAAACACCACAGCACAGTGTGAGAAAATACGATTAATGTGTGCGTTTTACAGTGTTACCCTAATAGTTTTCTTTTTCAATTATCTCATATTTTAATTTCGAAACTATAAAATATTGTGTTCTTTAGAATATAGGCCTCATCAAGTCGATGTGTCGGCAATAATTGATTGGCCTAATCCCTATAACACAATACGGACATGACACTGCACCGAAATATTAACATTATGAGTGCTAATCATGTCGTTTCTAACCTTTGTGCTTGTCTTTCAAATAAGAACATTTCCAGGAGAAATGAACATTATATTCTAGATTCACTTTTACCGCTTTAACCGCCTGTGTCGCATATATTCGGGGTTTTTTTTAGTAGTACATTAAGTACCACATTTTAAATATGTTAAAGAGAAAATGTGACATCAATCAGCAAGATTTGAAAAGAGTTAACCTCCATTTCGTCAAATCTGAATAATTTTCACTCACTTGAAGTTGTGGATCGCGTCAGCGAGACACAACTTCATGTGGGAGAAAATTCAAATTTAATAATTTGGCGGGTTAAAGGTTGTTCCTACAAACACAGGAACATCAAAGCTATGTAACTGTAATACTGAAGCCCACGAAAAATGGCGACCTGTTTCAAATGACGATATTTTCCAAGTATATGCCTTAGCAGTGACAATTTTCTTTCCTGAATATCTGTTTTATTCTTCACAGTTGCTCCGGATCTAAAATCTCAAAAGAAGAAGGCGGGCCCTGTCCCGAAGAAAGCAATAGACTGGTCCATCAAGCAATGTAGACATTATCTGGCCTTCAAAACCCACAAGGACTTAGACGCCAAGGTATGTGTGCGATCCCAACTCTCACTGTAGACATTGATGCAATGCTGCCTCAATGCTGGGCCAGCGTCTCCGACGTTATGCCATATTCGAGCCATTCATAGAGACAATGTCTGCTGGGTCACTCATCTTCCATAGTGTGTGCATTGCTGCCTCCCTCAGCAACCAGTGGTTTGCATGTTACTTGTCACTGAGATATGGAAGCTGACATCTTGTATATGATAAAGCCCGAGAAGCTCTACATTCTTAGCTGGAGAAAAGACCGAGGCCGAAGGCCGAGGCCCTTTCCACAGCTAAGAATGTAGAGCTCCGAGGGTTTTAACTGACTTAAAACACATCCGACCTTAATGAGGACCCCTTATAATGAACAGCTCGGTCACATCTGACCGATTTTAGCACCATAGGCCTACCATGATAATAGGTCTGTACTTGGTCAACAATAACTCTCCATTCCCGGCTTGGAATGTAGTGGTCGGACAAATAAAATAATGTAGTGGTGTGTTTTAACAGCAATTATCGAATAATGCATTTTTGTCGTAATTGGCACATAGGCCCTAATTCCGTCTGTATGGTGCCGTTATTGTGGTCCAAGTATAATGTCAGACACATGTCTACAGATTTCTTTAAACGTAAGTGATCAATGTGTAACAAGTAATTATGTAGGACACACAATTACCATGATTACCTCGCCTTCTAAAATAATTATATTAGAACTTCTTACAGCATATCACAATGGTCCACTTCTGCTCCAGCCGAGGCATGTATGGCGATACAAGATTGGCCCTGAGACATCGCTTTGTGATTTCCATCAGTACGGAAATTAATTATTGGCCTTATTCTATAAACCCATCGCGGATTTAATTAAATATCCTTGCATCAACCCATTTGACGCTGGGTACGTCTGACATATGTCATTGGCGTCACTCTCCAAGTTAGGTACCACTGTTTGGTATTAACAAAATGACAAAAAATGACAATAAATTTCACGATTTGGGGGATTCTCACATGAATAGGTATCCACACTGACCGCCATTTTATGTACACAGCAAGCTGTGTAAAACGACACTCGCCCCGCCTACCGAAAAACTCAGGTGTTATGAAACTGAGACGTATTTTTAGAGTGCCTATTAAAACTAGGCCTTTTTCAGCTGGCGAACTTTAGTGATCGTATTAAAGATAGAGTCAGGTTCTAAACTCGCATGCGTGTAAGCCTTCAGTATACAGTACAGTGTGGTTGATGAAGTAACCTGATTATATGACTGGATACTACTCCAACGAGACACTCGCCCAACGTTGTTTTAATGTTAGGCCAACGTTTGTGACGCTGGCCCAACATTGAACCAACATTGCAGAAATGTACAATGTTTGAGAGAAAGTCCTCCTTCCCAGCAAACACAAAACATTTGTATAACATTTATACAACGTCGGCCCAACGTCTTCGACGCAGGTCCAACATTGTGTAAAGTCATACAAATGTGTTGTGTTCACTGGGTGTCGGTACCAGCGTGGGGTCAACCTGTTTCGAAATACCCACAGTAATACAGTCAGTTTGTTTGCAAAGCAAGGCCCAGCTAAGATCCAGGACAAAGGGCTTTGAGATTCGATAGAATTGCTACTCATAGATGTCGCTCAAGTATATATGAGCTTGCTGTGATTTGAGAACTTGCTCTTAATGAGGCTTTGGGTATGAAACGCATATTTAGTATTATTATGGAATATGGCCTTGGCCTACCCACGGGCACTATTGCATTCCGGGGGACCCTTGTCCCGCGGATTTTGACAGTTGACCATACCTTTAAAATTAATCTATTTAAAAATGATGGTATCTGTATCAGCCTTGCGATTTCATCAGAGTAGGTAGGCCTATATAGCTGATTTATTTATAATTATTTACATACATAAACATGGTAAAAGGTCATTACAATGCTCCCGTGAAGTACTGGTTCCGAAGCACATGAATGTGAAGTGGAAGCCAAGTATACGTGACCGTTGGTGACCGTTGGTGTGGTAGACCACGAGTACTCGTTGATTGAATCCGCATTGGTCTGAATGTTATTAATAATGCATACGGGACACACGCTTAATTTACGTCACGGACGAGATTCCCCATCAGCGATGTTGCCATGCCGACTCGGACGCCGCTGCGCTCGCTCGTCGATTATTTTCACACCGTTTGGACCTCTGGGGGTCAAAGTCTCACCCCTGTCGGCCACGAATGCGGTATAAACCTGCTAAATTGTAGCTGCTGGATTGTCTGCTTGTATTTTTCATTCATTTGAAGCTGGAATCGCTAACGCAATTTCCAGCTTCAAAGGAATGAAAAACATTTATATTTATGAAAAATAGACATCTCAATATTTAATTATTGTATTAACTAAACATCTACCAAACAATATTTTAACAAAGTTTGTGATATGTCTATTGATCTAAAACATGATTGAGACCACATATACACGAGCCTAGAAGGACAAGGGTTAACATACCCACGCCATTTACTTCCATGCAAAGACAAACAGCAGTAACTGCTTACTTGAAATGTAAGCAGTTACTGCTGATTGCATTTGCACGACCTGCAATTACATATACATATTACATATGCTCATTTCTACCCCTCTGAGCTCGAATTAAATTGAATATGCTTACACGTATACCTGAAATATAATTCAACGGTTACCAATTATGAGCAGCGCTGTCACAGACCCGGAGATCAAAAGGTCAGTGAGTGACCCCTTCTTCTCTTCACACCAATACACGATCGCCCCCTAATCTTATCGGAATGCCGTATTAACCTTTTCAGTCCCAGAGACGATTCATTGTGCGCTATCAGACAGGTGTAAAAACACATTAAATTTAATATAACCATTAAAGCGTATTGTTATATCATTTCAATTTCCAGTCACTTCTTGTTGTCTCGCTATCGCGACCCACAACTTCAAGTGGATGAAAATTTAATAGGTTTAATATCTGTAACATTTCCCATGATGGTAAATTTATATCTTTGTGTTTCAGAATTCAGGAATAACGAATACACAATGGAATCAACTGCTGAAATGGTGCCAACAAATTGTGTAAGTCATCTTTATCAGTTTATCAATGAATAAAAACAAATTATTGTTAGCTACCACTTATTTTAGCATTTCTAATGTAATTTTTTCTCACTCATTCCCGTGAAAAAAGAAGTTTTTTCAATCAGTGTTTAGAGTTATTATCAGATTGTGGTTTAAAAAAATAACTGGCTGGAGATCTAGCTCACAACAAACACGATACATTCTCCCAAGGTTGATCCAATGCTGGCTCAGCTTTGCAGACGATGGGCCAGCATTGGATCGACGTTGACTTAACATTTCATGTTTGTTGGCGAACGTCATATACAGAAAATTAGCATCCCGATAACGATGTTGGTATTCATTAAGTGATTTTTGTTTAACTGAGTTGTGATCAGTAAATGAAATGGACTAAATGACGCAGTTTCTACATGCAAAATTGATGAAAACTACTCACATATTCTAATTTGTAAAACGAAACCTTATTACTGCCTAGTTTGACATATGTGTGATTAAAATCATATTGGTAAATATTTGTGATGTTTGCAAACGCTCTAAGCCGTAGCTCACAGCACAAGGCTGAATAAATTCAGGCATAATAGACTTCTCAATATACCCACACACAGTCACACACACCACACTAAATGGCACTGTCTTTTTGACAATATATTCGTGATTCACAGTAGGAGACCTATATAGAGAGAACAGAGGTTATATGTATACCACAGTCAAATATCAGAACGTTCTTAAGTCCATGTCTGTTGTTATCTGCAACGTTTCCATAACGTCTCGCAGTTGCCCATATAATTGTTGTTTACCGCCAGCGTTTCTATGAAGTTTCAGAGATGCCCATATTGTTGTTGTTTATCTGCAACGTTTCTATACCATTTCGAAGTCGCCCATATAATTGTTGTTTATCTCCAGCGTTTCTGTGAAGTTTCAGAGATGCCCATATTGTTGTTGTTTATCTGCAACGTCTCTGCTTTGTTGTTTGTCTAAACAGTTTAAGTAACGTTCTAGAGATGTCCATAATGTTGATATTTACCTCAAAGTTTCTGTGATGTTTCAGGACGCCCATATCTCGTGGTTTACCCCCAACACGTCCTTAACGTTTCAGAGATGGGCTACCCATGTTTTTTTGTTAATTAAGTCTACGTTTCTGTGATGCTTCAGAGACGTCCATATCCCGTTGTTCACCCCAACGCCACCTGAACGTTTCAGAGACGCCCATGTTGTTATTATTTACCTGTACGCTTCTGTGACGTTTTAGAGGCGGCCATACTTCGTTGTTCACCCCAACGCTTCATTAACGTTCCAGGGGGTAGTGCACCAAACTACCGCCAATATTGTTGCTATTTACCTCAACGTTTATGTGACGTTTCAGAGACGGCCATATCTCGTCGTTCACATTAACGCATCCTTAACGTTTCAGACCCGCCCATATCTCGTTGTCCATATCAACTCTTCCTCAACGTTTCAGAGACGCCCATGTTTGTGTTATTTACCTGTACGTTTCTGTGACGTTTCAGAGACGGTTCGCCTGTGCCAATGACTGAAGGGGTGCTGCGGGACATAGAGGACTTGCTGGCGGAAATCAAGGCGGTCTGGCCTCAGTACGACATGGACGGCACCAGGAACACCTGGATCATCAAGCCCGCCGCTAAATCAAAAGGAGTCGGTGGGTACCTAGCAAACGCGAGACATTGAAACAATGTCGGGTTAATGCTGGGCCGACGTCGTAGACGGTGGCCCAACATCAAACCAACATAGGTTCAATATATCGCTGGATATAGTTTCATTTAAACACGGTATTTTCGCACTCATGCTGCTGGCTTTCACTACATGACGTATGGTGAGATCAGCCCATCTCGCACTCTCTCATATAATTATACGCTTCACTGCACAGTTTGATTTTGCCGTTTAAAATAAGATATTCGTACGAGAAAATGCATACTGCATCGTAAGTGACGGCGAGATGGACTGATCTCAGCACTCGTCACCACAGGAAGCCCTCGCCTAAAGGCTCGGGCGTCATGTTGTGGCTTGTGCTGAGATGAGCCCATCTCGCCTTCCCAGCGATGCCGTATGCACATAGACCGGGCTTCTGGTAATAATTTCACTGAGAGTGAAAAACGCGAATGTATAAGCTAAGCCAAAGACTGTAACTGCTTACTTGAAAAGTCTTTGAAAATACTGCTTAGGCCTACTTGAAAAGTGAGCAGTTAACCCTTTAACCGCCAAATTATTCAATTTGAATTTTCACCCACTTGAACTTGTGTCTCGCTGACGCGATCCACAACCTCAAGTGAGTGAAAATCATTCAGATTTGACAAAACGGAGGTCAACTCTTTTAAAATCTTGCTGGTTGATGTCACATTTTATCTTTATCATATCTAAAATGTGGTACTTAATGTGCTAATAAAAAATGAAAACCTGAATATATGCGGCACCGGCGGTTAAGGGGTTAATGCTACATTTTGGATTTGTTTGGTCTACTTGTTAAGACCATAACCGTGACCGCCCTGACCATGGCGGAATATCGTCCATTTTGCAAGGTGGGAGATAAGCCTTTACTTACAAGGGGTTACATTGTCCTTTACCCGCCGGTGCCGCAAATCTTCGGGTTTTCATTTCTTAATAGCACATTAAGTACCACCTTTTAAACACGTTAAAGATAAAATGTGACATAAATCATCAATATTTAAAAAACAGTTGAGCTCCATTTTGTGAAATCTGAATAATTTTCACTCACTTGAAGTTGTGGATCGCGTCAGCGAGACACAACTTTAAGTGGGTAAAAATTCAGATTGTATAATTTGGCGGTTAAAGGGTTAAAGTGCTGAAATATTCTGATATAAACCATGAGACCAAATAATTTTTTTCAATTTGATATCATCATAAATGTCTTTGCTGGGTTTTTTTCGCTTTTCTCAAATACCTATGTCATTGGTCCACGCCATTATACAATATTTTACTATTTGAGTGTCATCTTTAGACGTCATAATCTGACGTCGATAGACGTCATATTCTGACGTATAAAGTCGGTCCCCGCGGTGAAAGAGTTAATATATTTAAGTCAAACCTTTTTTTTCAGGTATTGAATTTTGTTCACTTGTGGAAGATGTCATGAAATACCTGAACAACTCGACGACGATAGGCAGCTACGTGATACAGAAATACATAGGTAATTATTTATGTGAAGAATGATTCAATTTTTCAAAGTGATTTTCTGTTATTTAACTTGCGGCTGGACTTCCAGATATTAAACACGCTTAATACACTATTCTAGTTTTTAGCTTTGTGTAACGTCTTGCAGTTTTTCATTGAACTGTCCTCGCCAGTAAGTTGTTCGCCTAAGATGGGAATGCATAGTGAATGCTGCTGCGCTAAATTTAAAAAAAATGCAGTTAGAAAACCACTAACGTTAAACGCATAAGTGTTCAAAAAAATACACAGCGAAATTTTAGTTTAATATATGTTTCACTAACTTGATATGATATACATATATTTCGGATAAAAATAGTGTAGAAGCGATGGAACGAGAAACACAAATGGCGCCGCTTTATTATGCAATCAATAGATTTTAAAAGATTAAATATGACTGATTTTATTTGAACTTTGTTACAGTAACATATCCTTATAAGTACACATTATAATTATGACCGCCTATAATATCTCATTTCAGAGTGGCCGCTTTTGGTGCACAACTGTAAGTTTGACATTCGGCAGTGGTTTCTGGTGACGGACTGGAATCCATTGACTGTCTGGTTCTACAAGGAGAGCTATCTACGAATCTGTTCTCAGCAGTATAGCTACGACAGTATGCACGAGTGAGTACGCCCACCCTGAATTCTGGATATTTCGTCCCCTTAGATATGAAAGGGTGTATCTGCCACTTTGCAAAGTAGCAGATACACCCTTTCATATCTAAGGAAACAATTTATTTTTGTTGAATAACTGTTTTTTAATGGAAATAATAATAATAGATAAGCACCGACACTTGGACCCAATGTTCTAATAAACGAAAAACACTGTGTGTATTTAATTTTAGATACACAATTTGTTATATGCACAGAGCGTCTTACAGATTTGTCACTTTACAATATGACACACCATCTAAACATATACATGATATACTATCCATATTATGTTTAAGCCTTAAAGCGCTGAAATATTTTTTATATAAACCAAGAGAACAAAGGGTTATTTCAATTTGAAATCACCATAAATATCATAGTTAGCTCTTTGTGCTTCATTTGAATACATACGTTATGGGTCTACGGCCATTATAAAAATATTTTACTCTTTCAGTGCGAGGATCGACTTTAGACTTCAGAATCTGACGTCTATGGACGTCAGAATCTGACGTCTAAAGTCGGTCGCGCTGTAAGAGTAAAATCCTTATAATGCATGTTTTCTCATGTTTTTATTCCAGCCTCTTATTTTGCCTATAATCCGCTTTTTTAATTACAGATCCATTCATCTGTCAAATGTTGCCATTCAGCAGAACTACCTGAACGGCGAGCGATCATCTGAACTCCCGGAGAACAACTTCATGACCAGCACGGACTTCGAAGAATACTTGACGTAGGTTATCATAACCTGAAAACAGTAACGTTACTCTGCCGAAAAAAAATGCAATTGCTAACTATTTTTTTCTTATCACTACCTTGTAGATAAACAGTACTGCTGTTTGTGTTTATCCGGCCGTGTACCGGTATATGTTGGCTACCGATAACTGTTAACTTCGCGGGAACAGACAGGCTAGCTCACGCATAGCTGAAACATATAGCTTGACTGACATTTTGTGTTTGACTCTTTAAGAACCCTTGTCACATAAATGAAACACATGTCATCCAAGTTGTCTAGTTGGAATATTCACCCACTTGAGGATTTGACAAAATGGAGGTCAGAGATTTTGAAATCTTGTTGATTGATGTCCCGTTTTATTCTTAACATGTTAAACATAATAAAGAGCTAGTAATTATAGTCATAATAAAATAAATGAAAAATAAACGAGTAAAATTGCGACTGTTGGTTAAAGGGTTGATACATTAAAATAAGGACGTTCTAAAATTCTATTTACAGTCATTAACACAATTGTCTGGAGCGCATGCTTTTCGTCGATTTCTCCGCTTTTCATGAAATTCTGTACAGCATATTTCCAAGTCATGTCCGGACATCGGTAACAAATTCGTAAAGTTATATGGAGAATTGCAAAAGTTAAACCATTTGACATGTAGTAATTTGAACATATGACATCCCTCTATAAACCCATTACACTAATTCTGGAATTTTATTACATGTCAAATGGTCTAACTTTTGAAATATTGAGTATAATTTCGCGAAATTTTTCCGATGTTAAAACATGACTTTTCCTGTGCAAAATTTCACGGAAATCGGTTCAGAATTGACATAGAAATCGACGAATAGCATGCGCTCCAGATAATTGTGTCATAGACTTTTTACTATTTTGTAGAATAACATTATTTCCATTCACCTGAAGGTGATAATTGCGACACCCCAAGGATGAAAATGGGACGAAACACCTGGCCCCGTATTCTCGTACAAGTTACAATATATCGTAGGCTACGGATCGATCGATCCGAAGCCTACGATATATCGTAACTTGTAAGAGAATACGGGACCTGGGTGTCATCAGACATGCATTATAGAATTGTATGCTTTTCTGGTGTCATGCAAGAGGTTTGAAACGTATCCTCAGGAGGGGAAATTCAACTCTGATTCAATGCTATCGAACCAGAAACCATCAAATTTCTACTATCCGATATATTCTTCTTCAATATATAACTGATGATTATGATGTATTTGTTGCAGTGACATGGGTCATCCGGCCGCGTGGAAGGATACAGTGTACCCCGGGATGAAGGTGGCCGTCATCAACATCCTCCTGTCTACTATACATATCCCGGAAACTAGAAAAGTGAGCAATAACTACGGGAAAATAACGAAAATACTCAGACCTAATTTATACATTGCTAAAATTAATAGAATTGAAAATCACCAATCAGTATCTTTTTTAACCACATACATATCAACATTTAAGAGCAGGCTCATGACAGTCAGTGGTGGTCAATTGAAATTTAATTGGCGTGCTACTTAATTTTGCGCAGTTTTCAATTTGAAAACTGCACGAATTTGAGTAGCACGCCAAGTTGAGCCTTGTTAGAACACCATGTGTTGAGCCTTGTTAGCAAATCATGTGTTGAGCCTTAGCACATCATGTGAGCATATCGTTGATATCGGGATGAGTTGATGATGTCGGTTTTACATTTTAAGTATGCCTAACTGCTCCAATTTTTTTGTTAAACTTGTTAAGTCTACATTAAATAACCCTGATAACGACCACTAGAAGTGAAATAATGCATTTAACCGGCAAACATGACACTTTACCTATTATGGGGTCGATGTCTTTCTTGAAGAATGTGCTTGAATGATTTGATGCATGCCAACGAACCATGCTTTAGCGATGGGGTATCAAGACAACGATATTGTTTTTCTTTGTCCGCAGGGTGCCTTTGAGCTTTACGGGGCTGATTTTATGATCACGGAGGATTTCAATCCATGGCTTCTAGAAATCAACTCCAGTCCAGGAATGTCTCCGACCTCCAAAGTGAAAGCTAAACTTTGTGCCAGTGTGATCGAGGACGCCATGAAAGGTACGTGTGCATTCAGGCATTCTCTATTATTTTTCACATTTATTTTTAATATGTTTTCAACCTCGATTTTGTAACACAGAGGCATTGCGAAAATTGTGACGCTCATTTTAATGAACCAGCTTGCATGTGCATTGAAATGAGGGCTATAATATCCGCACTGGTACAAGCGGATTGACTTTGCATTTCATCGCACATTTCTCATAGTAGGTACAAAGCCAAAAGGTAGTATCTGCTTACTGTACAAGTGAGCAGATACTGCCATTAGGCTTTGAAGAGCCGTACAGGAAATTTGTATTATATGTGATAATTTTTTATCATAGTTGACGTGGTCTCAACGAAACTGAAAATGTTGATTAAATATTTTTTCTGCAGGAAATCTACATAGCTCTGTTGTTCTGTTTTGTAGTTGTGTTGGATCGTCGTGAAAGTAAAAGTTGTAACACGGGTGGCTTTGAAATGGCTTATCAGAGCCAGCAGCTACCGACCGCAAGAATAGTGGACACGAAATTCCTGGTGGAAGGCAAGAGAATCCGTAGAGCGGACCTACATCGCTACAGCATCATCGACCAGGACTCAGACAAGAAAGAGAGATTGAAAAACGAGAAAGCGAAAATGAAGGCGGCTTCTTTGGAAGAGGAGGAAAAAGAGGGGGATGAGGAGAGTTCGTCCCCGCCGGCGACGAGTGAAGACGCGCCCACGACGAGTGACGACGCCGACGAGGAGTCCAGCGAAGTGTCGTCGTCGGAGGGCTTCCCCAAAGCGCTGAAGTCGCTCGAGGGGGAGGCGAAAAAAGTGCCCCAACCCGTTCAATCCACTGGCAAACCACAAAAGACTTCAGCTCTGCACAGCTCCCTGGAGACGGCGACCAGTGTGTACACGGCGAGGACACCGGGGAAAAGTAAACTGGAGCAGGCTAGGGAGAACTTGAGGCGATCCGGGGCGACGTCCGTGGCGCAGAGCAAGCAGGGTACGGCGAAGTACGCCGCCTAGAACTGCTAGTCGGCTGTGCCCGTATTCTCGTACAAGTTACGATATATCGTAGGCTTAGGATTGGTCGAGATGGCCATCTCGACCAATTCTAAACCTACGATATATCGTAACTTGTGCGAGAATACGAACCCGGCAACACAAGACAGTGAACCGAGGGAGGTTCTCTCGTTTTTTGATTGGCACCACATCCTTCTAGAGGTGGTATGCCCAAGCACCTTGCGCAACCCTTGGATACGCCGGTCGCTTGTTCTTGGACAGCGTATCCATGGCTCGCCCAGTGCTAGTTCTACCTTGTATCTGGCATCAACCGCTCAGAAAAAAAATTAGAGTAAAGTCACCAGTACTTTGCTTCGGCGTTGTTCCAGCGGCACATACGTTGGAACAACGTCAATCCGACCAGTAATCAAAACTTTATCTTGCAGCCCTTGATGCTTCAAAAATGGTCCTAAGAGAGGGGTCCTTTGCCATGTCAATATTATTGTTATTGATGTGTTCAGTAGCTCGAGACGATTCATTTCAAAGTGACAAAACCCGGTAACCTATCAATATTAAAAATCGAGGGTGATTTTAGAACCACTAACTTCAACGGTTCAAACGTTTTTCTGCGTTGGTTCTGTGCCTTTTATGTCCAGCGATATCTGAACGGTTCCATGGTATAAAATCGTCTTGTTCGGTTGAGCTTCTTCTTTTGTGGACATACGTTTGGAGAACACATTGCTATTGTCAGCCAACATTACGTAACGTATCAGTAAAGATACCACTTAGGGTCCTTACTCAGCAAACACGAAAGGTTTGGCCAATGTTTGTTTAATATAGGGCCACCGTCTACGACGCTGGCCCAACATCAAACCAACATTGGCCCAACATATCTTGTTTGCTGGGTAAGAATCCTACTTTATCCTGTAGTACGAACCTGACAGATCAATTTACTTACCATACCGGTACGTCTTATTTACGATAAAAGAAACAATTGGCTCGGTATCACAGATCGAGCTGGCTGCAAAATCGTCTTAATTAGAGATCAGCAAAAGGAACCCAGCACTGTCGGCAGATGATACATCCACGCTTTTTGTGAACCTAACGACCTGGTGAAAATGTAAACATATACGGCTCGTTTTTTAAGTGTGTATGGATTATATAGAACACTACAACGCAAAGGGAAACAGCAGTAACTGCTTACTTGAAAAGTAAGCAGTTACTGCTGTTTGTCTGTTGCCCGACGATATAATCGGCTATAGACGACTATAAGGTGACCGTCACAGCCAAAATAATGTGATCTATACGGGGGTCAGGACCCGGAACTTGTGATGCCATCAGCTGGCAATAAAATGTCAGCTCAATTTGTCGTCCCTTTGGATACGAAAGGGTGTATCTGCCACTTAACAAAGTGGCAGATACACCCTCTCATATCCAAGGGGACGTTGTGATCTTTTATAAAAGGGGTTGAGCTACAGCCAAGCGAACGACTGTGATATAATAACTGATCTGCTATTGAAATGATGAAAAATCATGCTATTCAAGATGGATGCCATTTTTATACTTGTCAAGTCTTATTTAATTGAGATGAGAATGTGCACGTGTATATTTTCGCTTGTGATGTGGAAAATATCATGTTTATTGTTATTGATTATTGTTTAATTTTATGTTCTTGTTCTCCAAGCACCACATGACATGATGGCTCCTCATTCAACTCAAATGATCCTATGTTCGGCCAACGTCTCAGACGGCGGCCCAACATTGGATCAGCGTTGGTCTATCTCGTGTTTATTGGGAAATTATGTGGGGACGAACATTATATAGTTTTTCAAACTTCCTACTTTTAGGATTTGACAAAGTCGCTTGGAAGATATTTTATTAGCATTCCAAGGTGGAAATGCAACGCAATCAACTCTCATTTCTAGTGCATAACCTGTTACGTTTTTAAAAGGACAGGTATTTTTAATTAATTTGAAGCTGCAAATTATGTCAGTTTTAAATGAAATAAAAATAGTTGACGCGAATTTAGAACTCAGTTATAAAAGGGTTGTCTTTTACTTTCTAGTCCATTCCATTGTGTCACAAACTTGTTTCAGCATGGCTAGATGACCATGCTCTATGGGGCGGTTATAGAGTTGTGAACTTTCAGTATTTTCTGTTTTTTACTTGCGACTTACAGCAATGCACAATAAATGACTCATATGTAAAAACAGTATACTTTCATGACACTGTACTGTCCAGACCTATGTGATAATGATTGGCAAATGTGATGTGCCACGTTTACACAACTTGTAATAATAATATAGAACCCTTTTTTCAATGAAGTTTAGATTTTTAAAATTTTAGCTTTTTTATTAAAATTTGAAAATTACACACATTTTTGACAATCACCTAGGTGTTGTAAATAAAAGAATAGATAGCAGCATTACACAAAAGCTAAGATCTGAAATTTAACTTCGCTTGAGAATACTACTGTGGCTTTTTGTTATGGGTGGAACAAATGATACGGGAGGGGGTGTATGAAATTTTCCGAAAAATATTTTTTCCGGGAAATCACGTGGAAAAAGTGTGATTTTGTTTCGCGTCGAAACACAACTTCAAGTTGGTAAAAAAAATTGTTTGCAATTTGAGACATCAACTTTGCATTTTTCGCCTATTACCAAATATTTCACATCTTATAATTTGATATCATTATTATATTTATTTTACGATCATTTATTACTCAGCAGAATGACCTTGTTAGCTGTGATAAACTACTGAATCCGATGACCAATGCTGATCCAACTCTGAGTCTATCTTGATAAACCCTTGTGCTGGTGAATTGTGTGTTTCTATTTTATATAATAAAATCTGTATTTATCAGGGGTATAGGTATAATGCAAGTACAAATTTGTAAAATCATTCAAACAATAAATACATGCACAACATACACGCACCAACCCACTGAACATTTGAAGCTGGAATTGCTAACATAGTCTAAATATGGCTATTTACTAAAAACAGACACCACCTGAAACAAATTATTTGATTAACTGAACATTTATTCCAAACAATTTTATCAATTTTAGAGTCATATAATTTAATTCAAACTTTCAATAAAAACCTGGTCCCGGAAGTAGGCCTACAAGGGTTAATGATTGTCAGTTCAACTGTTTATGCTATCTGGAGGAACATGCGACGTTGTCCACTCCTGGCCCCAGGGCCAGTATTCTCGTACAATTTACGATATATCGTAGTCGAGAAGGTCATCTCGACCAATCAGAAGCCTACGATATATCGTAACTTGTACGAGAATACACTGAACCTCTCAACACAGTTAGCCCTCTCCATTTTGAGATGTTAATTACTGTCGCAATTGTTCACCTCATGGTGAATAAAAAGGATTTTTATAAAGTCCCAAATCTCTTATTGGCTCTTCTGAACTTACATTTCAGATTTGTGTTTTTTAGACTGAACAATAAGTTATAAATTATACCATTTTATATATTGGACTATTTTGATTCGAGCTATGCCACATGGTGAATTACCGCGACATTGAATGTTGATGGTGGGTCAGCGTCGTAGAAGGTGGTCCGGAATCGAACCCACATTTCGTGTTTCCTGGGCTGTGTCTCAGAGAGCGAATATAAATGTATGTGTGCCTTATCCCAGATGACAGCAGCTCAAGTAGTGTTTAGCCTATCTTTATACCGTAATCCGGCTAAAAATTCATTCTAGATTATCAAATAATTCTATCATGTTCTAAATAATTAGGCCTAGGTCCGTACTGCAGTGCAAAGCCAAAAGGCAATAACTTCTTACATTTCAAGCGAATATTTACAGCCTTTTACTTTTTCACTGCAGCATATTCATCTGCTGGGACCATTAACTGCTCACCTGCTAATGGCGACGGCAATAGCCAGTGTTTTTATTAGCACCTGCATGTATAACAGTTTTTTTAATTGAATGTCTTAAATCTTGAAACACTGATAGATGTTGAGACTTGAATTTCACAAATTACATACATTTTAGTCAGTTGTGTGCCGCGGTAGAAGACACACCTCAACTGAATGAAAATGTAAATTGAATCGCTCAGTGCTCCAGGAGTTTATGACGCATGTATCATTTAAAATAAAAATAAAAGCTGAAATAAAAAAATATAAGCTTGCATTGTATTTTTCTCAGCAACCCCCACATTAAAAAGAATAAAGTGAATGTGGTTTTAGGTCTCCTTTGTGCACATATATGCTAAACTGGGCCAGGAGAACCTCCACATTTTGTATACAGTCAGCTGGGTTCCAGCACTTGACCAGCAGAGCTCACGTCGCAAATCTGTCTCAGACTCGCAATGGTACAGTGCTTATATCCCGTCATCTCAGCTTTAAGTTAGCAGCAAATATCAAAGTCAAGCTCATTATACATTCCGTAGTGCGGTATTAACCATCAGGCACTCATTTTATTTCACTTGTTAACTGACACATGATACATGAGTGCACTACCCTCAATCGCTTATTTATATGTATGAGCACAACTTAGAACTACGTATGTTATTTTCATTGCTGTTCGGCAATAGTTTTGAATGTGCTAATACACCTAACGTGTGTTTAGAGGGCAATATGTGATTTTAGACTTGACTAATGTGACCCCTATCAAGGTCATTTGATCCCGAGGTAGAGCCGAGTGATCAAATAACCTTAAAGGGACTCAGTCAGGCAAAAATCATAAACAAATCGGTGATTTTATTTTGGCTTCTTAATATGACCATATGATGTAAACATGTCCATAGACTAGAACTGCAAAAGTTTTTAATTTTTTGTGCTGCCCTTATATCAGCTAGACTAGATATAGAGACGGAATTCGCGTATTTCTTATTTTGAACATGCATATGTTCACCATATTCATGTACATGGCGCTATAAAAATGATTTATTATTATTATTATTATATAAATAGTAGGGCTTAAAGCGACACAATCAGGCCAAAAATCAACATCCTCACTTTTGATTCTTGATATGTTCTTTAGTTTTCAAAATATCCATAGACTTGTATAAATCTGTCAAATTTGAGGTTGCGCATTTACCGGTTAAATGAGAAATAAGAATGCGGTTTAATTTTATACATCGATGTCCAGAATAAGAAATACAGGAATAACATTCAATGTCAGTCTTTTTTATCTTTTAACAGGTGAACATGGCAAATGCGCAACCCAAAATTCAAGACTTACGCAATTCTAGTCTATGAACATTTGGAAAACATATCAAGGACCCAAAATAAAAGTGATGGCCTGATTGTGTTGCTTTAGCCTGTTAAATGACAGGGTTTCACATTGTAAATAATAGGGCTCAAATGACACGGAGTGGGTACAATGTACGTGATGACCATGTACACCCTTCTCCTGGATGTGGACACGGTACAGTGTCCCAGGGTTCCCCACAATGCCGGAAATGCCGGCAACCCGACCGGATGAATTTTATGCCACCAGCATGTAATAGGTCACATCCGGCTGTTATCCAGCTGGTAGATTAGCCAATATTCCTGTCGCCAGTGTCATCCCTCTGGTGTCATACTGTGTTGGTTTAGCGATCAGCGTGTCCGTGTAAGACTGGTGTGTACACATACACGTGCTACCCCCCCCCCCCCCCCCCATAACCCCCCTTCTTGGCCACCCGTCATGGGCTGTATGCTAAATAACATAGATGTCCCAGCAGACACGAGACATCGACCCAATGTTGGTCCACCGTCTACGACGCTGGCCCAGCATTGGACCAACATTTGGTAGATGTCTCGTGTTTGTTGGGAAGCAGAGCTGACAGCAAGTGAGTGTTAGGTCACAGTGTTATGTCACGCTAACAGCGCTGAGCCGGCATTGGCGCGACGCTGGCGGAGCTGGCAATACTAGAGAGTGTGATAACAGCGCGCGCAACAGTAAACATATTATTACGCTGCTCGCGCGCTAAGTTAAGATTTTTGTGAGAACGACCGGATGATTTTTTTTTCTGTGGGGAACCCTGTGGGGGACACTGTCCTATACACTGATAACAGATTTGACACTGTAGGATTTAAACAGCAACAGTCATGACACGCACTTAACCGATAAGCTACG
>OZ024905.1:94980863-95266172 GCA_964017125.1 Flabesymbios commensalis | reverse complement strand
CTTGTTTGACTAACAAATTATGAGCTCTAGCGCATGTCAGATGTACATAATAATGTGGATGAACTATGAAAGGCATAACGTGATAGGCCCTAATAAGCGCAAAACATTCCATGTTTTACTTTTTAGTATTTTGTACCTTCGACTTAAAACCCAGCACATACTAGACCTCGAACCAATAGTGATTTCATGTTGGGCAAGCGTCGTAGACAATGGACCAACATTGAGCCAGCATTCGGTCAATGTATGGTGTATGCTGGGTATGGTGTTATATACCATGTATGTACCAGTTTTCAATTTCAAGAAAGACGACGTGATTTTGTAAAAAGAGCGTTTATCCAAGTGCAATAAAGGTGGGAGACTGATTTTTTTTCAAACGTTGCTTATAATAAATCTGTAGATTTTTTACTGCATTACACTTGCATATTGCTAGTTGAAATATTCGATATAGACCCTTGAAGTGCTGTAGCGCAACGTTTTTATATCGGCACTACAAATAACATGGACATTTTATTTGGTCTGACTCTGCCGTGCAAAGCCAAAAGGCAGTATATGCTTACTTTACAAGTAAGCAGATACTGCCTTTTAGCTTTGCAGAGCAGCACACGTGGTAAAATGTAGAACCATTCTTCTCTGGTTGTTGAGGCCTGGAGATGTATATGCAATTAGCAAGTGCAATTGATATATATATCTAACTAAGCATAATGTCTGCATAATAAAGTATACTTGAATACTGTGATGTGATACTTGCTTTCAGCAAATGTGTTGTTAACCAGATCGTTGAATACTATATAATAAAGTTGTTTCTTCTATACCTACGTGTTTTTCTGATATAATTATCCACCTTAGTAATAAAGTGTGAACCCTTAGATACCAAGAGGACGATGATATATAGTTTACGTCAATAAAAGCTATATCAACGAAGTTACCTATCGATTCTAAGTAAGATAATGGAGCATAATTTAATAAAAAATCATTATTCCCGACTAGCCTTCACTGTTTTGGTGAAACTTTGATCAACCATCATTTCAAAACATATGTCGCCAGATATTAATTACATTTAGTGATGTATATTTTCACAACCGCACCGTCACCCTTAAACTGAAGTATTCTAGTCACATTTTCATAAAATGATGAAGCTATCAGTGCTCATGTTAAAAACGTTTTGGGAGCATTTTTTACCATTCTGGCATATGCTGAATCCATTTCTGAACAGAGCCAAGCGCGCAAAAGTATACAAATTCGAAAGCTAAATTCATATGAATTTAATATTGAAAACATATTCGAGAGCGTTTTTAACTATTTTGGCATACGGTGAATCCATTTTTGAATAGTGGCAAGCGTAAAAAATAATTTAAAAATTTCAAAATCGCGAAATAAAAATGATTGCGATCTGGCCAATTTTAATTTTACGAAGGTAAATTTGTCATATATATTATATGTTAAAATAAGAGGATTTTTAACCATTTCGGCATACACTGAATTTATTTCTGGACAGTGCCAAACGCGCAAAATAATTTACTATAAAAAATATATTTCGTGAATTTGCCAGTTTGAAACGTTGATCCAATGTTGATATAATGTTGGCCCGTTGTCTGTGATGACGTCCCAGCAGCAAACCAACGCCTTGCTCATCGTCTTATTTTTGCTGATAATCCCGCCGCTCGGAGGTGATTCTCAAACACAGAGCACTCTGTATGTCGTACCCAAACTAGAAAGACACACACTTCGCACTATAATGCTTAAATAGAGATGAGAATGATCAATGCGCCGAAATGGATTTAGAACTGTATGCTCTCCGTGGAGTTGAGATGGTACACGAATGAGCATGTCCAGTGACCAGGGGGTAAAAATGTAAAAGTCGGATGAAATACTTGATATCAGACTATAAACCTGCACATTTACCTTTATCTACTCACATCCCAGGCTGTGATAGTCAGAATGAATTGCTCCAATATGGCTGGATAAATAAATAGTAAGAATTGCTCTATTGAGCTGGAGTCAGCATTGATTACTGTGCTGAAAGATGTGTCTGAGCTACTCAAACTCCGATCCATCCAGGACTCAATATCTCATTCAGAGTTCGCTAATGTGATCAGCGTATAGTCTGGCTCAGCTCACACCACGTGGGATCATGCTCCGAAAGTATTTAGTGACCAGAAGTCATCTGTCCAATAAAAATGTAAATATTATTGTAAACTATAAGATTTTAAGCTTGCACAGTACCTACAATGACAATGACAATGACAAGTGAAATGTTCTTTTGCACATGATTCACTACACTCCGTAGCAGTGTGTGTGCCTACACACTGCTACGCCGTGTGCTGATTCATGCCGACTGCAAGTGGCCTTCCCCGACCCCTTCCACCACCGTCCCACTGTATGGAATGATTACTTGTTTCATTTAAACGAAACTGCCGCTCGGGCAGGATTTTCAGCGTAACGCGACAGTGTTTAAATGGGGACAGTGTAATGATTCACAAACAGGAGCAGGGTTTCATGACAGGTATGAGCTGACCTCGATTATGTTTTCTGGTCAAATACTAACAAATTCTGAATAAAATACTGAATGGTTAAAACTGTAATTTCTACACGGCAGAATATGCCTAGGCAATCTCCATCCACAGTCCGTGGGAGCTTGGTAAAGACATATGCCTATAAATTCTACCAAAGTATTTGCTTTGATGTTAATCGGGTGCCTGCTTTCTGAATATGAAGAAAATAGGCCCTTCTCAAACTCCCTTGGTAAACCATGTTCTTGATGTAAAATGCAATATACCACTATTAGAGCTGAACTGCATATTGAGATGCACACTAAACTATTTATAACTTCATGGCGCCACTTCTTCGTTTGATTTGCTTTGCGTGTATATCGTGTGTGTTTGCATGTTAACATATAATATGCACATATAGTTATTTTAAACCTTGCAACGCTAAAATATATTTGTATTAATCATGGTGACCAAAGGGATTTTTCAAATTGACATCATCATAATTATCTACTTCATTTGAATACCTATATTATGGGTCTTATTTTATGTTTTACTCTTACAGTGCGGGGATCGACTTTAGACGTCAGATTCTGACGTCTGTAGACGTCAGTTTTCTGAAAGGGCTAAAGAGCTTTGAATAATTATGCTTCGCAGAGCTCTACTTCTCTCCTCAAAATTCAAATTTGTACGTTGATCATGTTGTCCGCTTGCAACAATGTTTCATTTTGCACTATCTCTCCCACTAAATACGCAATAAAAAAGGCAATGATTTTCCGAAACACAACTAAGCTGTTTCTTATTGCATTACAACACGAAGCAAGCTATTGAAGGTTTGCTGTGATACCCACATACAGTACTGTGCAATAGAAACTGGTCGGGCTGGAAGGGGAAATAAAATGAAAGGGAATTCACTTTCCCCGGTGAATTCCCTTTCACTTTTTTTCACAGGAGTTTTCACCAGTTTTCATGGTAGCCACTGGAGAAATTAGGGGAATTAGATTTCACCAAGAGGGAAATGTATTTCACACCTGGGAAAACAAGTGAAAAAAAATGAAAAGCTTTTCATCTGATTTCCCCAGAATTCCCTGAATTTCCCCAGAATTCCCTAGATTTATAATTCTTTGCCTCGCATAATGTGGAATACTCATTTTCAAAGATACCTGTATTATGCATAAAATAGGCCTAATGCTCAGAGACAAAGTACACTTGTGAAGTTGTATTGAAAACTGCACAGGAAACTGGGGAATCAGGGGGGATCAGTAGGAATAATTGGGAAATCAGGGGAATTCGGGGGAAATTCAGGGTAAATTCGTGGGAAATTGGGGGAAATTGGGGAATTTTGTTTTCCCATAGGGGAAACAGAATTCCCTGGCAGGGAAATCAATTTCCCCCACATCGGGGAAAAGGGGGAAAATGAGGGAAAACTGTTTCACAAAAATTCCCATCTGGGGAATTTGTGTGAAACAGGTGGGGAAAATGAAAGGGAAATGAAAGAGAATTTCGTTTTCCCGACCAGTTTCAATTGCACAGTACTGTAGATGCCAGCTGTGATGGTCTAATGCCCTACTCCGATTATAGTTGTAATCTGAACACAAATATTTCTCATGTACAGTGTTGAATCAACAGTTTCCCCCATTATTTTTTTCTGTGCACCGTTTTTAATATTCAGATAAAAAAAGGCTGATAATGTACTTCACTGCTGCAAATATGATGAACATAGTATCGATTTTAATAGTGCGAACTTTGCTTTGATTCTCATTAACGCACAGTTGGTTAGGCTCTTTATCGATCATTTTTACGACTTATAATGAAATATTCGCGACATACCAAAGGGTTTTTTCAATTTGAAATCATCATAAATGTCTTAGTTTGCTATGTGTTTACAACCATTAGAAATAATTTTACTCTTACAGTGCGGGGTCTACAGACGTCAGATTCTGACGACTGAATTCGACCCCGCACTTTAAGGGTTAAATTCACAAATTTGTCATCGCAAAATTGCCGAAAATTAAAACCTCACGAATATTACCAGATCTTATCAGGGACAGTTGTGACAGCTTCCACGAACGATCCCGCCACCATGTAAGAATGTTTGAACGAACATCTAGGCCTATCTAGGAAGGTTGTAACACCCCAGATTATACCCCTATTGAAACTATAAAAGGGGGGGAGGGGGTAGATTATAAACAGGGTATATTCTGGGGGATCCCAGAATATACCCCGCTCATCAACTAATTGATATGTGCGATCCTCCCAGAATATAACACACCTTCCTAAATCACCGTATGTATAAGTCGGATATATCGTTAGAATTTTACATTACTTTTCTATCTATGAAATTAAGAACCGTTTTTAGTCGTTTTAGGTGCAGAAATCACAAATTACCTGTAGAAATTGGCATTTATAAAAACATCCCAAGATCTGAAAGAGTATGCGTTAAATGTACTCAGTCAGAAATTGGTGATGAATTTCATAATATATTTAACTGTCCATTTTTTGCTGATCAGAGACGCACATACCTACCGAAGTATTGTCATATACACCCTTCGGCACCCAAATCCAGAAGCATAATGAATGATAAAACAAAATTACGTAGTTTGGCGAATTTCATTAAGATTATTTTAGAAAGTGTGAAGTGAAAAAACTGTAATTGATTGTATAATAATGTATACATTATTATGTGTTATGTTGTATGTTTTGCTTATTACATTCACTGTTATTTTCTTGTATTCCTCCATGTGAGGCTTAATGAATAAACACTTGAACTTGAACTTAAAACTATAATATCATGCGACGCTCCCAGAATCTAATACTCCTTCCCAGAATATACACCCCCCCCTCTCAAAAACTATATGCGATACTCCCAGAAATAATATTCCATGACAGTTGGCGCATGGTTTTCTAGTTATTTTATTCAGTAAAAAACAACTCCTGCATTTGTTTCATTTTTTATTATATATAGTTGAAACAGTCAACAAATTTCTCTACCCAGAGAAATAAACGGAAGTAGAAAATTATAAACTATACATCTCGGTACGCTACCGGTAAACACGGGACGTTGATCCAATGTTGTTTTACTGTTGGGCCAGCGTCGCAGACGATGGCACAACAATAAAACAACATTGGATCAAGGTCTCGTGTCTACTGGGTCATCAGTCTATTTATAATAATTCATATGAACACACAAAGTTATATTATCTCATAAGGACGAGTCGTCCACCCCATATCGGTTTAATGTTGGGCCAACATCACAGACGTTGGCACAACTCCCAGCCAACATTGGGCCAGTATTGCTGAGCTGTCTCTGTGTGTGTTAACCCACTGCGTGCTGTAGACACCTGGACATATATAGTCTGCTCGGGACTGTAGGGTCATATCTTCATATGGTCACTTCCATAAATATAATAATATCTGTACAGATAAAATGAAAACAGGGAGTATCTGTTTACTTTTGGGGTTTATAAACCGGTGCAGCTGTTGTAATCTTGGCTGTATATTACAGGGTTCCTACTCCATTGTGTGAACTTTTTTCCATGAGTTTTCCATGACAAAAATTGATGTTTTCCATGACAAAATTCAGGCATATACCGGGTATAAAATTTTTGAAGAATGTATCTAGCTCGATCACATCACACGGACTCGATAAAATGTGCATCACAACATTTTTTTATTGACAAATATTTTTTCTATGAGTTTTGGCATTTTTCTCAAATTCCATGAGTTTTCCAGGCCTGGAAAATAAAATTGCAATTTTCCAGGTTTTCCATGACGCGTAGGTACCCAGTATTAGCCTCTGATACATCGATTCATGATTTCGCTATGTCAGCCTTTACCCTCTACAATAAACAACAAAATCAACCCACTTGAAGCTGCGAGTCGTAGTAATGAGACACAAGTCCAAGCTGCAAATTTCTCATATTTGATTAGGTTTAAAGACACATTTCGTTCCCAATAAGTGTAATTTTATCAGCTAATCAAACTCGACTATAGTCGTGCTTAGAGGTGTATGTTTTAACCTCTATGCTGTATTTATACGCTGTCCACAAAGTTTCAAACAATATGAATCACATTTAAAGTAGTTTGTGAAAGATTCTCTAATCAGCCAATTCTTTAGAAGTGTCTATTTCTCATAAATCGAAACAATTCTGATTCGTTTAAAGCTGGGAATTGCTTCAGCAATTCCAGCTTTAACCGAATAAAAAATAATATAATTCAATTGAGCAGCATAAGGGTCCCCTTGATAATGTGGCAGATACGTCCCTTTGATCATTAGGCTATGACGATGTGAAAGAAAAGCTCAATTTCAAGTTGTGATTGATAGATAATTGGGAAAAGTTCTCAAAAAAATTCTAATTGGACAATTGTTCATATTGAACGAAACTCTAATTTTCTCAATCGGTGGAGGCGCCAGCGGTTGAGAAAGTTCAGAATTACTCAAGAATCAGGAAAAAAATAACCAAATTTCATAACTTGTACAAGTTTGCCTCGCACTGCTCTGGAAAGCCAAAAAGCAGTATCTGTTTACTGTGTAATCAAGCAGATACTGCCTTTTGATTTTGCAGAGCAGCAAAAACGACATAATATATTATCTATCACCTTGACTGCCTACTATGGCATAGCGAGTTATCACAAATTGTCAGATGTAAATGCAATGTGGCGTCCATAGCACAGAGAGGGTTAACACCTTGATTACTATGGCGAGGTGTGACGTGTGGAGGGTGGGCTACGCGTAGCCTGAGACTCCTGAAAAGTTTGTTCTGTTGGAGGACAGCTTGGCAGCCTCCACGAGAACTTTCTCTTCTGGGTGAAGCAGTGTCTTGGACTCCTCGATGCCCGCTATCAGCTGTTCAAGTTGCAAAAACCCGTTCCGGAGAATAGCCCTGCAAAAAATGAGCGAAATTGACAGTAATATTTAGCAGCAGCTGTTGAAGAACAGGAGAAGTTATATTAAAAATAAAAATAATATCCAAATTTTTTTTCTATGACTAAATCCTTCTTTGTATTACGTTTTTCTTGTCCATTCACAAAATTTCACAGGTGATATGTGAAATACAGAGAAATGTAAAGACAGTAGTGCACTGTATTCCATCGAAAAGTGAAATTGTAATATTACTGCTGCCTGCCTTTGCACGGATACACAATTATGTAATTCCAAACAGCAGTATCTGCTTACTTGAAAGTACCAAAGGGGGCATTGCTGTTGGCATTTGTACCGGTACTCTAGTGTACAGTATTTCATTGTTAACAGAGATGCCAGTGGGTCATGGGAAAAAATCCTGATTTACTTTTTTTGAAGTCGAAAAAAACATTTCAGGTCCAAAAAAACATTTTTAGGTTATACAGTATCATTGAAAATCGGAAAAAATCCAGAAATCCGTGAATTTCCGGAAAACTGGCATCTCAGTGTTAACCCTTGTGCTGCTGAAAGTATCGAACTGTTTATATACGTTACAAGCATGTTTTAGATAAATAGAAATATCACCAAATTTGATAAAACAGTTTTTTGTAGATGCTCAGCTAATTTAATAATTCAATATTGAAGATGACTATTTTTCATAAATGTAAGTAGTTTTCGTCATTTGGAGCTGGAAATTGTGTTAGCAATTCCAGCTTTAAATAAATGAAAAATAGAAACAAATAATTCAGCAGTGCAAGGGTTAAAAATAGATATTGTAGTTATACCTGTTTTTGTCCTGAAGGAAGAAGTTCTTTAGTTTATCTCCGCTCACCAGCTGCCACGGCTGAATGTCAAAATTATGAGCGAAGTTGTTCAGCGCATGACACAGCTGACAGAACGTGGTCAAATTGGCGTTAACTTCAATATCCTTCACAGTGAGCATTCTGAAAAATAAATAAAAAAGTTTGTTTTATTACTCATTTGACTTGTTTGGAGCACAGTACCAGGGTCTCTTGACTTATTTAAAATAACCAATTCTAAGCGCTAAAATTTGAAACTAAAAAAATCAGCCTTTGGACTTCCCACTCAAACATTGCTGCGGTAACCCTGCATACTATACATCTACCTTGGCTATTATCTATAAGCTGAATTGTTGGTGCATGACAATCCCACTGAATAAACAGATAAGTAATTCAACTACAATAACAATTTTGGATGTGTAGATAAAATATTTAGAGAACAGACAGAAATAAGCTGAATCACTACTTGAAGGGACGATTACAAGCAGCATTAACCATTAACACTTTCAAGCCTGAATTTACCATTGTCCTCTTCATCCACTACAAGCCGCGAATTGCTGTCGCTATTCTCGACTTGTAGTGGATAAAGATGATTTGATGTGGTTTAAAAATTAAAGAAAATTGCCATGTATTGCTAAACCTGTTTCATGGAAATTTTCGTTCTAGAACCCTTTGTTGTAGGTAAATTAAGTGTGTTTTCAGGGATGTAAAATGATGCTTTAATGCATCGCTAGGGCTTAAAGGGTTAAATGCTAATCACGCCTATAGTCGTTTTTAATTTGCTTTATTAGCCGAGCAAATCAGTTATTGGAAATGAAGATTTGCAAATGTTTGGTTTCCAATTAACTAAATGTGATTCATTTGAAGCCACTCGAAGTTGTGGGTAGCAAGATACAACTACAGGTGGGTGGAAATTTAAATTTTATAATGTGGTGCTTTAGGGTTAGGACACAACTTGAAACTCTACGCAAACAAGAATGTCCTTCTCCAGGCGAGTGGCACTTAACTCATTCAGTGTGGAGATCAACTTTCGACATCAGTATTTGTTGTTTAAAGTTGATCCCCTAGTAAAATATTTATAATGACGATAGACCCATAACATAGGTATTCAAATGAACCAGAAAGAGCTAAGTAAGACATTTATGATGATTTCAAATTGAAAAACATAGTATGTCTTTGGTTTATGTAAAACTATTTCAGCGCTTAAAAGGTTAATCAAACAGTAATCGATTCTGCCTGTTTTGCCCTTCATAACTCACCTGTTATAGGCGGTGTGGATGAGGAGTGCTGCAGAGAAAAACCTGATGAATGCTGTGACGTTGCCGGACCTGACACCTGGGTTTTCATTCACTGACAAAGTCAGACGCTGCTCCATACATTCCCTGTCAATTAGAAATACAAAAACTCAGCATTCCCTGAAAATTATGCTACAAGTATGACCATCATGTTTTGTTTAACCCTTTCAGTGCGGGAGACCGTCTTTATATGCCAGAATCTGACGTCCAACGTCAGATTCTGACGTATAGAGACGGTCCCCGCACTGAAAAAATTGAAATATTTATAAAGGTATTCAAATGAATCAGTAAGAGCTAACTAAGACATTTATGATGATTTCAAATGACTAAAACCCTTTGTTCTCTATGGTTCAAACAAAAATAATTCAGCGCTTCAAGGGTTAATTCCAGGGAGTCACATAGACGCTTATCAAACATTAACCCTTTGCCTGCTGAGCGCGACTAGAGCCGTTTTTAATCAGGTCTATTGCCGATTAAATCACTGTTATTGGGAATGAAATGACTATGTAAACAGCAAGATTTGTAAATATTTGTTCTGAAATTAAAAAAATAAAAATAAATTTTCAACCACTTGAGGTTGTGGATCGCAGTAGCGAGACACAACCTCAAGTGGTTGAAAATTTAAATAAATGAAGCAGGATGAGGATTAACCCGGTAAATTTTCATTCACTTGAAGTTTGTGTCTAGCTATCAGGTGACTGAAATTTAAGGCACAATTTATCTCATTTTCACCGATTTGAGACATCTTTCACTTTTAAAGTTTGGTTGAACAAATCATAATAAAACACTGATAACCTAAGCAGTTGACATAAGTCCTCTAGGGGTTAAACAAGAATAAGGCTAAGTGTACATGCATGGTGAAAGCGCAAAACATTGTAAATAACAACTGAAAGCTATTGAAATAAGAAATAAATATATCTTTAAACATACAGCATTTCTTCAATGATTCAAGTGCTGACATACATTCATCATATGACATATTTTTAACTACAGGTAGATAATTTTTAATTCATATTATCTTGACATGTGCTCTGTAGTCACATTCTCCTCAAAAGCTCAAGAATCACCTTATTTTGATGGATTATATCATCTTCTATTGAATGAGTTATGACATGTACTTATAATGTGCAAGTGAGATTAATAAATGAAGAGGAATACCTGAAATATAATATTGCTTCCCATATGGTTTGAAATGCATGCTGCACTCCCATGAAGTCAAGCTCTGATACACCTGTGTCACACGTGGGAGAAGACGGGTCGTAGAAATCAGCTGACGGATCATCCTGCTGTGAACATAAAGCAAACAAACTACCTGATAATGGATCACTTACTGCAATTTTTAAAGTGCTTAATATTGGCAAGAACAAAGATTATCAAAATATTCAAAAATCTTTTTTTTGTCAATCGATGCTCAATTTCTAACCCAAAAAATGTTTCTTCATGAAAAAACAAATCACAAATTTAATTATTTGACGAACTGCCGATGCATCAAAACAAGTTTATAAATTTCAGTCGCATTTTGTTTGGTTTGAAACTGTATATATACAGGAAAGGTTAGATTATAAAATGGAAAGTAGAAACAGACAAAATTTCTGTAAACTTTAAAATCTCATTGCTATGAGGCAGTTGTCTGACAACAATGTACGAGTATCAAAAACACGGAAATTACTTTCACCGCTAAACACGACTATAGTCAAATTAATATTTTTCTCTTAAAAATAGACGACAATAGTTTAAAATTTCCTGTCATTCATTACAGGATTAAATAGGTAGAAAAAGTTATGAAAAGTTTTTGGTCTAAAAGAGCATCTCTATGAGGTATCAGGCAAGCTCATTGGTTGATCAGACATATAACAAAGTCAGATACTGTATTCCACTTTTTAAACCCTCCTAACTCCCAGTTATTTCCTCTCATTTTTATTCACAGTGAGATGTGAATTACTGCAATTCCACCTCTAAAGTCTAATGACACGTGATGTCATGTATGTATGAAATCAAACATCACAACCTCCTTTTTCTCATTTCCCTTGGAGAACTCCCACTGAATTTAAATTAAATAACTGACTATTTTTTCATCCCCCATTTAAAAACGCATATGTCTAAAAGCCTATAATATATTATCAGCTCGCCCTTATTATTTGGTTTACCTTTTTTGTAAGTTGTGGAATCATGGTAAGTAGCGAGGCGAGATTAGAGGCTGGAATGCCTCCTGAACACACCGCCTCACACACCTTCTCCAGGTAGTTGAGCTTTTCTGTTGGCTCAGTCAGAGCTCCTTCATACCTGAAAAATAGAACAGGGGGAAGTGAATAAATCTATTGGGAGAGGGACGTGGTGCAATGGTTAGAGCATAGTGTTTTGCAATTGCAACTGCCTATGCTAAACCCAGCTTTCTCCCCTCTCAACAATGGGATATTGTTCCAATATTTGTGTCCTCAGACATGCACTTCACCTTCACATGCTTCACCTCACTCAGGTGTAAATGAGTATCTGGTAGGACAGAGATGTGTGATAAGTTCTAAGTGCCAAAATGAATACATGGATGTGGAGTGGAAATGGCACACAAAATGAAGAGATCCAGTGACCCGGGGGTAAAATGCAAAACAAATCAGATGATAGGTCTTCAGATTTGATGAGACTAAGGGCCAAATCATGTACACCTTTACTTTTTTATTGCCAAATACACTGTGGATTATAATTTTTAAACTAAACAATGATTTTTCTCCCATTATGCATCCTACAACTGATTTGATTTTTGACACATAACGGTTTTAAAGTGAACAATTTCATGAAAGTGTTTGTATAGGCCTGCAAATGAATCAATCATAACAGATTCTATTGTACCGTATATATCTTAAAGGTCAAATGAGTCGAATAAATCTCAAAACTTGAAGTCATCTACAACTTTTCACTGCATCATTTCATTAATTGAATTTCAGTCATGCAATTTACTTAAGTGATAAATTGCTGCAGCAATAAATACCGGGTAGTAATTTTATGAAAAAAGTGTTTTTATTTGGCAATTGAAACCCACACAATACAGTAATACATGTACCCAGTTTGCCTTATTGTGTTTAGTATTTATAGTATTTATGTGGTCGCATAAAACAGTTTATTCTTGAGCTGCTGAATTGTTGGTTTGTGGCCTATTTTACATTCATTTCGAGCCGGAATTAGGAACGTAATTTCTTTAAAAAAATATGTTTAATCATGAAAACGTCCCCTCAGAGTAATAAGGAGTTCAATGCCGCATGACTCAGCAAAAACATGCATTTAGTGGAGAAGCAAGCTCAAGTAAATTAACTTTGTTTTTACATTAAAAGACAGACAATCTACTTAAAAAGAAACAGATACCTAAACTGATCGAACTGGTTATTACACCAAATAGAAATGTAGTTATACTGATCGAGTAAAGAGCTAAAGCATTTGAGCCTGGTTTAAACCTTTACATATTTCAGTAACGTCTTGATTGACTTGATGCAGAAACAAGCTAAAGTTAATTTACTTGGTTTTAAAATTAAAAGACAAACCATTTACATAAGAAGAAATGGGGATCTAAATTGATTGAACTGGTTATTACACTGAACAGAATAGTAGTTATACTGATTGAGCTACTTATGATACCAAAGTTAGACATTTTGTTGCCATTCAAGAAATCATAAATTGATTGGACTGGTTTTTACACTAAACATGAAAAGCGTATAAATTGATTGAACCGGTTTTTACACTAAACATGAAAAGCATTAGGCTAATTGAACTGGTTTTGTAACGTAGCTAGATAATATTTGATTAGTTTGAAAAACACCTAAATTTATTGAGCTGGTTATAAGTGTTCAGCACAGGCCGCGATATAGCGTCAATTACGCACTTGGAGGACAAATGTCTCCTTTTTTTCCATGGTAGTGAGAAAAATGTCCCCACCTATTTCTTGTCTGTGCTGAACACTGGGCGTCAATTACGCACTTAAAAGTCAAATGTCTCCTTTTTTTCCAGGGTAGTGAGACAAATGTCCCCACCTATTTTTTGTCTGTGCTGAACACTGGATTATTACACCAACACACCACTTTCGTTCTATGAAGGGGCGTTTAACTCCTTATTAATCCAAGGGGACGAAAAATAGACATATTTCAAATTGAGTAATTTGATGGACTAGGCATCTTTCACAAACCATTTGATCATTTCCAGTGGCAATTTATTTGGTTTGAACATGTATAATTACGGGTCCTAGCAGCACAAGCGTTAAGATATCGCTGAGCATGCAGAAGAGATATAATGTAAACCAGATACATATAATCAGACTGATTGACTCACTGTGAATGAGCCTTGAAGCTGTCAATCAGATGAACTCCCTCCTTTAACATCTTCCAGACATCATCCAGAGACTTAACATTGCCTGCAAACAAAGATCACAAATTTTAACCCTTAACCATGGTCGTTTTCAATCAGTTGTTCTAGCCGACCAAATCACTGATATTGGCAAAGAAAAGTGTGTTTAAACATCAAGATTTGCAAATGTTTGGTCTCAATCAAATAAATATGAGTAATTTTCAACCACCCAACTTTATGTGTGTGCGAAAATTTAAATACCGTCAATTACCCTAGCGGGATAAGGGTTAATACAATTCGGTTTCCAGGTTGAAAATAGAACAGTGATATAGATAAACTTTCAAAGTATGAAGTATTACCAATCATTTTAAAGTTCGCAGTATTTATAAAGGTGGCTATGTACAGCTTTTTCAAATATTCAAATATTTGAAAAAGCTGTACATAGCCACCTTTATAAATACTGCGAACTCAATGACCTACTCTCTGATAAGAACTCAGGTTTTAAACCAAATGACTCTACAGTAAATCAATTAACTCTAATTACTCACAAACTATATAAAGCTCTAGATCAGAAACAAAATGCATGTATGGTATTTCTTGATGTGTCAAAGGCATTTGACAAAGTATGGCACAATGGTCTGTCATTTAAATTAAAACGATTTAGTATAACTGGTATTTTATTAAGTTGGTTCTCCAGCTACTTGGAAAATCGAATACAGCGTGTTGTGCTCGATGGTAAAGCTTCCCAGTGGGAACGCTTACATGCTGGTGTGCCCCAGGGGACCGTACTTGAGCCACTGCTCTTCTTGATATTTTTAAATGACCTCGTAGACACCCTTGAAACTGATCCGCACACCTTTTTGCAGACGACACATCATTACTAGATATATATTTTAACCCACGATTATCATGTTTAAAAATAAACAGAGATTTAAGAAAGATTAGTGACTGGGGAAAAGTTTGGAAAGTAACTTTTAATCCTTCCAAAACTAAGTTTATTGTATTTTCACACCACCAAAGCTACCCAGAATATCCAGACGTTGTTTTTAATGGAGTTAATGTTGAGCGAACTATTGAACATGTGCATCTCGGACTAACAATAACTGGCAATCTCAGTTGGAGAAAACATAAGTTTTGTACTTTGTTCAAAATGTCACGAGGTCTCACCTCACCTTATCTGACTGCTGTTTTGCAGAGTTAATGTTGAGCGAACTATTGAACATGTGCATCTTGGACTAACAATAACTAGCAATCTCAGTTGGAGAAAACATATTTTTACTGTTATAAATAAAGCAAGCAGGGCAATTCATATTTTGAATTTTGTAAAACACTGATTACCAAAATCAGGCCTTTCTTCTTATTATAAAACTATGATTTTGCCAATTTTAGAATACTGTGACATAATATACGATAACTGTACTGTCAGAGAATCAGGTGGACCGGGGTGGACCGCTCAAAGAGCGGCGAGACAACCACAAGTTATGTACTTTGTTTAAAATGTCACGAGATCTCATCCCACCTTATCTGACTGCTGTTTTGCCGATACAACGAGACACTGGTTATAATTTGCGTAGAACAGGAGACGGTTCTATGCCAATTATAAGTTGCCGCTTGAGTTGTATGAGAAATTCGTTTCTATTTTCCACAATGCGTTTGTGGAGCGCCATGAACCCTGCATTATGCAGTAGCTCTAGTATTGAACATTTTAAGCTGAATCTCAAAAAACAACATTTACGAAGTACCCCTTTTTTTCCTCATTTATACTCCTGTTTTTACTCCTGTTTTAAGCAGCAGTTTTTCACACACGTATAAGACTTGGGCTAAGTGCCTTAAATTTTCAGCGTTTTTAATATAACTTTGTTGATAACATGCCGTGTGACAAGTGTGGAGCAAGAAGAGAGGATGCTGCACACTTATTGTTCCATTGCCCAGCCTATGCTGTCCCTCGTAAGACACTGATTCAGTCATTACATCAAATTTTACCTGACGATTTATCCAAACCTTAAAAACATCTTGAGAAAATCTTACTGTATGGCTCAAATGCCTTAAGTTTGTCTGAAAACCTCACTACCGGTATATTTAAATTGATTCAAGAATTTTTACTAGCATCAGGTAGATTTGGTTAATTTTATTATTTTGAAATACTTTATGCAAATGTTTGTTTTTCCCCAGTGACACCACCATCTCACGTTTAATTTTTTTCATCATATCATCTTCATGTTCTAACTATCATTTTACCTCTTATATATTATTATTATTACTATTATTATTACCATTGTTATATCTTTATTATTATATGTGTATTGTTGTGAAGGAGAACAACTCGTGGCACTAAGTGCTGTTTGTAATCCTTGAAAAATAAATGAAGTTTAAACTAATCATTTTAAAATGTGAATACTTAGAAATTTAAGTATAAGTGCAGAATTTTTTGTATGAATTGAACAATGAACATTAAAATTGAGTATTGTTAATTGAGTGTTCAGTGTTCAAACAAATATACAGCTTATCTTTAGGACTGACGGAAAATTAATATGACATGGATATATTAGGTCGTCAAAATGTTTTAGATTACCTACAAACAAAAATAGTAAAGCACCTATAACTGATTTAAATTCTTTATTGACTTTTCCAACAACTACAAACAGCACTTAATATCCGGACTGGTTCTCGTTCTTAAACAATACACAATAGACATAGAAGCATTTATATATAGTTTTCGTCTTTAATTGAAGTCTCTTGTTACGGCCATGGCCGCTGATCTACAACAACAGTATCTGGGGAGTGGCTGTGTACGCTCTACTTTAAAGAGTTACCGCTGTAGCTGTATCGGAGTAGTGAACTATTGACACTGTTGAATTGACCGCTATGATCAGCAAGTGAACATTGCGTGATTATGTGGGCGGGCTCGGGGTGTATAGAACCCCGTTTCGTGAACAGAATTCATTTTTTTTCACCCCACTAGCGGTAAGGCGTATTTTGGATTTTGGAATTATTGTGAGCTTCGGCTATTGAAATTATAACTTCATCTCATCAGACTTTTCATCATTTTGTATTTATCTATTTTTTCCTTTTTAGGGTTGGTTTCGAAATTCGTTACAAATTCGTCTACGTCTAAATTTCCCATGTTCTTTATTTAAACTCCGGCGCTCAAAGGCTCTATGTTCAAACACTATTTATGTCTCGGACTTGAGCCCCCATATATGTCATCTCGGCGATAGTTATCATTGAGACATGACACTCTTTTCAAGCACAATTTGTATTATCTAAATGAACTGATGTTATTCATAGTATACCATACATGAACCTGATGTTTACTTACAATACATGTGATCTGAGATCATCAACATTTAAAACACTGTTTTCAAGGTTTCGACATTTTACCATTGAGATTTTTCAAGGACCAATTAAAACATTAATATGAAAACAAGATTACTCTTTAGTATAATATAAACTCTAATATATAGACAATAATACATATAACTGTACTATTTTGCAATGTAAATTCTTTGTTAAAATTTAAATATTTGTAGCTGAATATCCCACTTTTCAAGTACGCTCAAGGCTTTGAATAAATTTTCCACGTAAAAAGAACACATTAATTTGAAAACAAACTAGACACTTTAATATTTTTAAAGTAAAGATATATCAGAATTACCTTTTCCCGGATGAAAATGCTCCCTTAAACTGTTCAAGTATTTTTTGCTGGCTCTTTTAACTACATGCCCAAACACAGCAATCCAATGTCTGAAACAATAATAATCATAAATATTCCCGCATCAACTAAAATAAAAAAGCAAAATAATACTGCAATACAAAGCAAGCGGCGGTAACCGCTGACTTGAAAAGTAAGCAGTTACAACTGTTTGTCTGTTGCATGGATGGTAGTCCACACTCCTCTTGGATGCTAATTATATGTTATAGCTTCTAATATAATTCTCTTTGAACATGGTGCATGGTATAATGTTTTGCAAGTATATTGAACAGACGTGAGTAAGATAAGTTTACATAAGTTTGCATAAAACGTACATAATTATACAGCATTAAACATTAGTTATAAGCAGTTACTGCTGTTTCTCTGTTGCATGGATGGTAGTCCATATGACTTTTGGATGTTAATTATATGTTATAATTCTCTATGAACATATTGATTTGCAAGTAGGCCTACATTGATGTGAGTACGATAAGTTATGACTACGTGATAAAAAATATACATAATTATACACAATTACATTAACAGTAGCCCTATGAATGTTACTACCAAAATTTATGTCAAACGCAGATCTCAATGCTTAGAAACAACAGTGCTTTCCCCTTTCTTCACCAGTACTTACTTGTGGAGACAGTCTAAGACGTCTAGCAGGGTCCAGGGTGGTTTCTTGTGGACTATTGTGGACCTGATAATATTAAAAAAGATTTTATAAATTGTATGATATAATTATTACAAATGACAATTGTTTGCTGGTCCACCAATTATGAATCTGATTATAGCTGAAAAATTTAGTCATGGCCTGATTCACAGTTCAACATATTTTTCTGATCAGGCCTGGCTTACATAGTCAGTATTATATGCTTAAATAGTCAACACTGTACTCTAGCTATGATAGGCCACAATCAGGCTACCTAACTCAGCTTCATTCAACCAATTAGTTGTGGTCATTAGTCAAGTTATACCAAACAATATTTGATTGTAAAATTGTCCTGATCTGACTGGTTATTTTGATTGGAATTTCAATCTGTATAAAATGAAGAATTGCTTAAAACAAGAGGCCTGAAGTCCTATATCATCCCACGCCATAAATTAGGTCACAAATATTTAAAAAGTCAATTTGTGGTGGCCATTTTAAATTTCAGTAAAGTCATCTGCACATTTCCAGATGGTGGGTAATGTGATTGTAAAATGTGAATTATTACTGACTTCAATTTTTCAGTTTCACACCCACAAAAAATTATGAAGTTTATCCATGGCGGCCATTTTGAATTTCAGTAAAACCTTAAACAAATCAATTTGCACATCTCCGTATCGTGGGGAATGTGATAGTTAAATTTAAATAATTTCCGACTTTAAGTTTTAGAGCTTTTGTGCCCACAAAAAAATTTGGAATTGACCTCTGGTGGCGATTTTAAATTTTAGTAGCATCTTCAAAAAATCATTCCACATCCTCATGTTGCTAGGAATGTGATGTTAATTTTTTTTTTTAATTGATCAAACTAATTTTTGCACCTTCCAAAAAATTAAAGTTGAAAAACTTGAAATGTTGAGGCCATTTTGAATATCAGTGAAACCTTGAAAATTTCACCTGCACATCTCCATATGGTGGGAAATGTGATAGTAATATTTGAATAATTTCTGTCTTTAAGTTTTAGAGTTCTTGCACACACAAAAAAATTGGAGTTGACCTCTGGCGGCAATTTTGAATTTTGGTAGCATCTCTAAAAAATCACTTGCACATCCCCATCTTGGTAAAATTTAAAAGAAAATTGACCAGTACTTTTTGAGCATTTGCGCCCACAAGAAAACATGACGCCAGACATAATACTTTCCCCTACGGGCGGGGGATAAAAAGAAATATTAGATGGGAATTTGAAAATAATTTATAAATTTCTGAATATAAATATATTTTGGCTCAAAAATGGAAGCTCCAGAGTGCAAAAATAATGAATATTTTGAAGGTTTTTAACTTTAGGACAACAGCATACTTGAAAAGCAGTTACTGGTTTTAGTTTTTACAGAACAATAATGAACAAAGATAAATGCATTTTTACTGATTACTTTTGATGCAAAGGTTATCACATAAAAAACAGGAAGCGGGGATTGTCTTACCATAAATTGATGCCATAAGCCTCTATCATTTCTGTTTCTAGCACTGCAGTGAGTGCGGTCCGCAGATAGCGGCGAGCTTCACATTGTAACTCGTCTCCCTGGTCAACATTATGCAAATATTTACACATTTATTTATAAGATAAAATGCTTCTTTTTCGACCCACACAAAAAAACTACTGGGGTTTTGATTTGATAAATCATTAACCCTATAACCGCCAAATTATTCGATCTGAATTTTAACCCATTTGAAGTTGTGTCTCGCTGACGCGATCCACAACTTCAAGTGAGTGAAAATGATTCAGACTTGACATAATGGAGGGCAACTGTTTTCAAATCTTGCTGATTGATGTCACTTTTTATCTTTAACATGTTTAAAAGGTGGTACTTAATATGCTACAGTTTGTAATAAAAAATGAAAACCTGAATATATGCAACAACGGTGGCTAAAGGGTTAAATAAACACAAGAGAAAACAAAAGACACTCTTGTACTGCTGGGCTCTTATATAATATATATTACATATATATATATACATACATATACATATAGCAGATATATACATATATATATATATATATATATATATATATATATATATATATATATATATATATATATTAGATGTATATATCTGTTTTTCAATCCAATAAAATGTCACTGGACTTAACTCTTTAACCGCCACTACCAAATATATTCAGTTTTTCAGTTTTTACTACCACATAAGGCACTACCTTTTAAACATGCTAATGATAAAAATGTGACATCAATTAGCAATATTTGAAAAGAGTTGACCTCCGTTTTGTCAAATCTGCATAATTTTTACTCACTTGAAGTTGTGGATCGCGTCAGCGAGACACAACTTCAAGTGGGTGAAAATTAAGATTGGATAATTTGGCGGTTTAAGGGTTGATAAAATACTGTGAAAGATTGCGCTGTTAATCAAATCATTCAATTTTGGAAATGTCTTAAAACATGATTCACTCAACTTAAATTTTACCAATTGAGATTAAATTTAGATCCATATAAATTTTATAATTTGTCATTCTGGTATAGTTTTACTATTCAACATTTTTCCATCTGATAATGAAATAAAACTAAATGCTGACCCAAACCTTCCACAAACTAATTTATTTCTCTCAAATAGGTCATCATAAAAAATTAACAAATGAACAATCTAGCCCGCCACCAGTAAAAATGTAAGACTTGGGTAAATTTGTATTTAAAAACAGGAGTTGTTGATTTGTGGTGACCATATAAAATTTGGTACAATCTTTAAAAATACACTTAGACATCTCCATATTAGGAGTGATTTGCAATTTTTGAAAAAATTGTACCACTATTTTTTGCGCCCACAAAAAACCATGAATTTGACATCTGGTGGCCATTTTGAATTTAGATAGCATGTTTAAAACTCTTATTGCTAGGAATGTGATTCTATAATTTTAAAAAAACATTGAACACTAAAAAAGTGTGACACCGGACAGAATCACATTGCGACTAAAATCTCCTTCCCTTATGGGCGGGGGATAAAAAGTGATGAAACAAAAAAAATAAAAAAATTCATTTAATTTCACCTCTACTTATATCACTGCATGATGGATAATTTTAAACAGTATCACAGAAAAATTATTAACTCTTCTTAAATTGTTTAGCGATGTATGTTTCCGGTTGATACAATATTGGCTATGAACATAATGATGTCAACAAAGAAATTTCTCAAATTAAACTCAACAAGCTTATACAACATAATTATTAGACAAAGATAATTGAATGGAATTAAAGCACACTGTCAGAAGCGTGGATGGCAACAAATAAATGGAACTATAATTTCTATTATCTTCACCCCCTATGCACCCCCCTATGCACCCTATTTATTATCATTTTCATTTATCTGGAGGTCTGTGCTGCGATTCACACCACAAGGTTAATGAAAATGACTTGCTTTCATTAAATATTCGAGCATGTTCAAATCAAATTCGTGAAAGCTGAGAATAATTATCCTTATTTTGAGGAATTGTAGAACTTTCTGTTGAATCTTGTGTGATGTATTAACCCTCAAAGCACTAAGTAATATACAAAAATTGTACCCACTTGAAGTTGTATCTCGCTTTCTGCGACCCATGACTTCAAGCGAGTAAAAATTAGCGGCAACCTAATTGTTTAATTTGAGACCAAACATTTGCAAATCTGAATATTTAAACACAGATTTTGTTCTAAATAACTGATTTAAACGAGTAATAAAACAGATTAAATACTACAATAGTCACACTTAGCAGTGTAATGGTTAGCCCTCAGGCTGCTTAATTATCACTTACAGAAAGGTGGCATTGCTGAAAAAATTCACAGATTCAAATTATTGAATGAAAACAAACATCTCTCAAATTGAGCTATTTTATTAGCTGAGCATCGACTGCAAACTATTTTATCAATTTCTTTTGCATTTTGCATCACCCACTTAACCCTAACGTGCTGAATTAATTTGCAAAAAACATCGCAACCAAATGGGTTTTTTACAATTTGCAATCATCATGAATGTCGTAGTTTCTTCTATCTGATTCATTTGAATACCTATGTTATGGGTCCGCGACCATTAGAAATATTCATACTCTTACAGTGAGATCAACTTGAGTCGTCAGAATCTGACATCTACAGATGTCTGATTCTATCGACTAAAGTCGATCCCGCATTGTAAGAGTTAAGGTTGTGCCTAAGGTTGTGCCTCGCCACCGTGATCCACAGCTTCAAGTTGGTAAAAATTACTCATATTTGTTTAACTTGAGACCAAAAAATGTACAATTCCCGGGCTACCTATCAATTGATCTCATACAGCTGATAAAAAAGTATGGGAAAAAAGGAAAGTCGTGCCTAGCGCTTCGAGGGTTAAAAGGATATATATATGATGCTAGCAGGACAAGGGTTAATGTGATAAGGGTGCCTAATGGGTTAAGCCAGTAGAAAAGAAGAAATCAAATAATGTTTGTAAAGTACCACCAATCTCTCCTCAGTTGAATTCATCTGAAATTTCACATTATGACATCAGGCTAGTGTATGATTTTATATAAATGTATATCAGAGATGCTGACAACATGATAATAAAAACTGAAATTCTTGAGCCGATAAATCCTACTTTATAACATAAACCATACTCAGTTGGTGTTACCCTTATGCTGCCGGGACCGTATACAGTAGAACTTGCTATGAGCAGCTACCCTTGAGACACAGATAAAGTGGCCTTTCAAGGCAGGTGGCTGCTCATAGGAGGTTCATTTGTATACAAAATGCCATTTTGTGGAATGACCAAGTGGCCTCCCATAGGAGGTTGGCTGCTCATAAAAGTGGCTGCTCATAGCAGGCTCTACTGTATGCGTTTTCAAGCAAATTTCAGACCAAATAAATTAAACTCAAATTACAAAAAAAATTGTGGTAGATGCTTAGTTAGTCTAATAATTACATTTCGGAGACGTATATTTTTGCATAAACATAATTATTTTTCGTCATTTGGAGCTAGAGATTGTGTTAGCAATTCCAGCTTCAAATGAATGAAAAATATGAAACAATTTGAAACAATTTGGCAGCATAATGGTAAATCTTGTCCAGCTTCAAATGACGAAAAATATGACTATTTATGAAAAATAGACACGTGTGAAAAATTATATTTTGATTAACTGAGCATCTATCACAAACTATTTTATGGATTTCAGTGTCATTTTATTTCCTCTGAAACTTACTTGAAACCGGATATTTATGGCTCCAGCAGCACAACGGTTACTATTCCTGTTTTTCCATGTGTTTAGATGCACTTCATTACACAAATTGAATTGTTTGTAACTTTGTTGATATAGATTGCAGATAATGTAAGCAGTCTGGTTCAATTGCTTTTCTCATCCACTATTACTCAGGGATAGAACTTTTTGATATTTTTAACTAGCACAAAGGACTAGTAGTGACAAAACTTTACTAGTCCGCAAAGAGTTTTACTAGTCCTGTATAATATATCCATTTAAAAATAATGGAAACCAGCAATTGAGAGACTCACAATTTTTTTTTTTACCAGGAAACATGCGATATTTAACTCTGCAGTAGTCCAATATGACTCAATAAATTCACTCATTCAAGTCAAAGAGCAACTGAAACAGTCTGTGCAAATGGCTCTCTGAAAGGTGAATCATAACTGGTTCAATCATTATTAGGGTCCAAGTCAAAGTCAGACAGATACTCTTACACATGTTACATTGAGCAATAATATAACTCTCTCTGAAGGGAAATGTTTACTGAACATGACGGACCAACAGCCATTAATGTTTACTGGTCCATGGGGATCTTTACTAGTGATCGGACTAGCGGACCAGTGGGAAGTTCTCTCCCTGTTACTGATGTGTATCATGAATAAAAATTGCTGAAAAATCTAGCCTAGTATAGCAGCAGAGCTGTATATTGAGAATCCTATCTGCTAAGAATGAATCATAGTTGTAGGCATCTCTGGTACATGTATTTCAAGTGCCACCTGATCCTGGTGTTCTCGGCTTAATCCTGGTGGTTATCAGTTATATTTATAAGCATGTTATTTGAAATTAAATATTTAAACTGAATAACAAAAAGGACTAAGCTGCAATTAATACATTATTATCATAGATATTAACAGAATGGATAGGAAATAAAGCATTAAAATTGACAGGCAAACTTATTAGGTCTCGTGGTATCAAAAAAGTATCATGCTATTCCATGTTAAAAATAACATTTTATTGAATAAAATAAATTGGGATTCTAACAAATACAATTTTTTACAATACATGTACATGTATCCATTTTCATGCAAATTAGGATCGGCATAACAAACTTTTAAGTCACATAATCACAACAATATAAAATGTACATTATGAGACTATGCACACTAATATAATAATGAGACTATGCACACTAATATAATAATGTAATTACTAAAATAGAATCTATATGTTTACGTACAAGATTTTGTTCACATTTATTGCTGATATGCTTGTTGTTTCCACTGTCTTCATTATTTGGGTGAAGATATTGTAGCCAGCTTAACAAACTCTGAAAAAAAGTAAGCTACATTAATAGGCAATATTTAATTGATGTAAATGCTACAGGCCCCCTTAAATCTGTTCTTTAGGCCAGTGTATTTTCATCAACGTCAGTTTTTTTAATGACTGTATTTCGCAAAGCTATTTGAATAAGTGTTAAACACATTTTTTCTGGAAACATTTGCAATCACTATGCACGTAAAAAATTAAAATCTCTTTTATTCAATCTTTGGATATAGATTCATCTATCATCTAGTTCGGAGAATGTATGTAGCTGGCATGACTGTATGAGAGCCAACACTATTTCATGGAATGCCAGTGGATTTTATTCCATATTATTAAAGATTACAGGGGTAAAGAAAAAAGATAGATAATTTATTAATGTTGATAAATCTGATGATAATTTATTAACATCAAAAATTGAATTACAGTATTTATTCTAATAATCGCCCGGGGTGTTAATTAGAATACCTCCTGAGATTACTGGAGGAATGGGCGCTTATTAAAGTAGTGTACATGATTGTTTTATTTTCAAATGACGGGGGGGGCATTTATTGGAATATTGGCGTTTATTAGAATAAATACAGTATTGATATTAGTATCTCAATTCCTAATATTAAAAATGATTTCTTGGTACTTCTTTTGAGAAATCAAGAGAGTAAAACCTACCAATAGCCACACTAAAGTGGCCGTTGGGAGGTGTTTTTTCAATTACAGTTATAGACAACAGAACCTCAGAGTCATTGGCAGAGGTAGTCTACACAGCATTTCTTATTCTTGTTTTGTTATTATGCAGCAGGGGTGTTTGATCTGGGTCTATTGCTGTTATATAATTGGTCGCTCTGAAAAAAACAGTGCAATGCTAGTTGCGGAGCTAGACAGTGAAGATATCACTGGCACAACTCTGCTATGTCTACAAGTCATATGGTACATCATTATCACCATTCAAAATCTGTTTGTTTGTTTGTTTGTTTGTTTGCAATAGCTTCTATTGTGGCAAATTTAATGCACTTTTATTCTTCAAATAATATTATTAAAAGATAAATAAAAAAGTTGAAAATGGAGAAGATCAGCTGCTTAGGTGTGAACTATAAATCCATAGCAAGCTCCTCATTATGATATACACTAACCTCTCTATTGTACGTAGGAATACTCAGCACCATAGCTTTATTCCGCAGGTTTTTGTCCATCGTAAGTAGAACAACCTCCTGGGCATTGCCTGGAAATATGATTTAAAGAAAAACCTCTTAATGATCAAAACTCTGTAACACCAATTCATTTATTTCTATTTCCATTCCATATCAAATTCCAGTTAACCCTGAAAATCGCTAAGCATGACCATAGTCGTTTTTAATTAGTTTTATTACTGTCAGCACGGTTAGTGGGAATGAAATGTGTGTTTAAATATCAAGATTTGGTCTGAAATTAAACAAGTATGAGTAATTTTCAACAACCTAAAGTCAAGTTGTCGGCCACAGTAGCGAAAGACAACTTTATGTGGGTGAAATGATTTAATTTAGCAGTTTAAGGGTCTGCATTAGCTCAAAACGTCATTATTCTGATGGATTGGGCTATTTCCTAATCAAATATTTTTTTAAATATGCATGTTTTGCAAAGATATCAGCTCAGTGCGCAATTTTAGTGAGTCCATGTGGCCGATGGTGGCTTGAAACCTTCTGATTAAACACTCTGTGATGACTTTCTCATTGAAAATATACTAACTTTCATTACAGAACATAGAAAATAAATAAAACTTGCCTAACTTAGTCCAAATACTGAAGAATGACTACTTTTAGTTGATAAAAATGTCAGGACAAAATGAATAGTTATTCTGAAATCAGGCAAAACCCTCTCATATCATCATAAAGTAGGCCTATTTTACTTGAATTTTATATAAGATAAAGAAGCATAACCAGAATAATAATATGATGAAAAATGTCAAGAAAATAAAAATTGAGCTGACAATTCTCAATTTCACAACATAAGACATAGTCAGCTGGTATTACCATTACTTTTTTCCAGTGAATATATTTAAAGAAAAATTTAGCCAAGTGTAGCAGCGTAGCTGAACGTTAAAAAATATATAATCTGCTATTTCTAAATGGTAAATGTTTGCATCTCAGACTATGTATCATTACACAAACATGAGGTTTTTTAATTTCTCTTGAAGGCAGGAGTTGTGACCACAACTTTCCATTCAAACCTGTTGCATTATTGCATACCCTTCCAGAGATAATAGGCTGACAAAGACATAGAAAAACATACTAAATTCTGTTGATTCTGTTACCTTTTTTCCTCGCCTGCATACAGGACTGAAGAATCCTGTCGTCATTGCACTCTATTTTAAAATCAGAGGAAGTGTATGCCTAAAAGACAGTAGATGATAAGACCACATCAATTAGTGTGAGTCAATTACAGATAAATGTTTTTAACTGAATGTTTAGTGGTTAGCCTTTCTTTTATATTTATCAAAACTGATCAAAAATAAACATCTCCAATATTGAATTATTGGAATAACTAAGCATCAGCAAAAAAATATTTGATCAATATTAGTAATATTTCTATTGTATGTTTGAAACCATATATATATGGTTTCAGCAGCACCAGGGTTATTGTAACAGATTTAAAACATTTTTTAACTCTTAAAAATACTGTTTGCTCAACCAATAAAACAAAAAAACAAATATAGTTGACCTCAGAGCTCAAAGGTTAACCCTTGTCCTGCTAAGCCTGTATATGTGACCCATATGCACGTAATATACATGTAGTGCAGAAATGCCCAAAATTATGCAAAATATTTCAATCTTCGTTTTTCTAATAATTTGATAGATAATCTGCATGTGATTGATAAAATCTCAAGGTGACTGTGTTTTATTCCCTGGTGACCATGATTGGCAGCCCATGATTGTTACTGTATCACAGTATGTCACTAATGATAAAATGGAGCTCTATATCAATGGTTTACTGAATAAATATATCAGTTGTATAGTAATTTCACTAACTTCACAGTTTTATCACTTACTTGCTGTGGAGACTGAAATAGAACTCTTGGATGTTTGGCATTTAGACATGTGTGTAAGAAATTGACAGCACTTCGCGCTCTTGCCTGTGTTCTCAGGGACTGAAACATACAGAAACACATAGTTAGTTTACACAACAAACAAATACTAGGCATAAAAATGGTAGAAGTCATTAAAAAACAGCTAATGGAAGAGGGTTGGGGTCAATTATAATTAATTATAACTGACCAGTTTCCGCGTAATTGAAGATGTTATGCATGCATTTATATAAATTTATGTTTCAAAAAATAGAATCTACAAGTTCAAGAACCATCACAAACAGTCCCATTTGGACAGGTGAATTACACACCCAGAAAACATATAGCGTTAGGGGGGGGGGGGGGGGGGAATTTCGAGAAAGTTAGTCAGTCAACCAGAAAATTACTTATTCCCTATAACCAGTTCAAATAATATTCAAAGCTTGTAAATATTATTTTGACTGGTCATAGGATTCTTAAATTATCTGTTTTTTTTGTATAATTCAAACTAAGCAATTTCAAGAACGTTAATGTGTTCGAATTGGACAGGTGTGATTATGGACTAGGCAATGTAGCCCTCTGACCGCTAGTTTCATTATGATATGCCTGTTAGCACAGCCTAAATCATAAAAATGTGGACTAATCAACACCCGTTAAGCCTTTGCCTGCTGATCAAGACTTTTCTCCTTTTTTAATCTGTTTTATTAACCAATTAAATCACTGTTATTTGAAATGAAATGAGTGTTTAAACATTATTATATGCAAATGTTTGGTGTCAAATTAAACAAATATCAGTATTTTTCAGCCACCTGAAGTTGTGGATCGCGGAAGCGAGACACTCCAATTGACTGAAAATTTAAATTATTTAACTTAGCAGGATAAGGGTTGACAAGTAAACGTATGAGCCGTGCTTCAGCACCCACTGTTGTTTTATTGTTGGTCAAATCTCGACTTCAAGTCTGCAGCTCATAAGTTAAGGCTATATGATTAACTGCTTAACCTTTTCCCTGCTGATCACGCACTAGTCGTTTTTAATCCATTATATTAGCCGATCAAATTACACAAATATGAGTAATTTTCATCCACTTGCGGTTGTGGATTGCGGTAACGAGAATTTAAATAAATGTACTTAGCATGAAAAGGGTTAATTGCGTACAAACCAGTGATACTTGAGTGACACAGCGACTATCTTTTATGGCATCCAGTTCCTGCAGCACGATCCATGGTATCAAAAGGCATGGGCGCCCCAGACCTGAACAGAAAGGAGGATTTGAGATCAGAATACCCATTAACAATATTCACTTTACAGCGAAGGCCCGCCCTGTAGGAATTTCTTGTTTCACTAAAGGGTAATAAATTGTGAATCCTGTTGTTTAAATCTTTCAGGTAGGGTTTTGAGAAAATATATGAATTAAGATATGTCATGCCAGATTAAATACCAATTTTGAATAAATCAACACCTGTAAATTGGAAAAGATGTGATTGGGGTATAAAAGATTTTTTGACAATGGCAGCAAATGAAGCCTAATTTTTCAATGCCATTCAAGATAATTTTCATGATATTTGCTCTGCTTAATTGTTTGTTTCTATTTTTTATTAATTTCAAATGACTAAAAATATGTTTATTTATAAAAAATGGTCATCTGAAAAATGTTATCATTTGATTAACTGAGCATAGATCACAAACTATATTCTGGATTTCAGTAACAGTTTGTCAGCATATGGCTTAAAAGCTGTAACTGCATCAGATATGTCATGATGTTTGCCGTCCTAAACCTTTTGCTGCTAGGACCACATAAATACAGCTTCAAGCAAGTTACAATGCTAGCCTAAAAAAAGACACTGTTATTGATCAAATATTGTGGTGGACATTGATTTTATCAAATAATTCAAATTGGACAATATTGATTTTTCATAAATATTTCGAGAATTGAAACTGGAAATTTCATTAGCAATTCCAGCTTCATTTGAATAAAATATAGAAACATACATTTCAGTGGCACAAGGGTCCACTATTACCAGCTAGTTCAGTGATAAACGTTTGCTTGCCTCACCTTTAAATTTCTGGTCCTTGAGGTCGTCCAGGAAGTTTAGATCTTCCAGCAATACATTTGTATCTATCACCACACAAAGAGGCTGAAATATGACAAAGCATTCACGATGTAACCAAAAATCTAACAACAAATTGCTACCCATTGTTTTCAGATTTTATTTAATCCTTTTGAACAACACTGAAATTTATTTTTGTATAAACCATGGAAACCAAAGCTATTTTTCCAATTTGAAATCTTCGTGAATGTCCTAGTTAGCTCTTTTTGCTTCATCTGAATTGGTCTAATGCCGTTATAAATATTTGAATTTTTTCAGTGTGGGGACCGTCTTTATATGTCAGAAACTGACGTATAAGGACGTTAATTTCTGACCTATGAAGACATCCCCACACTGAAAGGGTTAAACCTTTTAAACATTCTAGTGAATAGTGGTACAGGTATGCGTCATATTTTGTCACCTCATTTTCACTTACCGTATATCCCCGTGTATAATGCATGTTTTTTCTTAGCTATTCCTATCACAAAAAGGCACCTCGTATTATACATAGATATAGAATTTAATACAATTTTTTAGCTCTCTAGCGGTAAGTTATCCAGCGGTAAAACGTATCTGTAAACGTAGGCCAGTCAGCGTGTATGGTGAGCAGGCCTATACACTCGATACAACAAGACTGTGCCTTTCCAACAAGTAGCAAACAAGAGACGTTCACCCAATGCTGGTACATTGTTGGGCCACCGTCTGCGACGCTGACCCAACATTGTTCCAGTATTGGGTGAATGTGTCGTGTTTGCTGGGAGCCCCCGTCTCACATTCCCGCCGACGCGCGTGGCACCTTTGACAACCACGGGCAGATAAATGACGCCGTTAGTCTGCAACCAATTCACACTAATGACTTGCTGTTTTATATTAATAATGATTTAATCTAAGATCGCCTTTCATATGGGAGTGTTCTATTGTGTTCGACAAATCTGAACATGATATTTTCCTATTGAAATGAGAGAATGCGTTGACGAAATATAACAAGATATCACTGACTACCTATCGCAAATTATATACATGTAGGCCTCAGAATGTCCATATTGCTGGGATAACATTAACGCCTACCGCTGTTGCCGCGGCTGATACGGTATTGAGCGAATGGTAGTATATGTTAGCTGTAGTTCACGTAGCGCCGCTGTCTTATCACACCCTGACACTTTATACGGCCAAACACCTAGACAATGCCGCTAGTGAGCAAATGTTTTACAATCACACTTCATCTTGGAATGTTCTTATTTGAGCACGACGATATTAAAATATGGTCTTTGTAATAGAGAAATTAAAATAATATAAATTTGTCGGCGAAATATAAATACGGTTATTTTAAAATCTGTGTGTATATATATGTAGCCTATGCAGGCCTCAGAATGTCTGCCCACCGAGACAGTCCCGATGACATCCACTCTGCCGTGGAAAATGAAACAAATACAGTGACGTTATCTGCTTACTTGTAAAGTAAGCAGATAATGCCCTTTGGTATTGCAGAGCTGTACTGTTGCCGCTGTTCCCGTCATTGAGCATCGTGTATGCAGGTGTCACGGCGCTATTTAAATAGTAGAATAAGATAATATCCATGCCTCGCATTTAGATGGCCCGGAACGCTGCCGACCGGGACGCTGCCGACATCCAAAATTTGAGATCGTATTATACAGAGGGGCAGGCGTTTTTCAGGTCATACAAGGCCTCAAATCTTAACTCGTATTATACATGGCGTCGCACTATACGCGGGGATATACGGTACTGTCATGTGGGAATTGTAGTAGCAATTGACAGCTCATATTCAATCAAAATATTCTCAGCTAGGTTATTGTACCACACACAATATATTTTATAAAACTCTTATTAACAGTGAGTCACTGTTCAAAATAAATTAAAATTTAAAAAAATTCCTGGGAGAGTGAATGGACTAATGGAGACAATACCTTCTTCCCCGTCAATTAGACATACTACTAAAAACAAAATAGCTTGCTACTGTAATGCACTCATTACATGTAAAACAAAAAGAATAAAACCTATATATTTAATAATGATATCTATGAGGAATTAAACATGTAGGCCTACTTGTAAAATATTACAGCTGCATCTTGACAAGATGCATTCAAATATTAGTATACATTATAAACCACATGATTTATATCATATATATCATATAAATAAATACCTTGTTACTACACGACTCGATATATGTTTGCATGTTTGTGCTTTTTGGTCCCACAAGCTGCTTAGTCAACTCCCCTGTCGGCTGGTAAAAAAGCAAGCATTCAATCTTTAGATCAATCTTCATCATAACTTGTAAGTCATTTATAGCATCAATTACTTAGAGTATACTTTATCTACGCTCTACAAGAGACTTTACCCCTTATACCACGACTATATTTATTTTCAATTTGTTTTATTAGCTGATTAAATCACTGTTATCGGGAATAACTTAACCCTTAGAGCGCTGAATTTTTTGTATAAATCGTGGAGATCAAAAGGTTTTTTTTCAATTTAAAAACGTCATACATGATTTACTAAGCTCATTCCGGTTCATTTAAATACCTAGGTTATGGGTCTACGGCTATTACATATATTTTTATTTTTACAGTGCGAGGATCGGCTTTATTCGTCAGAATCTGACATCAACAGACGTCAGATTCTGACGACTAAAGTCGATCCTCACGCTGTAAGGGTTAAACATCAAGATTTGTAAATGTTTTGTCTCACATTAAACAAATAGAAGCACTTTTCACCCAATTGAAGTTTTGGGTGGCACTTGCGAAACACAACTTCAAGTGAGTGAAAATTTAAATTATTTAGTTTAGCGCTATAAGGGTTAACACCCTGTTAGAAAGGGAGAGTGAGTAATAACAGACTCTGTGCTGGACCATTATGATGCAGAAACAGCATTGTGCCAGCATTAGACTACCCAGCAAACACGAGACACGGACACAATGTTGTATTAATGTTGATCCATCATCTGTGATGCCGGCCCAACATTAAGTAAACATTGTTTCGACATCTTTTGTTTGACTTGAATTGCCATCGTAAAGATCATTGACAATGAAAAGTTTGAGGCAATCATACCATGGTACAATAAAAGTTTTTTTACTTTAAATTACATACAATTGTTATCACTAGAAAAGGCTGCGTTTTCATCTAAAATTTTTGAAACAGTACAAATATAGTGATAATTGATTTTAAGTAAGAGTTTAATGTAGTTTTATCTTTATGACAATTACTAGCAAAGAATGAGTCAAAATCGGAAAATTTACAAAGCAATACCTCTTGATTATCCATTTGTAAAATTTCTCTCATTTCTAGTACCTAAAAATACAAAAATTAGAATGTAAAAAAAAACAGAAAAGATGTGTAACTATAAGAAAAATTAAGAGGTTAGGCGTTGATCACTAAACAAAACAGCTTATGATTTAATTACTGGTAGAAAACCTTATTGTCATCATTTGTGCATGACACAAATATTCAACATGTTCCATGTTAATCCTTAGCAAGAACTACTGCAGATTAAATTAAAATGTATCTAAATTTATATAACAGACCAAGATGTCATAAAATGTAAGCATGTGAGCAACATCATGAATGAACTTTACTATGAACATTATGTAAGATTTTTCTAAATGACTACAGGTAGTCATAGCAACTATATTATAGTGATGTCACAGTATCAATTGCATCATAGACTAATTGGCTAAATATCTAGTTTTATGAATGAAATCTGGTAAATTATGAGTAATCTGACAGGCAGCCAAACAGTATAAAATACTAGGGCAATTTGCATACAGTTTCTTCACTTTAAACTCTGATGAAGGCCTGATAACAGTTACAACAAACAGCTGTGGCCGAAACCGTTAATTTAATGTGTCCAATGTGAATCCTACAAAGAATAAACGGAGGATGGCACGAAAAGTGTGTTTGTGTGCTTCAGTGTTTGTCTATTTCGTTTTTTCGCTGCGCCCTAGAATCTCATCAGATCCACATTATCAGAGACAGAGAACATGAACCCAGAAAGAGATTATCATCATATATCTAGTAACATAACATTACAAAGTCAAAACAATTCTATAAAATTGAACAGATCACCCCTTATATAGTATGAATAAATTTGTGACAAATTTGTGACCCACAAGATGGGTCACAAGTGTTTCCTTATATGGGATGATTGGCTATAATGTGACCTCTGGGAGAGTCACATGATAGCCAATCACCCCATATATGGGGTGATTGGCTATCATGGGACCCTCTGAGAGGGTCACATGATAGCCAATAACCCCATATAAGGACATAATTATTCATACCATATAAGGGGTGATAGATCACCTTTAAGCTGCTGAATTCTTTGTTTCCATTATTCATTCATTTGAAGCTGGAATTGCTAATGAAATTTCCAGCTTCAAATGACAAAAAATTTATATAAAATATATATGAAAATTAGACACCTCTAAGATTGAATTAATAGTTGAACTGATTATCTAGCACAAAACATATGATCAATGTACAGTGAGTTTTATTTGATTTGAAAGTCGCTTGAAGCCACATATTTACGGCCAAGAAGGACAATGGCCAAAATCTGTAACCTGAGACTATAAACATGACAGTAGTCATACAGAGCTCCAGATAATTTTTTGGTTTGAGGAGTATTTCACTCATTGAAATGGGTGATGAGGAGTGAAATATGATAAAAAATAAACGAGGAGTATTTTTCATACAACAACATGAAAGCTTTATTTACATCATTTTTTTCTTACAGTCACATAGTTCTCTTCACGTAAAAAATACAACAATCGTTTCATTTTTCTGGGGTTTTTTTTACTTTGATGGGTATTTTAATAGTTTTTATAAGTAATATTACTCCTCAGATTTTCTATTAATGAGTATTTGCTGTTTTTACATGCGTATTTTACTCATATACGCATGTTATCTGGAGCCCTGGTCATATTGCTCTCTTGTTATGTTTTATATGGAGAAATAGTTAGAATTTAATGCTACAACAAAGGCACATTCATACATTCATTCATTATCAACACTGTATTTGTATTGGTAAAAAAATATAGAAGTCATATATTCAAATTTAAATTACCAGCACTTGATATCAGATTGTCAGATAATTTTTTTCAATTCAGCATGTTCAGCTCACTCAAATAGGGCAGCTGAGAACATATGGCTAGACTGGCATAGCCGTTTATAAACCTTACAAATATGAGTGGGTGATTAATTTCACCTTTGAAAACATAGTAAAATCTTGTTTTAACCCGGCTATGGAAGCAAGCACATACTAACTTTAAAAACTAACACTGGCATTCCCATGGATAAAATACAACATATCTTTGTAAGAAATCAAACATAATAACGGTTGGTTGGGTAGTACCAGTGCTGAGAATATGGCAGTGATATCGGTACAGGCACTCACTCCAGCCTTAACCCTTTCGCCACTGAAGCCGGTTTTTATGTGCTGAATGCTATGGCATTCAGCACATAAAAACGGGCTTCAGTGGTGAAAGGGTTAAAGTCCCAGCAAACTTTAGACAATGATCCAATGATGTAGGCCTAATAATGGTATAATAAGACAGTGGGCCAAAATTAAAACAACATAGGGCGATTGTTTACTTTTTTACAATATATACTTACATCATTAATAATTTCCATTTGTTCATGTTGGTTCTCAGCCTCTGCATCAACATCCATATCTTCTTCTGCAGCTGATTCTGTAAAATAATTTGGGAATATAAATTTACGCATGAGCTGCCACAGCAATTGTTGCAGAGATTGTACACATACTTCGCAATATAATTCAATTTCCATTATAACTCATTTTAAAACAGCTTCAAAGGTGTTTGCTATCATGATTCCTTCATTTGAAGCTAGAATGTAGGAGACAATTTCCAGCGTTAAAGGAAAGAAATAACGTTCTTTTAAGTATACATGTTGATTAAAGGTATTGTGTTTATGATACACCATGTACATGTATACTTAAAAGTATATTGGCATATTATGGAATAACTTGGAAAATTAATTGATAACAATTCTGACAAATATGTTGTTAACACTCTCACAAGGACACAAAATTGCAGGATTTTCTACTAATTTTCAAAATTGCAAAGACCTTAATAATAAGTGGTAATGGCATGTATATATACACTGTACACAACACATGTCATTTGTATATCTGTATCTGTTCATTTCCATACACAATCATGTTTTCAAGACTTACCTGCAACAATTCATTGACATATTTTATCAACACAATCACTAAAAATGTATTTTGTCATTTGCTCGCAATCGAAGGAGCCAGACAAAAATATCAATATCGAATGAAAAACCTAATTCTTTAAGTCTTCAAGACACAAGCCCTTCAAACTGATGAAATAACAATTTTATAAAACACAGACAGCCATTTCATAGGAAAAAATCAGTACCGGTACTACTTTTTTGGTGGACATTATCTATCAATAAAAGACAAAATTGTTTGCAATAGTGTCTTGATATGTTTATACAATGTGTGACAGACAGTGGACAGAAAATAAAAAAGACCCCAGTCATATAACTTATGTACAATAATTTGTTACCTTGTTCCTTAGTTGGAGTGACCTTAGCATTCTTTGGCGTGTGCTGTGCAACCTTTACTGTAACAGGTTGCTTTTTAGGTTTAGGAGGAGTATTTTCTTCAATCTTAGAGTCCAGACTGGCGACCCATGACTGAATGCGGGCCATTCGTCTCGGAGTGAGAGAGCCGTCTTCTGGATCAAAAGTGTTTGTTTCAGTTGAAGCTGGTAACTTAACATCAGAAACAACCCCCGAGTCTGCACTATAAGTACTTGTATGGGCTGCTTCCTGAGACGACAAAGGGGACTTGAACACTTTCACATCTGACGCATTATCCGTATATTTGGCGTTTTCATGGTGTGGTGTTTCTTCCAAATGAGATGACTTCTTTAACTGTTCATCATTGGTCTGTACACAAGTTGCTGAGAAGGTATTTTTGAAAGATGGTTTAGGTTTTGTAATTTTATGAACAGGTTTTATGGAAAAAGAAATTTTAGTAGATGTTGGATCTGCTTCACTCTCACTTGCTTTGGCTGTGCTGTTTGGTATGTTATTAGTCTCTGAAACTTTATCTGCCTGTTTGGCCAGACGTTTGAATGGATATTCAAGAGAAAAAGTGTCCTCGAAGCTGCTAGATGATGATTTATTCCTCTTCCTATTGATTTTCTTCACTTGTTTCTCATCCTTATTCTCAGAAGACGTAGAATCAAGACTCAATTTCCTACGAGATTTCACAGGCCTGTCACTTTTTTCTTCATGGGAGGTTTGACATGTGTTAGATGTACTTTTCTCTGTTGATGTAACAGTTTTCTCCTATATTAACACAGACAATAAATTACAAATTAACACATAGACTACCGGTATTTCATTAACATGGTTTCCCTCCTACAACCTGTAACCTACCATCATAACATCAGACACAGAAGAAACAACTCAAACTACTCAATATATTTGCTCAGAAATGTGTGCGTTTTTGCATACCAATTATCTGAACAGAAGGTTTTCTTGTTATTGAACATAGCCCAATATGCTCTATACCCAATAGCTATATATGTAACTTTTGATTTGTAAAACACAGCGGACACGAGACACGAACCGTTTTATTTTCTGGTATGGTGATGGCTCATGGTCTACTAAGACTAAGCTGGCCCAACATCAGATGGGTCTTGGTTCTGCATGCTCACTGACAAGACGTTTGCCATGTCCCGGCAGAGGTGAAGCTCTGGGCCTGTGCCGGTTCGCCAACATTCAGTTGGCGTCTCACCCTCGGTGGGACATCGCATTAACTAGGTATCAGATTATATTTATGTCTGTGCAGCCCGCATTAATAGCATTCCTGATAAACAATTTTAGTCACTTTTGAATTGATACATCCCCCTGTACATTTCCCTCCTTCAGACACCTAACTTCAAGGTAATTTAATTCTAAACGGCTGTCTGTATGGATCTATCTTTCCTGTGACGTATGCAGCTTTTTAGAAACTTGAATTTAACGTATTCTGTGTGGCCTGCAAGAAAGTGGCTTTTCGAAAGACTTTTGCAGGTCACCCTTGCATTACCTATGGCTAGGCTATAAAGAATACTGCGAAATGTACTTACTTCAGCCTAACTGCCTTGATGCATTAGCCCTAGTCTTAGTTAGCCATAATTTAATCAATTTTAAATTTGTATAGCCGGGCTCTGCGTCAGCCAGCATGCTGCTCACTGACTGGCTGCATTTAATGACAGGACAGCGGCAGAAGGCCTACACATGCAAGAATAATAATAATAATAAATAATAATTATGCGTGTGTTATCTCTAATCATATTCAAATATGTACAAACCATTCACTGCTTTAGCTTAGGTAACGATACTCAAAGTTGTTACCCCAGCCGGAATATAAGAACATTATGAAAGATTTGTCTAAATGCACTGTCTTAACTATAGGTAGTCATAGCAACTATATCATAGTGATGTCACAGTAACAATTACATCATGGATTATTTGGATAAATATGTAGTTTTATGAATGGAATCTGGTAACTTTTTCCACTTTAAAATATTGATATTTATTAAAAATACATATGTATTTCATTAATGGATAAGTTGTAACCAAAAAATATTTTGTGGGTGTTTCCTTTGTTCATTTTTAAATCAATATTAGCATGTTAATGTAATTTCTTCACTGTTCTGACTTACAAGACCTACTAGTACAATATATATACATTTATGGTGTATATATCATCAAACAAATGTGCTCTATATTGTCTATAATAGGCTGCCAGTACACTGCGTACTGGAGGGGACAGAACGTATGTAACACTAAAAGTGTAATTACTCAGGTATAGAACTTGTGGTATTTTTCATGCTTGTCAAGCGATTTAAGCGGTCTGTACCGATACACAATCTACTAGATTACTTGAATTAAAAAAAAAAATGTGTTTGTAGCAGCTGGGTCCTTTTGCTTCACCAAACCATAATAGTTTCGCTTCGGCGGCCCCACTCCTGTGAACCTTGACAATGCTGCACATGCGGATGGGTGGATAATGTTTGCTCAGCGAACCATGATGACCCGCCTACTTTAAAATGGATTTAATAGTTTAAATGTATGATTGTCATATACATTTTCTATGGCAAAAAATGAGTTTAAATGTCTTGTAGACTTTCAAAATATGACCAGAAATGAGAACTACATACTATCTAATGCCCCTGTTCATTATCCACCCACGAGGTGGTTTCACTACAGGTTATATGCCAGGATATAAAATTATGTCATGTCTTATAACATGGCCCCAGCCCCCAGATATATAATAGTTGATAGTGCACATGTCACTGGTACATGATGTAAGATCTTACAATGCTCAAGTTGGCGCAGCGTTGTATGGCCTTAATTTACTATGCCTGATAGTGATATCTGGCAAACCATGCCAAATAGCCAGACAATTAATTGATATAATATAAAATGTGAGGTTTTAAGGAGGGCAAGGCTAAGCAGATCGTTTGATATAGCTAGACTATAACTATAAAAAATTGTGAGGTTTGAGAAAGTGTTACCAGCATACCAGTTATATTCATAAAATATACATGTATGCCTCGAAAAACTTCCAAATCTATCAGGTTCAAAATGGCCAACTGGTGTCTATTATTTAACTTAACATGCTTCATATCCAGTGCCAGATAACTAGACAATTAATATTAAGAAAATGTGAGGTTTCCGGGAGGGATAGATCTTATTTCAACTCAGATCACATTCGAAATTGCCAACTATCTGCCATTTATTATCTACTTTAAAAAATATATATTATGTCTGATATATCTAGCAAATATTGCCGTCTACAGCAATCATCCAAGGGCAGCTGCAGCCTCCTCGTATCAGGCCATAATCTTCGGGCAGATTGCCAGTGGCGTACCCTGGCTCCTCCGCTCAACAGCGGAGCCGATGCAGCACCCGCATCAGTGCTGGCGCTGATGTAGGCTGTGGTAGCCTTAAATAACCGGCAATAGCGTGTTTGACATTATGTCATCACGTGGGATGAATGGAGTTACTCAGAGGGAGTTATCCTTCCTATTGTTACTCTGGGGACTATCCGACCCGAGGATAGCGAAGCTGCGCAAAATGCCACAGAGTTTCAGCATTAAATTGCACAGGAAAAACTCAAGTCTCCGGTCGTCTGGCCATATCTGGGGGTATATACCCTAGACATGCCCAGAACCCCTTATCGGGGGAGCGAAGGAAAACGCTCTCAATAACCCACCATGCCCTATCACCCCCACCCTCACATCATTATCTGTACATCCTTCATCTCATCAATTGACTACAAAGTTTTTATCGTATTACAATGTCACTTAAAAGACATTTTGTGCCGAATAGTGACGTAAAGCAAAGATTTACTACTACAGCAAATATTGCCAGACAGCTAGACCATAGAATAAGAAAACAAAATGTGAGGTTTTAAGGATCGAGGGAAATGCCCTGAAAAATTTCAACTCCCATCAATTTCAAAATTACCCTGATAACATCACAGTATTGGCCCAATAAAATGGTTTAATTGGGCCTGATTATCATTATGTCTTGCACATTGGTGCTGTTTTCAGCCAATACAGTTTATGATCTATATTCCTCATTGGACCAGTAATGGGCCAATAAAGGCAAAAAATGTAGCCGCATAATAACAATGGCTGAATACTGGATTTTAACCGCTGTTACTGCCGATAGCATCCGGTATAAAATAGGAATTGGCCTAATGACGTCATGTTTAGGCCTACTTTAATATATGTGATATCTGCTAAAATGTGCCAGATAGTTCAAAGGGTATTATGCTAAAACAAAATGTGAGGTTTCAGGGAGATATTTTGGCAAATTAGCCGATTATCGGGATATATAAAAAAAATCAAATTTAATAGGTCTTGTTATGAATACAAATATATCCCAGATTTGTAGATATAGGCCTAGGCTGGAGTGAAAGAACGGTATTGTTATATAAACATAATAAATTATTATTTGTATCATACTAAAAAAGTTAACCAGTAATTGCTTTACCATAGTAAAAACGTAGCTTGGTGTAAAATAATGGTAGGGCTATTGATGCATGCATGTAAATTTGTATTCAGTTTGAGGTATGTATTATTATTTTTTTAATTATATGTACCATTACATACAAAACTTTGTATCCAATTATATAAGCTCAAGATCGGCTGGAGTTAATATTATTTTTAAACCACTGTACATAAACATATTGAGTACGGTACATTAGCATAATAAAACAGTTACACTACAACTGAGTAACAAAGTAAAAAGAAAATGCTAGATGTCAGGGAGTGACAGCTGTGACCTAACAAATTTGAACTTGATAACATTCAAAATAGCAGACTTGCGGCAATTATTTAATTATTGAATATGCCTGATATCTGGCAAACTACGGTATGTTAGCTAGCTAGACCCTACAACAAGCTCATGCTCCTAACAGCCATGATAAAGTGAAGATAAGGGAGGAATATGCATTTGAAAATGGTTGTTTTCATTTATATACCTTGACAAATTTCAAATCTATCAAATGCAAGATGGCTGACTATTGCCCATTATTTACTATATGCTTGATATCAGGCAAAGCATCCCAGATACCTAGCCCAGTACTATAATTTATCCAACTCCCCTCATGAAAGCCCGGAAAGTATTTTGTTGGCATATATATCCCTCCCTCAAACCTCACATTCTGTTTTATACCATACACCTCACATTTTGTTTTATAGTATAAAACAAAATGTCAGGTTTAAGGGAATAATGTGCCAACAAAATGCTTTCTAGACTTTCGTGAGGGGGTTGGAATGGATACACTAACTGTCTCTGCGGTTATATTGGAATAATAGTAATGTAGATGTTTGTAAACTATGACTGATGATGCTATTTTATCTCTTTTTAGTAGTTTACTTGTTATTCAGTTGAATTATTGAGTGATCATTCATGCTTACAGGTTTGTTATTGTTGTTGAAAAAAATATGTCCTCTCCAGTACATTTTATGATATTAGCTTGAACACCGTGACATTGTCCAAGTTATGTCACAAAAATCAAAATTATTTTCCATTGTTTTTCCTTGATGGTGTTTAAAACGATGCAGACAAATAGTTGCGGCCTTTACCCGTGATAAACCACTTAAACATCATTTTATTTTAGCAAAGTTTATACAATTATGCTACTTCAGCTCAATTTGAAAACAAAATGTTGATTAATAACAATATATATTGGAGCAAAATTAGAATATGAAATATTGAGCAACATATCATGTTTTACTGATCTTAAGTATGCATTTATAGCACTTGTGATGTTGTTATTTCAACCGTTAAAAAAATGTCCCCTCCAGTACAGTTTGTCATGCATATAATTGTGCAGAGGATTCCCATGAAAAAGCACTGTAAAAATGCACAAAATATGTCATATATAGTATTCAAGCTATATGTGTATATTTAGTTGATGTCAGAGCACTAATTTGTTGGGCTGTCGAAGTAAATGCTGTACAATTCATACTTGAGTGTATTGCAAAATTTCATTTGTCACATTTCAAATGAATATCAAATCTATATACATGTGAAATACGGGTACAACACATAGTGATCTTCCCTTTAGAAACGAGACAATAAAAAAAAACGAATTTAGGGGTTAGGATTTTCAAATCACCTACATTATTAGCATTTGAGCAGAGACTAATGATTGTTAAAACAAATGTCCCCTCCAGTACACGCAGAAACATCATACATTTCACAAGTCAATATCTTCATTCATGGGCATAATTAAGCTCTGGAAATTTAACTGATGTTGGGGAATGACATCTCGCTGTCAAAAGTTGTGAAATTATCATACATGGAAGGTTTTTATTTTTGACATGCTATGAGACTTTTTGTGTGCCCTTTACGTGAAATTGCCCATATAGCATAATCACAGATGTGGCCAACAGGGTGTAGGCCTACACTGCAGTTATACCACCCACCATGTTTGACTTTTGTCTGTTCTAACCCACAAAGACTGGTTTGTGACAGGTATGCACATACTTGTGAGTATTACATAATTGTATGGGGACCAGAGCCACATTGCCTTACCATTTGTGACGCTGGCCAACGGGGGGTCAACAAAGCAATACTGACACGAAGAAACCAATGTATTTCAATGCCGGTCTACCACTTATGTCTATTAAATAAAAATTGGGTCAATCGTTTGCACTTCTCATAGCGACTGACACAATGCCATGCAAAGAAAAAGCTTAATAACTGAACAAATACAGAACTGAATGCTTATTCAGAAACATCATTTGTTGGGTATAATATATGCGATGTAATGACAGAAAATGGAATTTATATGTGATGCTGTTTCTGAGTTGTCCTTGAAAGCTTGACACACACTGAAATCCGATTTGATGTTTAAAATACATTATAGGAATGAGTTCCAATAATGTTAAAAAACTAACCTAGGGCCTACACAAATAATTGGGGTTTGTGGGTTTTTTTTTAAAAGGATCCAAAAAGTAACCACACTTCTGGAATTGCCCAAAAAACTCTATACCTGCTTCTTTTTACATTTCTTTTTTTTATCTCTACCTTAACTGATTGAGCATAACCATTTTAAATGTTTAGTTTTTTAACTGCAATTTTCATCCAATTGAATAGATTTTTTTCAAATTTTATAGTCATGAGAAATATTTTACATCAAATAGATGCTTTTTTGTGGTGATGACAAAAAGTTTGAACCCAATTATGGTTGTGTTTAAACAGGTCAACCCTTTCAGCCCAGTGACCAACTTTATAAGTCAGAATCTGACATCTACAGACATCATATACTGACAAATAAAGACGGAAAGAGTTAAACAAGACATTCATGATGATTTAAAATTGAGTAAAACCCTTTGGTCTCTTGGTTTAAATAAAAAGATTTCAGCGCTTTAAGAGTTAACCCTTTCACACTCACGATGCATTAAAGCATCATTTTACATCCCTGAGAACAGGCTTCATTTTCCTACAACTAGGGGTTTTAGAATAAAAATTTCCATGAACAGGGTTACAATACATAGCAATTTTCTTGAATTTTTCACCCACTTTAACATGTTTAAATCATCTTCATTCACTACAAGTCGAGAATTGCGACAGCAATTCACGGCTTGTAGTGGATGAAGAAGACAATGGTAAATTCAGGCTTGAAAGGGTTAAAGCACTGAATTATTTTTATATATAAACCAGTACACCAAAGGTTTTTTTCAGATTTTGATGTCTAGGCCTATGCCATAGATGTCATATCCTGACATCTAAAATCCATCCCCTTGCTGAGAGGCTTACAAAATTCATACATACGGCTGAACTGTCATGTTCTTGGAATAAGCCGATCTGTGTGACGTCAGTTGGCCTCTCCCATGACGAGTTCCCAGATTCCAGGTTGAAGTAATAAACTCTGGCTTTGCGAACAGACCAGCATTTACGCCACCCCACAGGTAGTATTTGGCTGTCTTCATCATCAATTGTCTTATGACTTGACATAATGGATAGTATTTACATTTGGCTGCAATGAAAATAAAATGCTTCAAAGCGTCTGTATGTGTAATTTGATATTCAGCCACAGTTACAGAACTATAAAATATTATGTTTTTCAAACTGAATTACAAGTTTATAATAATAAAATATTTGATGTAAATATGCATAATTTTCAAAAACTTATTATATATGATGTCTATTTTACATGATGTTTATGCAGTGAATAAGTGTTTTTAGGTGAAATTCTGAATATTTGCCAACAGTGTCTAACCATGTGTCTACCACAACCAGATAAAAAAATTCAGGGGGGCACCATATTATCAGTGGTCCACCAAATATGAGGCTAATATGTTTAGCTAAGAAATTTTAAAAGATTTTCTTGTTTTATTACCATTGACTCATTAACGGGCACTGATAATTACTGATAATTACTGTATACCCAACTAAGTTGGCCTCCACAATATTTGGCAAATGTATTAGTGTACAATTACTAAGCAATTAGCGACCATAAATATTACCAGTAAAATTACCAATCATGCAAGTCGCCCGATTAAGTTGGCCCTGTGATATAAGTGGGTATACAGTATTATATTATAAATATCTTGAGCATCCTGACTACCAGGATTTTAGAGGCGGTAGGCCCAGGGTTCAATTTGTTCAGTATCGAGTAGCGAAAAGCTGAACAATTTAATAATGGGAATAACCCAAGAAATGTAGAGCTTGCCTGTAAATTGCTACCCTGAGGCCTCCCTTATACAGTCATGAAAATGTACTTTAGTGCCCTGGCTGCAACAAACTATTGGGTGAATCGTTGAGTGAATCATTGTTTGTTAATAAATCCTGCTTACGTGGGTGTGGAATCCACATGCGACAAAATTTATTATCACATCTCTCATGAACGAGTGGAAATATCTGTTGACAGCCTGTGGCATCAGCATTGATTATTTGACTATGTCCATCATATGTGTCTTCCAAATGTTCCTTTCTGCAAACATAAAAACTGAAAAATAATTTGCACGTATTTTTAACCCTTGAGGTTCTGAATTGTTCATTTTTATTTTTTACATTCATTTGAAGCTGGAAATTCCTGACGCAATCAAATAAATATTTATATGTATGAAAAATAGACATCTCCATTATTGAATTTTTTTTAATTTATTGAATTTTTTTATTAATTAAGCATCTGCCATAAATCAAATCAGGTGATATATGTATTTGAATTGATCTGAAATATGCTTGAAACTGTATATATACTGGCCTAGCAGGACACGGGTTAACCGTTGTGTTGCTGAGACTATATATATTTTTTTCGTTTTCAAGCATGTTTTAAATCAAAGAAAATGTCACTGTTGACAAGATATTCAGTGCTAAATGCTCTGTGGATTAAAAAATTTGCATTACATAGATCTGGTGAAAAGTTGTAAGGGCCGGATAATTTTTTCAAGTTTCGAGCCTGCGCAGGGGCCGATTTAAACCAGGTTGACAGGGTTCCGGAACCCTGTCAGAGTTTTCAAATTAAAAGGTTTGAGACCTAAAAACCGGTAAATTAATTGATTTTGGGGGGATTGGAACCCTGTCACTGTTTTGGTGACAGGCTTCCAAAACAAAACTGAATATCTTTCTTTGCTGGTCAATCGGGCTGTTTCATTGATCTCAAGATAAACAGTGACACGAGGTGTGAAAGGGTGGGAGTAACACCAGCAGCAGGTGTAATTAACAGCCAAATCATAATGTTCACTGCTCTACAAAGCTAAAAGGCAGTATCTGCTTACTTGTAACGTAAGTAGATATTGCCTTTTGGCTTTGCACGGCAGAATAGGCCTACATGTGCAAACAGGTTGTCATTGGGGACAGACTATTGCATAACATTCACACCACCCTTTGTTTCCAAAGACTTTAATAAATTAAATACACCCAGCTTTGAAGGCGCTCTACACATTGAGAATTGTAGTAAGCTTGTTCTACTTAACTTTAAGTCACTTTTTTTTAAACTTTTTTATAAGTTTTGTAATGATATAGATCTGGTATATTTGCGAAGTTTTAATTTTCTCGAATTTCTCAAGTAGGAAAAATTAGAGAATTTAATAATATTACTTTTGAGAAAATTATTTTTATCATAACACTACCTATCATTGAAAATGAGTCTCAACTACAGTCTCTATGAAGTTTCAACAACAATGTATATCTTATATAGGCCCTATTATCCAATAGTGGGAAAAAATAACTCGAGAATAAAATACATTATCAATTTGTATATTTATTGATCATATCAGTCAGTGATTGGAGCGGTTTGTTAGTTAGCCTACTAGTAATGTGTTTGTATAACAATGCCAGCTTGATAGTCCATTACCACCGCCCAACTAACACTGGACACCAACAAAGACCAACTAACACCAACGCTGACTCAACGTTGGCCTGGTATCACCGACGCTGACTCAACATTAAATCAATGTTTGAGCAAAGGCCCGATGCAAAGGTCAGCACGTTTCGTCTATAGTAATTCCGTAATTGGTCTTACGTAAGGGTGAAGTGGGATAAGCTAAATACTTGTGATAACTAAACGATGGATGAGGGGATATAGTGAAAGCTAGATCACTAAGCGTCAATAAAAGGTGACATTCCACAACTCAGTGACTATAAGCCTATATCTATTAGGCCTTAAACATGTTAAATACAACAGAAAAAATTTTTTTTAATATTGAAAATTGGAGACATCACGAAAAGTCCCAAAATCAGAAATTATATATATAATATGGTAATTTTCAGTTTTAAATTATATATATATAGGGGCCTAATGGTTATTGGTTGGAACTATGTCAGGTTTTTTTCTGGATCTGCCTCTGCTGCTGGTTGGTTAGTTTCTACCCCTGAGTGTGTACCCTGATTGGGCCTGAATGAGAAACTATCCTCGCCATGTATCAGTCGAAAGGCCTCGCCGGTTATTTCAACAAGTTATCAAGTAGGCTACAACCCGCTGCCTCTGGTCAGCCATCGATATCAATTATCATTCACTCAGCATGATATCAGGTTGCCAACGCCAAAGCTTGCTTGTTTCCGTTGTCGATATCATAGATATAGAAAGCTCGGAATCTCACGCTGATGTCTTTGTGTAGTGAACTCCCTCTACACTATAATGATTACTGGCCGCCATGAGGGAGTTTGGTACACATCACTGTTCAAAATGTGAGATTCCCAACTTGTCTATATAATACATCTATCAACGGAAACAGGTCACTGTGGCCAACACTAGCGTTACTAAATGACAGTCAACTACGGAGGGGGGGGGGGGTAATTATTTTTTAGGGTAAATTATAACAGACCTGGACTATTGTCTAAAGTACAGGTAAACTAACACTAACAGAATGCAGTGCAAATGTTTGCAAGTTCCAAGTTGTACTTGTATTTTGATTTTTGGAATGTTGATGATAAAAAGAGTAAATTAAAACTAAATTTCAGTTTCTGGGGGGTTAGCAGATCGTAGGTTAGTTTATGAACTATAGTGTGAGGAAAAACTACAATAGTACAATGCATATTATTGGTAAAACACCATTGACTTGAAGTATTTCCTTCCCATTTCCTTTACAATTTTGTAAACAAATAGGCGATAATAAAGGATAAGGGAATATATGTCAGTGCATGAAGTGTGCACCTTTTCACGGCGTAACACAGCGGAATAAGTGTACAATCACTCACTTTTAATTAAATGCATTAATTGAATATAAAGTTAGTGTCAATATGACACAAAATATAGTGTTTGGATCATCAATTTTAGACTGAAATCGTCGGAATTCCAGAATTCTGACTGCGACTGCACAGGGCAAAAATTACGAAACGTAACTTTGCTACTGGTCGATCTAAAAATAAAATCTATCTGTTTTGTTCCGAGAAGAGCGTAATAATACATGTTACATATGTCATATGTCATATGTAACATGTATTACTATTATTACGCTTGGATACTATAGTACGGTATCCAAGTTCTTTGATAGTATCCCATGGGGGCATGTTGGTCAAAGGAGGAACAACCTGGGCGTTACGATTTTATGAGTTATTCTGCAACCAGCTACGGTTTTATCTGTTTTTAAAAGACATTGAGCAGGTCAGTATAGGCCCTATGGTTTTAGGGCTGGTCTTTCTACTGAGTTAGCAGCGAATAAACTAATTGATAGAATTGCTCATTAAGACCTTGATAAAGGCAAAATATCCATATCCATCTTCTTAGATCTCTCAAAGAAATTTAACACTCTTGATCACGTTATTTTACTTCAGAAATTAAATTATTATGGCATAAAGTCAGTAGAATGTTTCTTATAGAAACGAATGTTCGAAGCAAAGCTGCCAGATGGGGCAAATCATGCTTTAGCCAGACAGATAGTGTGACGAAAATGCTTCAGGACCTGAAATGGGATGACCTGCAGACAGACGGACAAATATCAGACTTACTCTACTCTACAAAATCTGGAACAAAAATGTGGACATTGAGTTCAGTAAAATCGGTCTAATTCCATCTACTATAGTCCCTCCAGACGTAACCAGGAGCAATTCTGATCAGACCAAGAGCCAACACGGATGTGCTGAAAAACTCATTTGTGTTTTGAACTATCACTGAAAAGAATACTCTCCCAGTCAGTGTTATTCAGGCTGGCTCTGTCAATGCTCTCAAGGGTGTGCACTCAACTCATCCGCTATATACCAACTCATCCCCCGGTATATCAGGGGATGAGTTGGTATAGGTGTTGACGGACTGCAGATGAGTTGGTTATAGCTGTTGACGGGCTGGGGATGAGTTGGTTATAGCTGTTGAAGGGCTGGGGATGAGTTGGTCATGTGCGTTACACCTTAGGCTTTGGGGATGAGTTTGTATTAATTTGTCTTCAATGACATTTGATTATTTTTATGATGATCACTTGAATGTATAAGATATGTTTTAAAATCTGACTTGAATAAAATATAATTTAAGCATATTAGGCTTACGCCTAACAAGATCGTTGTTGTAATAATAACAGAATAATAACAGAAGACAGTGTTTAAAAACGTATAATATATATTATTTGCTATTGTTATTTTGCCTGTGTGTGGTTATAAATAGTTAATAATTCTTGAAATATATTTTTATTGTCAACTCTTTAAATCTTTAGCACGGCTGTTACTTTTTAATATTAGCCGATTAATAAGTCAGTTGTGTTCTTATTTCGCCAGTCAATTGCTATGAATAGTTAAGAAATCATTCAACTGCAAAATGTGCATGCCTGGGACGGTCAAGTGTAGGCCAACAGTAGCCTATTGAGTACAGATTGACGGCATTAATATAGCCACTGAACTGATTACAAGATACTACTTAAACGGGACATTGATCCAATGCTGTTTTAATGCTAGGCCAACGTCTGCGACGCTGGCCCAACATTGAACATTTCAAGAGCCGCCAAACTGTGATGCCTTATTGTGGCGCCTCTCCTCCGTTCCTGTCTTGGTTCACATAGACACTTGGAAACTATTATTTAGATTGAGAATTATGATATGTATCATATATCAACTGGTGTACATCAATGGTCTATATTGGGCCCTCTTCTATTTATCATATATAATAATGATTTGTGCAATGCAAGCTAGTAAACTGTTTAAGATGATTATTTATGCTGATGATACTACTTTATACTCCACATTTTATGTTTTTAGTAAATATACTTTAAAAAAATTTAATTTAGAATTAACAAAAGTTGCAAACTGGTTAAAGTTAAACAAATTATCAATCAATATAAAAAAAATCCAAATTCATGGTATATATATATGCCATAAAAAATACAAATCAACATACCTCTAGCGCCGGCGACAGGCTAGGGCTGCGATCTCGACCTATTTCAATCTGGGCCGGTTATGGCTTGGCGAGATAAAAACTGACAAGTCTCGTTCCCGCCAAGCCGTACCCATGCTACCGTTTCGCACGTATTTCATCTTCTTACACAGGCAGTTAAAGTGAGTGGACATGCCGCTCCACTGAGTGCCAAATAGGCTAAAATGGCCGGTCACACACCCCATTGCGAGTTGTGCATAGCAAGTTGTTATTACCAGATAATCTACAATAAAAGAAAAAAAATACTGGTTCAGGACTCAGAGCAAGTTTGAGGTTGGACTCCGGTGGCCCGCACCAACACTGGTGACCGCCTGACCAACCCAACATACCTAATATAGAGATTGAAAATATCAAAATAGAATATGCTGAAGAACTTAATTTTTCAGGGTTAACAATACACAAGCATTTAAAATGGGATTCACATATGTACAAAATAACTTCTAAAATTCTTTATATCATAGTAATTATGTACCGGATTAAACACATATGGTTCACTCTGAAATTCTTTTAACCATATATAATAGACTGATTAAACCCCATATAATTTATGGTCTTAAGTGCTGGGGTTTCAGGAGAAAATTTAAAAATTGCAGAAGAAAGCCACGTGAATTATATGTTCGAGTGATTAACAAAGCTAAATGTGCTAAAAATTGATGGTATGTTTAGGCTTTAACTAATAAAGTTTTGTTTTGATCTGATACATAACAATTTACCCGCATATTTCATAAACATGCCTTCACTTTTACGACCAGTAATATACCATCATAACATCGGACAAAAAAAAACTACTCAATTGCACGAGTAAAACATGTATTTCCTCAAAACTGCATGCGTTTTTGTATTCTGGATATTTTAAATGAATCAAGCAGCATTATAACAGATAAAAGAATCCTAGTCGAAAAGAATTTTCAGTATATCCTAAATAGTTTCCTTTAAATGAATACAACTCAATATGTTTTATACGAAGCTGCTATATATATGTGTTCAAACATTATTGCTGTTTCATAATACACAGTGCACTTTGGAAGCTGGCCCTATTGAATTATTGTTGGTCTCGGTGAAGGTTATAATATGAGATCGTGTTATTATATTTTATATCCACGCAGTCTTCAAATTTTAATGTTCTAAAGATGCTTAATTTGTGTCTTTTTTTGCGTTGACACATAGACTATACTGGCATTTGTCTGCTTTTCCCTGCGCAATAATGTTACTATTTATGATTGGCCGTCTTTTTATGTCTGTCTTCCTGCGACGTAAGTATAGTTCTTCAGAACCACTAGTTTTACTTTTTTGAAGGGTGGTCTCCTTTGAATTTTTAGAATAAATTGCATAGCATACGTGTATATGTATGTTTCAAGTTGTATATGTATGTTTCATAAATAAATAAACTGAATTGAACTGAATTGAAAAATCTGCACAAAACATTCAGTAATTTATTTTTTCACAAAAATGGGTTGTTTTAGCAAATCCATGGGCTTTCACCTCTCACTCTTAGTCTGAAAAAATTGGTCCTGACATGAGTAAGCCCTTGTGCACAAAGAACATAGCCTACATTCTTAAGTGTATTCTTGAGTTTCATTTTTTGGGATTTTTATAAGCTAAATAGACCTATGGCTATGCAGTCGTGGGAAAATTGTAAAACTAAAAGCCTAAATGTTTCACGTCACTGAAATTTAAACATTTAACAAACAATTTTCAAAGAGAAGTTGGCTTAAACATCTTTTTAAAAAAAATGCTCCCTACTTGTACATATCAAATAAATAACAATTAGATTTTGGGATAGGCTAATTATCCCAGTAAACATAGACCTTGTGGACCAGTACTGGTATCTGACTGGCATATACTGACAATACTGGCATACAGGTATGCCAATAACTAACGACATTGGTCCAGTGTTTTACGACAGGATTGTAAGTGTTGTTTGTTCACATCGAGTTACATCTGTTTTTGTTCATATTATTTAATAAAAGTATACTTATATTATATGTAACGTTAAGCCCTTATGTGTTTATGTAGGCTATGATGAGTTAAGGTGACTAAAATTTAAATAAATGTTAAGGAGCCCGCCACAGTACATGAATTGCTCTAAATTAATTATTCAAGCTCAAAGTCAATGGACTATTCTAGTGTAAATGTTCCGTTGTTAAAGGATTATATACCTTTAGTAGTCACAGCAATAAGTTATATAGCATTCATGAGCGAATGAAAGGAATGAGCATTCCTAATTTTAACCAGAACAAAATGATTTATCTATTAATGATAGACAAATTACATACGGCAGAATTTTTGATTTTATAAAGCAACAGGTGACGAGCTACCCTGTGTTCCTGATGTAGGACTGTCAGCTGACTGATAAGCAGAGAAGTGCAGTGCACTATAATTTCACGTCACTGCATCGCCAAAACCATTTTTTTCTCAGGCTAGCTGTTGTAAAGTGGAGAGTATAGATGTAGTTGTTGTTTATAAACCATGTTCTCTCATTGAGACAGCTATATAGCCTATTAAGTAGATGCTTTTCATAACGTTTCCATTTTAAAACATACTTATGGCGATCATCTTGGATTTTTTCACTGGCTGAGTGAAATTCCTAATTTGCCATATTTAGAGATTTGATTTTAAGTTTGATTTTACCATTTTTCGGGGTAAGTAATTCAATTAAATCATTTTTAGACACCAAGAAAACGCTAAATATATGTTTTGGTTTATGTATTTCTAGGAGGGACATGGCACAATGGTTAGAGCGCGGAGCTTTGCCAATGTCACTGCCTACCGTGTGGTTTCGAATTCCGCTTGTTGCAGGAATTTCAGAGAAATCTCATGTTTCTCTCTCAACGTGGGGACATTGTTCCAATGTTGTCTCCTTGGGCAAGGTACTTAACCCTCAAATGCTTCACTTGAAAATGTGTTCCTGGTAAGACAGAGATGGCAATGTGCATGATAAGTTCATACAGTGTTTCTAGCTCTGAAAAAAGTTGGCGTCAGGCAATGTGAAGCTTCTTACTCCAAACCTGGCGTTGGAGTCAGCACGCAGGCGCGGCTTCTGGTGAACGTCTGCCGAAAGCGGTCCCAACTCTAGGGGGTCCGATCTAAAGGTACATTTCAAGCTTTGAAACAACTCATTGCTCACTAATGAAAAACTGAAAAATATCTTTGAAAATGATTTCTGAAAATTGTATGAATCAATTTCGTCAGAATGCAATGTTTTTTCGTCAGGGGGGAAAGCTTGACGCAATTCTGACAACATGACGACAGATCAGAAACACTCTTCAATGTGCCGAAATGGTTGCAGGACTGTATGCTCTCTGTGGTGTTGAGATGGCACACGATTGAACAGGTCCAGGGACCAGGGGGGGGGGGGAATGTAAAAGTCGGATGAAATACTTGATATCAGGCTGTAAACATGCACCTTACTTTTACCTTTTTTTATTGGTATAACACCTCATTTGTAAAACATAATGTATATTGTCAGAAAAACTGATCAACAGACAATTATTTTATTTCTTACTTAGTAAAATAAAAAATATACAGGATATTCTTTGTGCCAAAAAAAAAATGTATCATTGAGACCTAAGCTCTATGTTATATAATACTACGTAATATTTCAAAAGTTAAGTAATATTTCTCTCTACATAAGTACTTTTGGAGTAGATGCGGCTTTTTTGCATTTGCTTTGGTCAAGGAGACACCATGTCTAGTGTGAGTGAAGGTGTAGCCGTGGGATGACTGAATAAATCGTCAAAGTGCATATGAGAGACTTGTGTCACTTACTGTCCATATAACTGCTACTATAAAACATCTGGTCACCCACTATCTCTTGACTTTTGATACTAGCCCTAGGAGTGAAAGTAGGGCGAGTTCCCCACTTGCCCTCCTGTAATTTCCATTGGATGGTAACTTGGGCAGTAAATGACACAACCCCCTGGTGAGGACCCCAGTGTCTTGGGTCAGCCATCCTTGTGAGGGAAGACATCGAGTTGCTCTGTGGTGTAAACGGGACACATTTCTGGAGACTCTGGGATCCGACATGAGGGTAACGTGTGCGTGAATTGTGTGACTAAATGGTGTGAAAGTGAGTGACCATTGCAAAAGTATTTTAGTTTATTATGTGATTATCACTCTCGTTACACCTGTCCTCAATGGCGTCATAACTAAGAACATCCACATAATTTAAGCCCTTCTTCATGATAAACTGAAAACAAAGAGTGTATAGTCATTGTTCATTGTTATCAACACATACATGTACACATAATATAACCGATCTCTGTTTTACACCTTCTCGTCTTAAGTCAAACATGGACAAGGCTGTGGATGCATCTGTTGACAGCTGTGAAATATTAAAGTTAGCTTTGATAATAAGGTGTTTTTCTATGCTCGAATATTGTATTCTTCAAGATTATTTTATGTAGTAATAAATAAACATGTTGTTTGTCTTTATTTTTGTGTTCAAATATAAGTGCATGAATGTTTATGAGCGGTGATATAGTATGTTAATGTGGTTCACACTAGAAATAAATATAAAATTAAAGGCTTTCAATAAAATAATTAAGAAATATTTTAAAAATAAATCAGTTTTAACAAAAAATTGTCAATTTAATATTTTGTGCAATGATCTGCTTAACATAATCTTAACAAATATATGGCTCTAGATATATGTTGTCACGTCAGGGTGCCACCCAAAGTGACTTCCTAGTGGCCACTTCGACTTTCAACATTTCTCTATGTCTTATAATATTTATGGTTAACCCTTTAAACGCGGCCCCCGGGTATAGGGCAAAAGATGTCTCGCTGTCGCGGCCCCAAGTATACTCAGATGCAGAGTGTGTTTTTTAGTATTTTTGTCTGTAAAATCAATGTGGTCCGGTAATCATGGGGGTAGCCTTGTTTTTGTTGATAAAAGTTTGTTTCTCATTTGATTGTGCATGGATAGCACCCCATAATAATATCTGGGCCAATGTAAAGCTGTCATTCGTAAAGGATTTTATTGAAATAAAACATTCAAAATGGCCGCCATAAAATCAATAAAAGTATCATAACTTTCTCAATAATTGAGAATACAATAAAACAAACCAAACCTTCCTTTGGCATCCTCATCATGCTTAAAATGCAATAAATAATAATAGTTAGATGACAGAAAACTCAACAGGGTTGATTGCATGGTTGCACACCTAATCATTACGCATTTAGTACACATCAACCATAAACTGATAAACCTGACATTTTACATAACCTTTATTTAACATTCACGTTTATTTTGGGCGGCATCTTTGCAGTAAAGCACAACCTCAACCCATGTCAACCTCCATACCCAATTATGTATCAATCTTTTGCGATGGAATCCTAGGCTGATGCTACACACTGCTGCATAATTTTAATGTTGCTTGTTTGATTGAGCCTTGAGAAATGAGGGTGTAATAAAGGCAAACATGGGGGCATTGCCCCTCCCAATATCAGCACCGCCCTAGATTTCCTGAAACTGTGTGCTGAAAAGATATCCGAGCAAGTATGTGTTACAATATGCCCAGTATAATGGATGACTGCACCACTAAACAGCTTGAAATTGATAAAAAGTGGGTATTTTTAATATTTTTTTGCGAGTTTGCGAGTTTTGTGACCTTAGCGTTATCCACCAGTAAAGCACAACTTCTTCTCATGTCATTATTTGCTCCAAAACCAAGATTCTGCTGGTGTCTTCATACAAATCTAACATTACACAATGTTCAGATTTTTTTCCACCCCCCCTCCCAAGGAATTCAGCCGTGGGGATGATAGTGCACCCAAAGGGTTCAGCATGAAAGGGTTAAGCGATAATATCTGGCATTTGTAAAAATCCTAGCTGTGATAGACACCAAAATCATCGATTTTTATCCATTCTAAAAATTGTACATATGTCTCATTAGGTCATGGCACTGAGACGGCCATTTTGTTTGCCTTATGGCCGGCATCATGTCGATCATCTCTAATAATATTTTTTAATTACACCATATTTTCATGGAAATACCTGAAAACCCCACGAAACACAAAATCATCGTTATAAACCTTTTTTCGGCGGTCGTCGCTCTGTGATAGCTGTTTTGCTTTTCCTAGATTTTACCACATAAACCATCTCAAAAGGTATTTCAGATGACACCATTATGCCACCTTGTTGGAACCCAGGATAGACTAGCTTGGTGCATGTGAAAACCCTATGGTTGACACCAAAATCACAACTGTTCCTATGTTAAAAAAAAAATCAAATTACTGTTTAAAATTTAAAAATGGCCATCTTGGATGTTACTCACATTGCAATATTTAAACTACAGTGTGTGACAGAAAACCCTCAATCTACTTATATTCTGTTGAAAATTATAATAATTTTTTTTTTACTCTAGAAATAGAAAATGACGGCCATGTATAACCGCAATGCCATGTTTCATGTAAGTTTTGCTACAACACTATGTCGTGCTTGGCCTTGGAAAATAGCGGCCATATTAGATTTTACTCACAATGCAATGTCTAAAGTACTTTTTTGCGACATTACTTTGTTGGTCATACTAGTAGCTGAAACTCTATTGTAGACACAAAAATCATGAATTTTCTTCTAGTGTGTCTTTGGCCAGCATATCTTACTGAAAACCCTTTCTTAGAAGGCTAAATGTACCAAATTATATCATTTTGGCCATTGATTGCACTAAGATCATCAAAATACGTTATAGGGGTAATGTTCACACACAGCAGTCCGTTTTGTTGCAGTTGACCTTCAATCATAATGAATAAACGTAAGCCTATTCTCCAGTCCAAGTTACATCAAAAAGAGGTAGACCTACACTTGTTCCTACTTGTATTTGTTAAAGAAACATACTTTCGCAAAATTGACTTCCAAATTGCCATTTTAACCTTGAAAATGACCTTGAATCATCAAAAGAATTCCGGTAGGCCTACCATAAAAGTAATATCCAGTCAAAATCACAGTAAGAAAAGGTAATAAACTTGTTTCCTCTTGTATTTAGTATTTTTATCGCAAATTCGACCTTCAGAATGACCTTTTGATCCTAAAAAATGACATTGAATCATCTTAATAATAGCAGAAGCGAATTCTCCAGTCAGAATAAACGTAGGCCTATTCTGCAGTCAAAATCATATAAAAGTTTATTACACTTGTTCCTACTTGTATTTGCAAACAAAAACATATTTTCACAAAGTTGCCTTTTAAATTTACCTTTTGACCTTGAAAATGAGCTTACCTTGAATCATTAAAATAATATCAAAAAATAATCCTACTGTCAAAATTACACAGAAATGAGTTATTAAATTTTTATTTCTAGCCTAACTAGCTTGATTTATAGAAAACTCAAATTTTCACTTTTTAAATTTAAACTCCAGGAAAAATTGTAGCCAACTCAAAAAACAAGCGGGAATAATGTTTGTAGCATAGAGGCCTGCAGCGGATACTGAAATAAAGAAATGACGATATGCTTTATAACAAACAATACAGGTTTTGTAGGGAATCATGCTCTGTGCTATCGCACTAATTTCAGGGAGGTATATCATGTACATAGGCCTAGTCTATAACTATTAGTGAGGGATAGACAAAGTCAGAAGGCCCGATCAACCTTTTTCAGGGCTAGCTATCCCAAACAAACAAACAATGCCTACCTGTGCGATTCTAGTTGTAGTGCAATCCTGACAGCTCCTCCCCCCTCCCTCTCCATGCGCCCAGTCTAGTTTGCCGTTGCTACGCTACCACCCCAGCTGTGGGTACATCGCCCTGGAGCTCTCCTTACCTGTCATGCCTGGTGAATGCTGCAGCCGTGTGGCGATAAACCACCTGTTTTAGTTTATCTATTTCTGGACTTTAAGGGCCGTTGTTTAGACACAAAATTAACAAGTCCAGTTGGAACAAAACAAAACTTGACCACACTGACTGTCAGTGTCACTGGCTGACTGACACAAGCAGCAAAAAATCACGCAAACTGTTAACAGGCAAGTGCCCCTTTTTTTACCTGTTGTCGTGTTGACATTGTTTTCACTTTTTTTAGTAATTGTAACGTTAGTCCTCTGGTTTTTAAATTTCCATAATTATGTTTTTCTTGATAACTGGGAAATCCCAATCCCAGCCAACACAAAACATAATTTTGTATAGGCCTTACATTTGTGCGGTCTAGACTATACTATACTCTATAGTCTAGACCGCACTATAGTCATAGAGTATAGTCTATAGTCTAGAGGCTAGACCTACTTGTAGCCAAATGTAGGGCTTACAATGTTTGTTATCACGTTAGGCTGACATTGCACAAATTATGTACAAAATGTATAGGCCCCTATATATTTTACTTTTTAGCCTAGGCCTACAAGACAGTAGGCCTGCATGACACTGACAGTTGATATATTGTAGATAAAAAGTTTTTTTTTCTTTGTAGGTCTACATTGTTACAAAATGACGACCGAGGATGCCAAGAAATACCTGTCAACCAGGGAGATCCCACAGCTGTTTGAGGTGGTTTGCTAAGCCTAAGTAGTCTAGGCCTAGGCCTATAATATTTTAATTTAGTGGACCTACAGTCAATGAGCCTATAGATATGCTACTCGTTAGTCTTATATGTGATAGCTAGGAAAAAAAAATACATGCCGGGGTAGGTCTATTCTTACTTACGCTACTTATTGTACCTTTTTTTAAATAAATGGTTTACCTCTCTGATTCCTACAAGCTAGGCCTAGAGGCTATAAATATATCGAATAACACAAGGGTAAATCATGGTAGATGTTGTAATGACTTGTTACTATACACATGATACAGTCCTAATACCACCAGGGTAAATCATGGTAAAGGTTATAATGATTTGTTACTATAATACAGTCCTAATAACATAAGGGTTAATCATGTGAGAGGTTATAAATTAGGATGTATTACTATACAGTCCTAATAACATCAGGGTAAATCACTTGTAGAGGTTTTAATGATTTGTTATTATTATACAGTCCAAAATTATAGCACAAGAGTAAATGATGGTAGAGGTTATAATGATTTGTTATATGCCCTATATATATACCATAACACAAGGGTGAATATGGCAGATGTTATAATTATTTGGTATTATATATATATACCTGTATACAGTCCTAATAACACAAGTGTAAATCATGGTAGAGGTTATAATGATTTGTAGAGGTTATCAGTGGTTATAATGATTAGTTACTGTTTCAGAATTTGATGACTGGGTTGATGTACTATCGCCCAGAAGATCATCTCAGTTATCTCCAAGAATGTCTCAAAAGAGTTCACGAAGCCGGTGTTGATAATATCCGGTGGCAGCATTTTGTTGACCAGAGGCGGAAGACACCTTTACCTCCCATCCCAAGTGAAGGTGATGGACGTCATGTTAGGACGCCCACCACTGGAACCAGGGACAACAGTTTCATCACAGGTTCGAGCTAACACTAATTATGCAACATATATCTGAATCATATATGGCCTATTTTAACCTTTATATTGATTAAATAACCCTTTATTTACTGACCATGACTCCTTCATACATTTCTTTCCTGCCATCTACATGTGGTATGCATGTATACTAGTCAGATTATCTATGTCTGGTTTAACACTTTCTATTTACAGGTCAGTATTTGTATGACTAATTGATAATGTATTGGTCTCTGTTGGATGAAGGGTTTATATACTTGCAACACATGATCATGATTGGGATGTGTCGAGCCTTGATTAATTTTATTTTACACATCAGTATTTTGTAAAATCTCTCTGTGTTGGAATCACAGGAGCAATTGCATTTTAAAAAGTTTTAATTAGTACCTGAACATTTAAAGTTATTAAGTCTCTCTTGCAGCGGCATGCAATATGATTGAATGTATACCTGTAATAGTTACATTTCTGAAGCCAGGAGTAAAAAAATTATGTTTATCCTTATGACATTCAAAGGGTTGCTGATAAATTCATGAGAATCTTTTCACAAACACATTCAGCTGTTACAAAACATTTTGATAATTTTATCATTTATTTTATTTTAATTGTTTTCAGAACAACCTCTTTCCCTAGAGTCTCGTAAAGGCAGCCCTCTACCGCCGATTGGTCAATCTGTACAGCCATCAAACGACAGCCAGCCAAAACAACACATAAATCTGCCAAACTGCCCACTAGTTTTGGTCATTGGTAAGATATAATCATGAGCAATAACTAAAGTGGGTAAAATCAACTTACCAGGTGCATATAAAGTACAATCTGAATCACATGTTACACAGGGGCGGGGGCCCTAGGGTAGTGGTTAGCACCGCTGCCTCTCACGCCAGAGTCCGGGGTTCGGTTCCCGGTCTCGGCGGTTTGAAAGAAACAAAATATGTTTCTTCCCCATCCACGTGTGAAAGTCAGTATTGTGGGGAGCTTCCGTGACCGAGAGGTAGCGTGTTCGGCCTCAGACCGCCAGGGTTCGTATTTCGAATCCTGTGTCTGGAGGACAGTGTCATCTCAATCATCTCACCATCCTCAGGAGGTTCTCCTGGCCCAGTTTAGCCTATATGTGCACAAAGGTGGCCTAAAGCCCGATTCATTTCATTTCATTTCACATGTTACACAGAGACCAATCCAGCCAATTTAAAGCTCATTACTCATTTGAATTTTTTGGTTTGAAAAGAAAATTAAAAAGTCTAATATTGACTATAGATGTGTTTAGCACTTTTATGGTTAACCCTTTCAGTGCGGAGACCAACTGAAAGAGAGAATTATTATGGGCATAGACCAATACTATAGCCATGCTAACATAAGTATTTAAATGAAGAGGAAGAGCTGATAGGACATTAACCCTTGTGCGGCTGAATTGTTTGTATCTATTTTTCATTCATTTAAAACTGGAATTGCTAACACAATTTCCAGCTTCAAATGACGAAAAGTAATAATATTTATGAACAAGATAGACGTCTCCCCGACTAAATTATTTGATGAACTGATCACTTTCAGCAAACTACTTTCCCAATTTTAGTGGCATTATGATTAGATTTGGTTCGGAACTGACTTGAAACCGTATTTATATTGTCCTAGCAGCACAAGTGTTATTGATGAATTCAAATTGAATATTTTTTTTAAATTGAAATTGTAGATGAAGAATAAATATTGTGATGTGTAATAAAAAGGCCTCATTCAACTAAATATCTTTTAACCATGTCAACATTGATCTTATCATGCTTACCTTAACTATCTTATTTGCATTAGAAAAGTTAGGATTTGTCTTGACGTTGGGATTTAGTTAGATATAGTTTTCTATTGGCAATACATAACGATTTTTAGTGGCAGTATCCCTGGTGTCTCAACAAATTTATTAGTATGTCATTTGCTGTATTCATATTTTTTTTTCAGGTGGTCCTGGTAGTGGTAAGACAGATCATTGTGCTAAGCTACACACTAAATACTCAGGATGGGTTCACATTTCCCTTGCTCATCTAATCAAAACAGCTTTACCAAATAATAAGTGGCCAGGAGTGGAGAAAACCATAGCCAAAGGACAGTTAGCTCCAAATGTAGGTGATCATGATCCCTATTATTATTGTAAAATATCTACATCTTCATTTATTATTTATTATTCATTTATTGTGGGTCATGGACACAACTTCATGCAGGAATCTTAAAAGGCTCTCTGGAATTCACTGCTGATAGCAATCAGAACATCAACAATGATCATTACTTTCATGAAATTAATAAAGCCATAGCTGCTTTGCTGCCTGGCACCATGTTCATCTGAACACTTTTTTGAAGTCGGATTTAAATTGTTGTGAATTGAGTAAAATGTTAACTTCTATAACTTCACTGTTCACATAATAATGTGAATGATCACAATGGATTTATACATTGTTTTATTGCTAGGGCCTGTGCTTGAAGTGTTCTCAAATTTCTGTTGTGTTTGTTTGTTTTATTATGTATTTTTTATTGTGCAATCATTTTAGGAATTTGTGATGGAACTGCTTGCGAATGAACTCTCTAAACACCATGGTAAATCCGGTATCATCATTGAAGGTTTTCCCCGAACCATGGAGCAGGCAGAGATGTATAATGCACAGGTATGAGTTGTACAACTAAAAGGCCACAGTTTTTTTATTAATTGATTGTCAAGAATTTAGTGTCGACTTATTTTATTTAAAAAATATGCATAATTTACATTATTATTTCAATATATCAGTTTACATTTGGTTGTCGGTATAATAACATTAAAAAAGACGAATTTTTTTTTTTAATTTCTCATTATCGTGACTCAGTGGTCTAGATAACCAATTAATCAATGAAGTCTTGCCTGATTACTTATGTTAAAGTAAGAAAAAGAATAATTCCTATCAGATAATTATGTTCTTAGAAGCAAGTTTTTTTGACAATTTCAATGACATTTTATTTGGTCTAAAAAATAAATGCAGTCCCAGCAGCACAATGGTTCATGTCTCAGGTTTTTGTTGGATCAGCATCACAGATTGCTGGGCTCCCATATGCACCGATTGATCTTCCATGAGAGACCACAGGTTAATGTTGCTTCAAATAAATGTTTCTCGAGACAGGTGCATGGTCTTTCATGGCAGGTTTTTTCACAGGAAAATGTTGAATCTCTTGATGCTATAGAAGAGCCCTAGCACCCGAAGGTTGCTGAGAGCGAGATAATGGCATTAGGATATCAGATTAGGGAATCTTTTTTTAGCCTACCAATTACATTATGTTGTGCAAATGTCTGGATGAAAAGGAAAACTGGAACCTGGAAAGTAATGTTTAGAATTTACATTTGATCCTTGGAGATCCAAAGGTTGGCCTGAATTCCATGAAGCCATCAGACACACGGTATATATGCCACTTATGCAAAAAAAGGATTAAACTTATCTAATGATCAAATACTACTGATATGAGGAAAGCTCACTATAAACACAAGTGTGTTTAACAATCCAAGCTTCCAATCCATCACTTTCATCACACATTCAATGTATATTTCCAGTTTACCCACTGCAAGGGCAAGAGAAGGTCGATTCCCCAAATCCACTAGTAATAGGTGGAGATGATTTTTGAAATCATGAATATACATAGCTAAGAGTACAGTACGTGTAGCTGCTGCTGTTGTGTACAACTAAATTTGCGATACTGACCAAAGCGAATACAAAAAACTAGTCCAACCCTGCCCCAATGCAGAACTAGTACTAGAAGTGATCGCTGTTATTATGACCATCTATTATTTTCCATGCAGGTCCATAAACGAATCTAAAGTATATAGCTCAAGTATAACCCCCAACGACCAAGAAACGTGGACGCGATAGCTCATCTATAGATGTTAGACCAGCTTTGTAGACCTCGTCTGAAAACAATAGACGGTGTGTCACAAATTGTTTCGGAGTTATGTATACAAGTCCGATTTTAACTACGTTTTGTATGGCCTTTCTACATATGTTTTTGTTTTCAGCTCTCCTGAAAAGTTGGCAAAAAGCTATATGGTGTTTTGGTTCCGGCGATATATCCTTGTCTTAATGACAATCGTTGTTGCGTATTTCAGATTGGTAAGGTAGATTTGGTGGTGGTGGTGGATTGTGAAGAGAATAACCTTCACGACCGATTACTCACTCACAACAAGGACTCTGTGGCGGCTCGTATGAGCATCTTCAAGGAAGAGACACTGCCAGCGATCAAACACTACGACGACCAAGGAAAAGTGGTCGTGGTAAGTCCGATAAAAGCCCACCAAAAGACGAGACGTTAGCCAACGTTGTTTTACTGTTGGGCCAGCGTCGCAGACGCTGGGCCAACATTAAAACAACGTTAGTGCGATGTTTTTTTTCTCCGTGGGGTATCTCATAATAAACATATTTAATTAAAACTTATCCAGTATGAAATATCTATCTAATTTAATTCAAGATTTGTGGAGACGATATGGATTCATCTCACAGAAACGTTAAATTTTATATAATATACCTTAAACTTGTCGCCACGTGGCATTTGGAATGAAATGTATTAAAAAGTATATGCTACAACATAAGGAGATTCTGAGATTTCAGTTATGTATTACTCTCTAAAGTGAGAGGTGTGGTGCCAGCGATTCGTACCTTAATGGGAATGAGTAATATGATTTTTTGCTAGGGGTAAGGAAAAGGTGTTACGCTATCACAAATAACTTCTGCCTATGTGTCCAAGTGTACCTGTACCTGTTACCACTGGTTACGTCATGTCCACTCAACAAGCTCAATAAGGATTAGTTAAATTGTCCATGTGGTCGACAGACATGGGCCCACATCACTAGCCGCGAGCAGAAGGAATCCAAAAGTCCCCAAATATCTGATCTCCGACAGTTAAATCACGTATGACTCGTTTTGAACTAGCTACTGCTGATGAAGTGAGGAAACTAATTATAAATTCACCTAGCAAAACGTGCGATCTTGATCCGATCCCTACCGCGTTGTTAAAATCTTGCTTAGATGTTTTGTTGGTTCCAATCACACAAATGGTTAATTTATCTTTGATTTCAGGAGTTTTTCCAGACATTTTTAAAACATCACTTGTCATGCCTCTACTCAAAAATTACAGACCAGTCTCAAACCTAAACTTTGTATCGAAAATCATAGAAAAAGTTATAGCAAATCGAATTCGTTCACATCTTGAAAGAAACGATCTATCAAATCAGTAGCAGTCAGCTTACAAGAAATTTCATTCTACTAAAACGGCATTACACAAAGTTGAAAATGACATTATTTTGAATATGGACGAGGGAAGGGTCACTGCACTTACTCTGTTAGATCTGTCTGCTGCTTTCGACACTCTGGACCACAGCAGTATCACCAATCTCTTGTCAACTTGGTATGGTATCGATGGTGTCGCCCTGGACTGGTTTGTGTCTTACTTGTCAGATCGTAAACAGAAGGTGAAACTAATGGACTGTTTATCCAGTCTAGCCGAAGTCGTGTGTGGGGTTCCCCAAGGATCCGTCCTCGGCCCATTGTTATTTACTCTCTACACTACCCTCCTTAGCTATGTAATTCAGAGACACAATGTCAAACATCATCTTTACGCCGACGATACCCAGATATATTTATCTTTTCGCTAAAAAATCCCGATATTTCTTTGGAAATTCTCACAGAATGTCTTCAGGACGTGTCTTCAGGAAGTACTTCATTCTCCATCTGCTAGAAATCTTGGCATAGACTTTGACAGTGCTTCAAATTTTAAGAGACGTTTATCTGGTATATCTCGCGCTTGCTACTATCATATACGTGACATGCGTAGAATAAGGCGCTTTTTAAAACCATCTGCTGCTAAAACAATTGCAACTTCTTTGATAGGTAGCCAACTGGACTATTGTAACTCTGTCCTTTTCAACGTCACTGAAAAGGGGATATCTAAGCTGCAGGGTGTACAAAACTGTTTGGCCCGTGTTGTAACAAAGTCTCCTCGTTTTTGTCACATAACTCCTCTTCTAAAATCTTTGCACTGGTTACCTGTTCGTTACAGGCTCAAATTTAAATTATGTTCCCTGACCTACCAGGCTCTGACCAGTGGACAACCAGTATATATTCGAAACATGCTCCAGCCATCGCGAAAGGTACGGACACTTCAATCCAGTGATCTAGATCAGCTGAATGTTCCACGGGTCAGAACCGCGGTAGGCAGCAGGGACTTTTCTGTTGCTGCACCTAGACTTTGGAATGAACTTCCTTTAGAAATTCGGTCTGAGAAAACACAATTTAGTTTCCGGAAGAAATTGAAAACGTATTTTTTTGTTCATTCTTTCCCAACTTAAATCCTCGGTGGTCCGGTTGGCCCAGACGACAAACTCAAACGGTTTTTGGAACTATGAGTCGGATTACGATTGTGTTTGTCGCGCATCTGAGCTCGGATCACCAAGGATTTAGGCGCTATAGAAGTTTATTATTATTATTATTATTATTATTATTATTATTATTATTATTATTATTATTATTATTATTATTATTATTATTATTATTATTATTATTATTATTATTATTATTATTATTATTATTATTATTATTATTATTATTATTATTATTATTATTATTATTATTATTATTATTATTATTATTATTATTATTATTATTATTATTATTATTATTATGTCAGAAAATAAATCCTGTCCACATGCAACACAGTGGCGCATCCGGGAATTGACAGACGGGGGTGAGGGGCGTTGCCGATTTTTTACTAAAATTTATACACACCACAGCTGACACAACCAGCCTTTTAGTCTTATATGCTCAAGCTCATGCTGCTACGGAATATTTAAAAATGTAGGGTGTCAAATGGTACATTCTATCTAGAGCATATTGCGGCCCAAATGTGGCATTTTTAGCCTGCCTTTTAATTTTAATTAAAAAAGGTGGGCTATTGCAATTGAAGTTGGCGTCGTCGGCGTTAACATTTACTTGTGGGCGCAATAACTTGAAAAGTTTTTCACGTATCCTCCCCAAATTTGTTATGCATGTTACTAATGACCAGTTCTCGGACAAGTTCAATAATGGCGGAAAAAAATTCTAAATAGCCGGCTTATTGCGATTTTTCGCCTTTCACGTCAATAATTTGACCTTGTGGGCGCGATAACTTGAAAAGTTTTTCACGTATCCTCTTCAAATTTGTTATGCATGTTACTAATAAGTAGTACTTAGACAAGTTCAAAAATGGCTGAAAAAAATTTCAAAATGGCCGATTTATTGCGATTATTCGCATTTTACGTCAATAATTTGACCTTGTGGGCGCGATAACTTGAAAAGTTTTTCACGTATCCTCTTCAAATTTGTTATGCATGTTACTAATAATCAGTTCTCGGACAAGTTCAATATTGGCTGAAAAAAAATTCAAAATGGCCGATTTATTGTCATTTTTCGCATTTTACGTCAATAATTTGACCTTGTGGCCGCAATAATGACTTCAAGTTCGATAATGGCGGCGGGCTATTGTCGAGTGTGCTCTTGTTTTTTTTTGGGCCCCTGAACCCCTCTGGGTCCGCCGCTGCCTGAACATCAGCCAGGGTTTCTTCTGGTCCCAGCAGGTGTGTCGTTTTGTTCGCTAATCAATAATTTATATTCATCTCGTTACGGTCACACTGTTCAGAAACTTGGAACATATTTCGCATGTGGGTGGGCCTCCAACGTGAGCTCAACGAATCGTGACGACTCAACTAATTTATTTTGGCGGTAATTATCAACATATGGGTGAAACCAAAAATTGGGGTAACTTTACATAAAATTAGTGTCCCCAGGACTTTTGATTTAAATATAATAAGATTAAAATTTTGATTTAAATATAATAAGATTAAAAATAAATGGTTCAACTTCACCTTTAAGCATTATTACTTAATAATGTTTAGATTATTTGTAATTTTTTTTATATATATATGGTTTTATAAGAGCTCTACGTCATGGAAACGTGAAAAATGACATGTCCCCAGAGAAAATTCAACTATTTGAAACTTCACTGTAGGATATAAATACGCAATATAATTCTGATAATTACATTTCATGGTTAGACATTGCTCACTTAAACTAATCAATGATCAAAATTCGACTTGAAATTGATATCCATAAATTTAATTTTGATGAATATACATGTCCCCACATTTGCACTCTACTCCGTTACCATCATTGTAGCATGCCCCATCAAGTGAATAATCATGAACTAAAATTATATCAAGTGTAGTTTGACACACTGAAGGGCCTTACACTAGTTTTTCACCTTGAAAGAATTAATATTCTTTAGTGACAAGTTATTCGAAACAGGTATTACCAAAAAGTTAGAAAATATGCTTTTGTTTTTACTACTCCGTTCCTAGCCTTTTGAGTATAAAAACGGAGTTTGGTTTTATGCTTGCATGCCTAGAACAGTTGCTATGGGGACTATTTCCACCCGTATGATATATCTTTGAATTATTGCCCATATATTTTCATTAATCCCAAGAATACTTTTAATTTTAGTACTCCGTTCCACTCTACTCCGTTACCAAGAAAAGGGAACGGAGTAGTGAATTGCCAAATTTTATGGGTTATACAGACATAATGATTGATGATATAGTCTTTTCAAACATGGCTCGTTGTCCCCATATAAATAGAGCACCCATTTATGATCGATGGTATGATAAGAAAATATACAGTTTATATTTATGTCGACCCAAACATTTGGTAACGGAGTTGAGTATTTTTTGGCTCGGTAACGGAGTTGAAATAAGGATTTTTGTTTATCCCGTCAAATTTTCCTAAATTTTGAGCAGTTTTGAGGTACGATTTTTTAGTATCATGCTTCAATAAGGATATCACGTTTAAAAGTGTGATGTCAAGCTAATCAAAGTAACATCATTTTTGAAATGGTTTGGATTTGGTAACGGAGTAGTAAGTAAAATGTTGCAACTTTTGTGAAATGACGTTTTTAAAGCGATTTTTTTTTTTCTAGCGCAGCCAGTGACTTTTTTATGCTCTATTGGGATCAGTGCACCAAACCCATCAAGTAGTTTTCGTCCTCTTTGATGGTCACCTCACTGCCATTTTTGATGCTACAAAATTACCCCAATTTTTGGTTTTACCCATATAATCAAGTCTTAATCGGTTAGCTTAAAACCAGTTTGAGTTCAGGGAGACACAGCCACTGAGTAAGTTAAGCCGGGCCTTGATCAAGTTCTCCAGACAAAATATTTAAAAGTTTTCTGTATTTAATGTAATGATTTATCACAGCATATCACACCGTTTCAGGTGGACGGAGACCGTGAAGAGGAAGACGTGTTTAACGACCTATGTGTCTTATTCAACAACATCTTTTATTCTGGGCTTAATACTCGACCTGGTAAGTCCTAAGTGACCTGTGTGCTTTATTCAACATCTTTTATTCTGGACTTAATATTCGACCTGGTAAGCTATTAATGACCTGTGTGTTTTATTCAACAACACTGTTCACTGTTTTATTTGGTGGTTTTATTCAACAACATGTATCTTCTGTTCTGGGCTTAATACTTGACCTTGTATGCTCTTAATATTGTGTGACACACATTTATATAATATGAGTTTGATGCAATTTCACTAAATAATAAATTATCAGTTTTTTGTCTGACAAATTCTTTACACACCGCTGGACACGTAAATGTCATTTTCTGATATTTTATTTGCAAGTATATTAACAACAATACAGTTCTATATTTATTATGGTTCTGTCTCGAGATAAAAACAGAGATAACCCATCATGTAACGTTATCAAAGTAATTGCCGTCAATGTTAGCCTGGTCACATCTTGCGATAACATCAATAACCTTCTGAGTGCTACAGCCATAGGTATATTTCATAGAGGTTCATATTTATTAGAAAATAAATAGAAATCGATTGATAATATTGTAAATAAACTAAATCATTTACAATATATATATCTTTCTCTCTCTTTATATAAATACCTCTTTTCAGAATATTACCGTAAATAGACAATACTGTTTTCTTATCCAGGGGGTATTGTATTGATTCGGGAATGTAAAGCTCGGGGAATTGAGAGCACAAGAGGTTAATCGTGTAGATAATTAGTCCACGCTGCCTATTGACATCACACACTGCGCCTATGAGCCATTATTGTGATTACCACATGTGGTCCAGTGTACATACATGTACCTACCTACGTACGTCCACATTGTAATAACGACCCCAGCGTTTGCGGGAATGTAGGCCTATATATTCGTTGACAGAGGAGAACATAATCGTTATCTTTTGTCAATATTATGCCGTGTTTTATTGTCTTCTCGCTCTGAGTTACAAACCTATATTATGCGTAGGGGCATATGTAGTGTCGATAATCATGGTAATGATCAGGTTATGAGGAGCCATTAATATCTTCTGATGCGCCATTTTGTATATGTAGCCTATTTCCCGCGCATGCCTATAAGCCCATTTCCTGGCGACGCGAGACCAATAGTGCCTCCCACGTGCAGGGATACTCGGATGCACGAGATGTGGATCCCATATTATCATGTTAGGCAATCATCTACTACGCTGGCCCATCTTTAAACCACCAACGTTTCGTGTGTGTGTTGTCTTCATGCAACGTTATCTATAACGCTTCCAAAGACCATGTACAACAAGATGATCAACTTACGGATATGAAATGAATCGGGCTTTAGGGCACCTTTGTGCACATATAGGCTAAACTGGGCCAGGAGAACCTCCTGAGGATGATCAACTTACGGATTTCACCATACAAATGCGTGTAATACATTGTGCAGTGCTGTCCCCTTTTAACGGGAGTTGGAACTACGCTTCTGCAAGTGTATCATCATATAAAACAAGTGATAATTTCACCACTTTAGCCTACAAATAAAAAAAAATGTTTTTCCAGGTTTGACAGTCATGACAATATCTCAACATATTTATTTTTGGCACGAAAATAACTGCTAATATAGCAGAAAAGTCATACAATTTTAGAGATTAAAATGTCTTCATTTAAATAACAGAAGAGCTGTGTACAGAAAGTACACAAATATGTGGGCACAGAACGGGAGGGGAGTGACGATATGTTGTCAAGCATAGCGACCACTAAAGAGATCGGGGCAAAACATTGATAACAACAATAACTTGGCAGACGTGTCTTTTGATTCAAACTTTTATTATTTAAAAAAATATATTGCGAACACAAAAGCAATGTAAGCCTTCTCTCTCTCGGACCACTGTCATCAATGTCACTGGGGACTGCAGCGTTAGCAGTATATTGATATCTTGAAAACAAGACACGTTCATTTTTATGACAAAATTTATTTATAGTTGAATTTTAATTAAAAAAAAAAAATATCCTGCCGTTACTGGTAATAAGGCGTTCATTGTTTTCCCGCAGTATATGGTGTAGTCGAATCGGGACATGAATATGTGATATCAGCGTGAACATACACAACTTGCACGGGATTTAGTGTCTTTGATGAACGTAATAATTTGATCTCTGTTGTTGTGACTCCTATGTAGAATGTGTTCAGGTATATTTCCGAAAATTCGTTCATTTGAACCAAATAATTGTATTAAGTTTTGACGTGGAACAAAAGCTCCACCCCTTGAATATTCAATTATTACTTCCTAGACACAAAGGTATGCAATTTATTATTGGCATCAAAATTACTTTACATTGATGACATGCAAATCGCGACACTTTGCGACAAAGATATCCACTGATATATATATACAAGGATATTCTCATCCTTTTTTGTAATACACGTTTGTGGCGTGAATGATTTCAGCATTGAATAAGCTAATTCTGTGACAGAATCGCTCAGATCAGGTGAATCAGCAGTAACAGTAACATGCTTTATATCAACAAAATATTTCTGTTCAGGTATATTCTGAATGATAAACATGACAAATGATCCGTGTCATCAGACTAAAATATATAGTAATATTATGTTTTCCTTTGCCCTTATCTTGTTTTTTTTGCCCGTATCTACCCTTGCACACATCGTCACCTGTCAGCAAATACGAGAAGATGAACCAATGATGGGGTAATGCTGGGCCAGCATTACAAACCTTTGACCAGCATTACACTATAATTGAGTCAACGCCTCGTGTAAGCTGGGCGTTACTTGTTGCTTGTAAACAATGAATTTGCATACTTGTTTATACGGGCGCATCAACCCCTGAGGTACCAAAGGGAAGAAAACAATTAAAAAGTATTGATAACTAACCAACATATTATTGGATAAAAAATAGAAGTAAACCTCCGGTAATACTTCTCTTTCTGATTTTTATGATGTAAAGTATGTATTGTTTTTAATAGAATCAATGTCATAATTACTCTTTGTAATAATGGTAAAATCATACTTGATAGATGGCAAAAGCATTAGTTCCAACTCCCAATACCGGGGGACAGCACTGAGAGCGATTTCACGTTTTGGGGAGAGTTGACTGTCTTGTTGTACATGGTCTTTGACGCTACCCAGCAAACACGCGACATTCAACCATGCACTGCTGGTTTAGATGAGTCAATATTAAACCAGAAATCTGAATCTCTCGTATTTGCTGGGCGCTGCCTATTAGGCCTATCATATGTTATTTCATACAACTAACCGTTGAGAATAAGTCCGAGAAAGAGGAGGACGTGGCGCATTGACGTTCAACCAATGTTGGTTTATTGTTGGTCCAGCGTCGTAGACGGTGGGTCAACGGGAAACCAGCATTAGTTCAATGTATTGTGTTGACTGAGTATACGCCACTCTTCCGTCAGTAACTCCACACATCGTGGTCATCAGGATGTCCAGATCTGCTTCAGGGAAGGTTTATTCTACAACAAGCATGATCAGGTGTTATTGAATAATATTTTCTTAGAATTAGATAAGTAACCGTTTTCTCAGATTGAAATTTTGTCCCCCTACCGCCACCCACAATCAAGTTGGTAAACATACTTGTTTTGAGTCAAAAAAACTGAAACTCTCGAAATTTACCCCCTTGATCACTGATGTAGAATATACTAGCCTATAGCATATTGTAAGCTTTCTGCGTTCCTTTTTGTGCACTTATGTGATCAGTTTCCAAACGTCCAATATGTATTTGCGTCTGTGACAATGATCCCTGCTGTGACATAATTTTCAGTCACTTTAAAATGTGAATCGTGACTCAACTTCAAGTGGCTGAATATTTAAATTTAATAATTCAGAACTCGAGGGTTAAACACAATATCTTCCTAACAACCACCCTGATATAATATACTGCTGTTTCTTTTATAGGTGATGAGGTTTCTCCGAGCATGAGGCCTCGTCCATCAAGCAACCAACGCCCAAGATCCAGTGAGAAGCCTGGCAGCCCCAGTCGGCCGTCCAGCAGGCCCTCCAGTCGGCCCTCCAGCAGGCCCGTCAGTGGATTCTCCAGAGTCCCTACCCAGATAGACATCAATGTGGAGGACTCTGGGAGGAAGGAGGGCATGCCTAAATGCCCCATCCTCCTCATCATGGGTGAGTTCACGATGCCATCACCCGATGTTGTTTTAAAGTAGTAGTTCACTTTGAGCCATTAACGGGATAAATGTATACCCATAAAGCATCGCGCTCGATACAGAGGAGAGATAAGCGGCACCGTGCGTTTGCAACACACAGAAGAATTTCACCCAACATCGGTTCAATGTTGGCTCACCGTCTGCGACCCTGACCCAATATATAGCCAAGGTTGAATGAACGCAATTTCCAGCTTTAAATGAAGAAACCTATTTATATTTTTGAAAATATGCATCTTCTAAAATGAGTTATGTGTCTAACTGAGCATCTACATGTACCACAAACTATAATATCCATTTTCAATGACATATTTTCCGGCTCAAAACAATATATGAACAGGCCTAGCAGGACAAGGGTTCAGTAAGACCATTGGTACGCGTATTATACCAATTATAACTAGAAAAGGAGTTCCCGAACTCCGAAGCCTGGCTTAGTCTGTTTAAGTTCTATAGACTAAAAATCGGCCTTATATTCTCCAAGCATAACAGTGTATTGGTCTTCCTCATGAGCCAGAATCCTAAATGTCCAGGATATAATTAGGGAAAGAACCAAAAAGACAAGTTCAAATATATCTTCGACGTGTATTCCTTTCACCGGTGCTGGCCAATATTCATTCAATACTTGCCTACGATGTACCTCGTACAGAGGATGTGGGCCTATACCCACCAAATTCCGGTTCAATGTTGGGCCAGCGTCGCAACCCATTGCTGTTTCAATGCCGGTCAATCGTCTACGACGCTGGCCCAGCACTAATCTATCACCGGGTCTGCTGTATACTTAGCGCAAAGACGTGGCATTCAACCATTTCTGTTTCAATGTTGACCCACAGTCTTCGACACTGGCCCATCATTGAAGCAGCATTGGGTGATTGTACCGTGTTTTCTGAATGCTGCATTAAGTGCAAAACAAGCGAGCGCGAGCGCTTTATGCTGGTCACGCTTCCCATCCCGAAGCCAGAAACAGCAGATAACACGATACATTGGCCCAATGCTGATGTAATGCTGGGCCACCGTCCGCGACGCTGGGCTAACATTATTCTGACCAAAACCCTTTAAGCTCCTAACCACAAATATAATCGTGAATATTTTTTTTCGAGCACTTGTTAAAGACAAAAGTATCTAACCTGAGGACCTGAAACGCTATATTGCACATGTTCATAAGGTCTGGTGTACAGAGATATGATCCGTTTCCTACACACAGCACCTCTCTTTCCCCTAAATAGGACACAAACAATAGGCAAAATAAACTAGACTGATCAAAAAATCAGATCACATCTCAAAAGGGTCAGTCCTTGCCCTTTCCTCTGGTGGCTGGTCGCTCAAACGGCTGTCTCTAGGCCTATATGGTTCAGCAGCCTTCGTTCCTTGTCTCCCGGACTTACGTTGCCAATGCTTTGTACACCTCAACAGATAAAAGTTAGAGAGGCACTATAATCTGATAAGGTTTATACCAGAACTTGTGCATAATCTCGCGTCAGCCCTCGAGCTGCGCCCTCCCCTGTAAGCAAAAACAACTTAATAGGATACCGGCCGGTTCGGCCGGCTCTAATCATTATAACAGTCCCTATTGTCTGATTATCTTCAACAGGTCTGTTTAATATGATATGATATAGTCATATATGTACAGCAGATATTACAAGCCGTCCCAGCTAACACAATACACTGAGCCACTACTGGTTTAATATAGGCTCGCCGTCTCCAAAGCCGGCCCAACATTGAGCCAGTATTGACCCAACATCTTGTGTTTGCTAGCATAGCCCTACTTGTATGTTATGTGCCAGATAGTTGTGCACTGATATACTCAATTGAAAAAAAGTTGCATGTGTATGTTTAATTAGTAAGAATCAAAATGCAAACTTTAAATGGGTTAGATTTGTGAAAAGGGGATTCAAATATATATAAAAAAAATCGCAGAATTAAAACGTGCTTTCATTCAAAGTGTAAAATAATTAAAATAATAACAGCGATTATTGTCGTGATTTGCACTCAAAGAGTTAACGGCACTGAATATATGTTAGTTGTTGTGATCAATAATGCGTCAAGTGTCCGTCATTGACCCTTGTGTTGCTGAATTGTTCGTTTCTGTTTCTCAGTCATTTGAAGCTGGAATTACTGACGCAATTTCCAGCTTCAAATGACGAAAGCTATTTATTTTTATTTGAATAACTCCATGTACGGTAGGTATATCCACCACAGGAACATTTTATTTCGTCTAAAACATGCTTGAACCCGCTTATATAGGGCTCTAGCAACACAATGGTCTACATTGTGTTGAACTTTGTTTTCCTGTCAAGTGGGTCAATTTAATTTGTGTGCTTATTGGTTACATTGATGTGAAATGTTGATTACTGTAGTAAATATTCGCGTGTTCTCGCTATACTATATAGAAAATTATAAGACATTTTATTTAGTGAAGACTTGCATTATAATTTCTCTCTGTATAAAATCGCTGGTAAACAAAGCGATGTTGAAGCGAAGTTTGGGAGGAATTTTTGACTTGGGGAATTCATACTTGAACAAAATATATACACCAAAGTGGAAATTACGCCAGATCATTGGTATGCCATTCTATTTTATATAGTTTAAAATTGCATTTCTTCATAATCTTATCAGTATGTATGTATTTAAGTCAATCATTTTGAATTATTCAATTATAGCTAAACCATAAAGGGGTGAGATAAATAATAGAGTTTTTACAAGCTGTGTCTCACGCGACCCACAACTTCAAATGAGTATACATCACTCACTTCGTGCAATTTGAATCAAGACATAATTATGCCAATCTAATAAATTAATCAGGTTTTTCTCTTCCATTTTTTTCTTGTTTGAAGAAAAAAATATTTGGCTGAAAACGGCTTTAGACGTGATTAGTACTTTGAGAGAATAATCCTTGTTGGTTTCTTCTCTTCATTCATGAAAATAAACGAAATGAATTGATTTGTTAATAAAGAATTATCCAGCTGCAAGACGCGCATGCTTGGGACGGTGAAGTGTAGGCCAACAGTAGCCTATTGAGTACAGATTGACGGCATTAATATAGCCACTGAACTGATTACAAGATACTACTCAACCGAGACATTGATCCAATGCTGTTTTAATGTTAGGCCAACGGCTGCGATGCTGGCCCAACATTGAACCAACATTAGATAAATGTACAATGTTTGAGAGAAAGTCCTCCTGCCCAGCAAACACGAGACATTTGTATAACATTTATACAATGTCGGCCCAACGTCTTCGACGTTGGTCCAACATTGCATAAAGTCATACAATTTTTTTGTGTTTACTGGGTGACAATACAAGTTTGGGGGTCAAGCAGTTTCCAAATCCCCGCAGTAATACAGTCAGTTTGTTTGCAAGTAGGCGACCAAGTAGGGGCAAAGGCCAAGGGCTTTGAATTATTACCACATAGATGTCGCTCAAGTATATATGAAATTGCTGTGATTTGAGAACTTGCTCTTAATGAGGCTTTGGGTATATAACGCATATTTAGTATTATTAGGGAATAGGGCCTTGGCCTACCCACGGGCACTATTGCCTTCTGGGGGACCCTTGTCCCGCGAATTTTGACAGTCGACTACACCTTTAACATAGGTGGATGGGGGAGGCGTGTTGACTTAACGATATTGGATTTTTCCAAGGCATTGGACATGGTTCCCCATCATCGAGTGATGTCTAAACTTGGACATTTTGGGACTAAGGGTGACATACATAGCTTTTTGATGGGGAGATCACAGAAAGTGATCGTAAACAGATTTTGTTCTCCTGAAATTAGTTTTGACTCTGGGGTGCCCCAGGGATCAGTTCTTGGACCGATTTTATTTCTTATTTTTTAAAATGAATTAACGCAGCAAGTAAAATTTTATTTCCGCCTCTTTGCCGATAATTGCCTGCTTTATCGTGAAATTTAATGCTTGCAAGATTCTATTACCCTACAACAGGATTTGGCAAGCCAAGAAGGCTGGTCAGATACCTGGGGTTTACATCTCAATGCCAAGAAATGCTACATCATGTCCACGGCTACAGGGAAGGACCCATATTGGTATAAGCTTAATCATGGTAATGATCATGTATTATCCTGTGTCAAAACACCGTCTGCGACGCTGGCCCAACACAATGGTTTAAAACAACAGTGGTTTAAAGCGACAAAATCCAACCATCATCATCATTTTTATTCTGACTCTTTGATATGTCCATGGATTCCTAGAAATTTGTGTTGCTCATTCACCATGTTCCCATGTTTACCAGTTAAAAGAAAAACAAGGACGAGATTTAATTTTGGACATGCTTGTCCAAAATAAGAAATACAGGAATAGCTAATAAACGGGGTTTTCTTTATACTTTTTACGTTTCCACAGTAAGCCAAAATTTAAAAGACTAACGCAATTCTAGTCCATGTATATGTTGTTATATTATGGACATAGTAAGAAGCCAAAAATAATGATTTTGATATTTTTTAAACTGACAAAGTCGCTTTAATGTCTGGCTAATTCACTAGAGCAGACATTACCAATCACTGATGACATGACTGTATGTGACAGGTGGACCCGGTAGTTGCAGAAAATCTCAAACGCAGCGTGCGGCTGCGCAGATCGCTGGCTGTGTCTCCATCTCTCCCGGTGATTATCTCAGCCGAGCTGCTCAAGACAAATCTGACAAAAACTGGCAAGTCGTCAATGATGCCTTGAGTCGAGGTGAAATGGCCCCAGAGGTATGTGTGTCTAGAGGTGTATAATCATTGGTGTGTACCTATTATCCCATGACTGTGCCACTCTGAAAAAGAATCACATATTAACACTTAAAAGCCTGAATTTACCATGGTCATCTTCATCCACCACAAGCCGCGAATTGCTGTCGCAATTCTCGACTTGTAGTTGATGAAGATGACTTGAAGTGGGTGGTGAATGAAAAAAAATATTGTTATTATTAAAACAGTTCCATGAAAATTGTCGTTTTAAAACCCAAGGAAATTAAATCATTCTTCAGTGATGCAAAACGATGCTTTGATACATCGTGAGGTTTAAATGGTTAATATATTCTGGTAAACCATGTTCAAGAATGACTTGCTTTGTTGCATTTATATATTCTAGTAGTGTGTACTTCTGTGTTATTATAACTGTTTCTTTGGTTTCACAATTCAGGAAGTTGTGGCGGATTTTGTTATGGACAGCCTGAGAGACAATCAGGATGCTAAATCTATTCTCATTGAGGGATTTCCACGTAGTACTAAACAATTGGAACACTTCAATCACAAGGTTGGTAGGCTATAACTTTTGACGAAAGGCAATGTTGTGTTATAATATTTTAATTTGACATATTCAGAAATATATATTTTTGATAGTGGATACTACCAAGTAAACACGCAACGTTCAAGGCAATGTTGCCCATCGTCTGCCACGCTGGCATAACTCGACACATTATTGGATCAACGTCTCGCTTCGTGTTGCTGGGTAGCAAGAAATTAACCCTTTCAAGACTGAATTTACCATTGTCATCTTCATCCACTACAAGCCGAGAACTTCTGTCGAAATTCTAGACTGGGAATTTTCGTTCTTAAACCCTTTGTAGTATGAAAATTAAGGCTGTTTTCAGGGATGTAAAATGATGATTTAATGCATCGTTAGGGCTTAAATGGTTTTAATAAAGCCCTGAGCTATACAATTTAAATTGTACCGACTCTAAGTTGTGTCTCGCCCCCACTACCCTCAGCTTCAAGTGGGTGAAATTACTTATAATTGTACACTTTATTGAAAACATATCTTGCAAATTTATTGCTCATTTCTCATATACATTTTCTTGTCTGAGGGAAAAACTGTAAGACTAAAGACGATATTAGCACTTTAACCCTTTCAGTGTGGCGACCGACTTTAAACGTGAAAATCTGATGTCTAAAGTTGATCCTCGCACTGAAAAAGTCAAATATTTAGACCCACAACATACGTATGCAAATGAAGCTGAAAGACACAACTAAGACATTTATGATAACTTCAAATTGAAAAAGACGGTTTATAAATAAAAAATATTTCAGCGCTTTAAGGGTTAAGAGTGACTATATTGTATTTTATGTATCACTTTCTAATATATCTACTACTGCTTGTAGGTTGGAGGACTAGATCTGGCTGTGTTATTGGATTGTGATGAGACTTATATGATTGACGAATTGAAGAAGCATCCAGACAATTACAGCTCCACCGTTATCGCCACCAAAATGCGCTATTACAAATACAACACACTGCCAGTTATAGGTCATTTTGACAGCAGATCGCGACTTTCTGTGGTACGTTGTGGTTGAAACCGAATACCCACTGGACGCACGACGTTGTTGCGACGTACGTTGAATCAGCGTCGCAACAGCGTCGTGTGGACAGTGGGTAGGCACACAACATTACCTGGTGTTTTCCCAACGTTTATAATGGATGTTGAAGAAATATTTTGGCAAAATATTTCCAAAATCTTAACTGTGATAGCTGGATAATGTGCTGTTAAACATGTCTCTCTTTTGTAAACGCCAACTTACTAAATTTTGCACACTTTGGAACTCAGTGTGAACGATTGCGAGGTATACACCCTGATAAAGATCTGCTGAAGGCAGGTCGAAACGTCGCAATCGTTTCATATTAAGTTCCAAATTGAGTAAAATTTAACCACTAAGATTATCTTTGTCGTATTACAGTAGAATCTGCTGTGGGCAATCACCTTTACGGTCAGCCCCACTATGGGACGACTCCCGTTTTTTTAAAGCCAGGGTTCGTAAACTTTGACCAATGACAAAATCAAAGGATTTTTAAGAATCACCAGAACATATTTCAAGAACCATTTTAAACAGTGGAAGCCACATCAATCTGAGTCCTCAGTGATGTCAAGACGAGGTTTTTCACAACATGCGTTTTTATAGTATCACAGAGAAGTAACCTCTGTAATACTATACAAATACTACATCTAGATAATAATACCTTACATAAACAGAGTACACGAGAAGAGTTGTAATGTAAATGGAATATCACTGCCTATGTCCCATCAGAGAATTAGGAAACAGAGGTCTATCATCCCATATGTACCATTTTTTCCAAATTCCGGGACTTTCATGCACTCAGTGCTGAATATCCCAATTTTCAAGCACGTTGGAAGCGTGAATATTATTTTTATAATGCGAGCTTTTTCAGTTTTTCATGCAACCAGAGGAACGCTGTAAACATGGTTTCTCAAGCATTGTAACGTACCCTGTAAAGCGGTATTTAGTTGCAGTAAAACCTCGCTAAACAAGCCACTTAAGGGACTTAGCAAAAGTGGAAATTGTAATGCTCTAATACATGCTCTAAGTACAGTATGTGTACTATTAACTACGTGTATAAGAGATAAAACAAACACATACAATACATTTTTTTAATTCAAGTAACACTAAATTAATCAATGAAACTAAATAAAACATTTATTTTATATTAAAGAAATCATTCATTGAAGTTTGCCGCAGTTTACATGCTGCCTCTACAGCAGCAAAACGTAAGCTATCTTGAGCAGTCATCAACTTTTCAACAGCATCAGATCTTTTTTAACAGCATCTTTTTTAACAACAAAACGCTATTAGGGAGGTCACCAATCAGGCTGCCCATAGCAAGCTGTATTGCATTCTAATGTGACAGATATAATTATCCTACTCCAGATTAACGCCGAAGCAGAGGAAGATAAAGTTTTCTCAGATTTAGAAGAAGTATTGAAGCATGCCATTGAAGGCCGTCAGTCACCATTACCTGGCCAATCCCAGGATAGACCTACGACAGCAGCCAAGCTAATCAATGTAGGTACTAAGGTACAACACTATGAGATTATGCCTATAATTATAGCTGAATAAGAAAATTAATGTCATTTTTTTATCTTACCCATATGATTTTAATTACACGCTGATATTCAAAAACACATGTAGTAAGGTACATGTATCTTATATTTTGCCTTTGAAATGTTAAACCACATATATTTTGCTAAATCACATTAATTGATCGACATTTAATTCTCGCATGCACTAGTGTAAAGTATACATGATGTATTTCGATTTAATCACATACGCTTAAAACTATTCACGATATATTACTATAACATTTATATCCCATTTATATGCTAGTACGAAGTTTTCACGCAGAGTATTAAACTTAATTGTTATTATTTACTTCCAGTACGCAAGCATCAAGCCCTCTGTGCCAGATAGTGGTCGAGCAGACGGTCTACCTTCATGTCCAATTATTTCAATTATTGGTACGTACAGTTTAAGATTTCATCCATCGTTTTACAAAATATTTCTTTCACTCCATTTTACACGTATTTTTATGATCAAAATGGAAACGGTTTGAATATGTTCATGCATTTTTTCAGGTGGTCCAAAAAGTGACATAGAAATGTATTGTAAACAGTTTGAAGAAACGCATCCTGATTTACTGATCATGAAAGTAAGTCTGGGCTCGAAATGTAAACTCCAAAATTTATGGATTTTTAACGATGAAAGACGACTGTATTCACATTGAAATATTTATTTACAGGAGGACAAAATAGAAACTATAGCGGAAAACATTAACAACAAAAGTGACGCTAAAGGTGTCGTTTTAATTGATTACCCCGTTAGTCAAGAACATGTGGACGAATATAATACCAAAGTAAGTAACGTTACATTTAATGGGTGCAGTTTCTAATGATATTTACGCATAGCTCTACGCTTTAGTAGATTGAAATTCATTACTATACATCAACTTAAGTGCTAATCTTATGGCCGTTTCCAGTCTTGTTATTTCTCTTTCAAACAAGAAAATTTGAACCAGAAATGAACATTAAATTTAATATATTGTCATTATGTTGTGATTGAAATTGTACATTATCTGAGTAACTTTTGCCCAGTTAATGATGTCGGTCGTGTTAGTGTTTTCACGATGAGGAAACGAGCTCAATCAGGCATGAAATCTGCTGTAGTCCATTTCCATCACCAGATACATTAAATGTCAAGCCATTTCCACTTCTTACCTCCACCAGGTGGTAATGTTATTGGTCGTGTTTGCTAATCTGTCCGTCTGTGTGTCTGTTCCCCTGATTACTCAAAAGTAATAAGCGGATTTCCATTAAACTTTCACCAGAGGTGTGATTCAAGCCAAGGAACAATTGATTACATTTTGGAGATGATCCGAATTACGATGCGGATGAAGGATTAGTAGTAAAAGACTATTCGATACAGGCCTAACTGTAGGCCTATACAAGATTTTGTGACGTCATAGTCTCACAACTGTTATGTATGGTCAATGAATGAATGCATGAACTAGGTTGAATCTATGACGTATTAATTGATCACATCTACATTTCGTCGCCTCGGAGCTAAAGGATCCTATCTGCCACTCTAACGAGTGTCAGATAGGACCCTTTAGCTCCGAGGCGACGAGTTTTACCCCGATATCGCACTTAATGGATGAATGCAAGATTACTGGTGGAAGAGTTTTATCATCATTATGATAACTAATTACGGAGGAGGTTTGCAGTCTCTGACTGACTGGCTATATAGTTAATTTAATATATTATATGGATATATCAAATGCCGAGTCAATCCTTCTCTGTTAATTTTAACCCGGACTAGGTATTTCCAGCTTCTAATAAGATATGATAATGCATATGTATAGTAGACGACATGTGAAGTTTATTGTCTGACAAACAATACCAAGCGAAGTTGTATGAACGTCATTTACGTTAATTTGACGTGGATAGAATGCTGTGCGAATTTACTAACTATATTTGGAATGAGATAATGATAACATAGACAATAACATGATTTCTTATTATTATATGATTATGCCTTTTATTATTTAATCTTATTTTCTTCATTACACCCTGTTCCAGATCGGAGGTCTGAACGGCTTAATATTCCTAGATTTTGCCGAGGACACATTGTTGAAGCGTAATGCGGAGTCAGAGGAGCTGAAGCAGTACCAAGCGGACACGTTCCCTGTCTTATCATTCTACGACGATATGCGCTGCCTTCATTGTGTAAGTACCGATATATACAGCTGTTTGTGTTTCTGAGATTATCCTTTAAAAATGTCAAAGCGCTAAATTAAATATTTTAAATTTTGACTCACTTGAAGTTGTGTCTCGCTACCGCGACCCACAACTTCAAGTGGGTCAAAATTACCCATATTTGTTTGGTTTGAGACTAACCATTTGCAAATCTTGATGTTTAAACACACATTTCATTCCCAGTAACTTTGATGTGATCGGCTAAAAAAACAAATTAAAAACGACTATAGTCGTGTTTATCGATGAAAGGGTTAATGTTTATCCTGGGAAACTTTTTTCTTTTTTACTTCACATGACATTGTTGTACTTTTTTGTCACAGATAATGGCTGACAAGGGAGATGACGATGTTAAAAGTGAACTCAGCAAAACAGTGGATAATCTACTGAAAGAAAAGGTAAGAGCACTGTAGATAACGTTTGTACACTTCTTTCGTTAATGGCTAACTGTGTGTACAAACGGCTGACGTAATAATCTCAATCTCAATCTTGTCATGATTAGACGCTGATGTCTCGATCTCCTCTATTCGTTTCCTGGCCGTGTCTCGGCAACTACTGGAAGGCCCCGATGGCTCATTCGGTCCAGTTGTGGCTCGAAACTCGAGGTACCGGGTTCGAATCCCGACCGGGTCGGATGTGTGTCATCGAGGTTGTGCATATACAGTGCTGCAAACTGTCCAAATGCCTGTAGTGTGTAGTGCTGTCTATGATACTGTGCACTATAAAGAACCCTTGAAATCATTCGATAAGTGTCTCGACTTTAGGCTTCTTTCTGTCGCGATATTGCAGTTAATGTTAGGTCAAGGTCGCCAATGTTTCACGATGAAGCGGTTTATCTCGTCGCAGTATGTGTATGACATTAAATCTGATTCTTATTTCTCTGTCAACTGGTAAATGTGCAACTTGAAATTTAAAAGACTTAGCCTACGCAGTTTAGATGGTATGTATACATGTATTACCCTGCACCTAAGCCATTATGTTTCATGAATCTGTGTTACATCTACACGTGCCTGACTGTTCAAGCATGAATTTAGCATTGTCATCTTCATCCACGAAGCCGCGAATTGCTGTCGCAATTCTCGATTATTAGTGGATGAAGATGACTTAAAGTGGGTCAAAATTAATAAAAATTGCCATGTATTGGTAAACAAGTTTCATGTAAATTTTCGTTCTAAAACCCTTAGTTGTAGGAAAATGAAGGCTGATTTCAGGGATGTAAAATGACGCAATTCTCGACTTGTAGTGAATGAAGGTGACTTGAATTGGGTGACACTTGTAAAAAATATATCGTTACTATTAAAACAGTTCTATGTAAATTGTTCTTCTAAAACCCCTGGTTCTAGGAAAATTAAGTAAAATGATGCTTTATTGCATCGTGAGGGCTTAAAGGGTTAAGTAATAGCGATTCTGGCACGCAATTTTTAGCGCGAGATTTAAATTTATCACGGACTATGTAAACTGTACTTTTAGATCCGCAATATTTGACCCTGTTTCTAACATATATAAATCCATACTCCCGTATATCTCTATGTTCTTACGTCGCCGGACGTTGCTTTAATTTGGCCCAGTGTCGATATTCGTTACAATATTAGCAAGGAGAATAGACTGATATTGAGCCGACCATAGGCTGCGTAATATGTTCAGTAGCATGCTACGAAAACGGTGTCACGTAACATGTAGAGCCACATGTTACGCAGTGTATGACAGGCTTTAGGATTAGCGATAAGCGACTATCTAACCCATTAAATATGAGATGACCCGCCCGCGGTCTCTGGGCAGACTCTGCATCAATTCAATCTGTAGAAAATTTGCGCTGCCATGAAGGTCTGAGAAGTTTTTTTATAGCTCACAGTAAATACTGTTTTACAATATTGCGAAAGAAGAAACGTGATACCTCATAATGCTTATCTAATCATTTCAAGGGTTATTTATAGTGCACTATATCCAGCAATGCACACTCCAGTTTTTTTACCAGTTTGGAGCACTATGCATTATTATGCTGGCACACATCCGGCTAGACCTGGATTCCAACCCTGTACTAGTTATGAGCCACCGGGACCAGGGCCGGGGCAGCACAGGGCGGGATAGAACCACCGGTGCCGGGGCAGCCATGATGGCTGAACATATGCCACTTGAACACCGTGCCATATCCATGCCAATGTTGGACAGGTGAAGGACTGAACTTGCTCTGCCATTGAACTTTGAGAGCATCCCCGTTGTTTCCCAGGCTGTGGCCGCACCAGTCCCCAGCACCAGTCCCAGATTGCCTGGCCACTGCAAATAGTCGCTTGGCCTGCGAGCAATTCCTGCCCTCCATTTTTGGACGTCTTCTAAAAATATTCGCAGCAACGCCGCTGGTAGTATACGCTGGCGGCATCGTTGGTTCAATTTTGGTCTGACGTCGCTGATGTCATCTGAACATTGCCGGATACAAAATGGCACAGGCGTGCAAATCGGCTGTACCACAGTGAGCGTACAGACACCTTATTGATCTATAGAGTAGTATTGGCTGTGGATGTAAAGCCTACTTGTACAAACGCCGGGAAGCGAGCAGCAGACAGGCAGATATCTGGTTAGGCGGGCTGCATCAGGACAAGTCATACGGATAATTAGAGCTGATCAAAATGGCAGTGAGTATTCTAGGAGAATCGGGGTCTGGACATATTTGCCAATGCCTGTCAGGCCTCGTGCATTTTGTCTCCTCTAAATTCTCCCGGTCTGTTATTTTCGTGGTTAATGGATGCAGTGGCGGGAACAGCGGAGGCGTGACCTTTGACCCCATCCATATCGTTTTTTGTCTCTGGGCTATTAAATCGCCGTAATGGTAATGTAATGATATAGGCCTAATGCGGTGCTGTGACGATTTTTAGATTTTTCTCGTATACCTTCGCAGGCGTCTCCTGACTACTCACCATGGTTATTACAATATATTAATGATATCTGTATGTCAACCAATTATCAATGTGTATGTGAAATAAATTATTGATTGATTGATTGATTGATTGATTGATTGATTGATTGATTGATTGATTGATTGATTGATTGATTGATTGATTGATTGATTGATTGATTGATCGGGTTTTTAAAAATGTATTCTACATATTAAAATTCACTGAGGAGGGGGTGTTTATTTCATCTACGAATTCAGTACATTAATTACGTTAGTTTACTGTATACTAATATCAATCGTTCGTATACAAGCATGTCCCTTCTTCATCCTAAATTAAACACTGAAAAAATCCGGAGAAATGACCCAAAAAATCCATCTGTAGATTTTCAACATGAAAAACATCCGTAGAACAACAGAGCAATCCGTAGAATGGGCAAACCTGAGAGTTTCTAAAATTTTCCACTGTGACCCTTTTAAAACAATTGTCTTGTTTCATTTGTGAATTGATTCACACCGCATAATCATGTATATTTATTTAACTCCACATCTTCACTGTCTCGCCGTCGTAATGTTTTTCTGTTATCAACCCTTAAAGTGCGGGGATCGACTTTAGACGTCAGAATCTGACGCCTGTAAACGCCAGATTCTGACGTCGAAAGTCGATACCCGCACTTTAAGATGAAAAATATTTATAGTGGCCGTAGACCCAAAACATAGGTATTCAAATGAAGCGAAAAGATCTAGCAATCTTTCATTTATGATGTTTTTAAATTGAAGAAACCCTTTGGTCTCTATGGCTTGTATAAACAATATTGCAACGCTTTATGGGTTAAAAAAACATTTGAAAATCTATCGAGCAACAGCTAAATCTGTGGAATGGTGATGGTTTATATACATGGTTAAGTCTGTGAGTTTATGAAATTTTCGAATACTGCTACTCCGAGCCTTTTAACATTTCGAGCTACAAAATTGTCTTACGTCAGCATGGTTATTTGTGAATTGATACACACTTCTCAATCATGGATATTTATTTTATTATCGAATACGGACGTCAGTGATGTATAATGTGGAGATAATATCCGGGTAATTAACACCCATCCTACGACCTTTCCTCCACATCCAACCGCATTTGACGACTTGATGAGGATGAAAATTACATAAATTGAGTTTTATTTTCGATATATCAGCGTGTATTTAACTGCCAGGGAAAAATTGTTTACCAATTAGTCATTAACGATTTTGGCTTTCAAGATCTGATCCACATTATAAAAAATGCTTACCTTTCATGTACATACCAAGCCTGTGCATATTTACCTATTCAAATTTGTTTTGATTAGCAATTAGCTCTCATTGCATAGCGTTTATTTCTACGTGAAACTAACTGCCCAGACCATTTTTCAATCATCCAATTCCTACAGGGGCGGATCCAGATTTTATTCAGGGGAGGGGTGATTTTAAAGGCTTTCTCCTTCAAGCTAAGGCATATTGGTCACTGTTTGACCCTCCTTGTGTCACCAGTTCATAAGGAAACCCCCAGGCCTAGATAAGATGTATGGATTTGTTTTGCTTGGCCGTTCAAGGGGGTTGAGGTGGATTGAGCCTTACAAACTCCACCTCCCCCCCCCCCCCGCTTAGATCCCCCCTGCCTTAGATCACTGATGTTGACTACTATAAATAGTCTTTTATACCTAGTGTAATAAATTGTTGAAAGTATAATATGCAATAAATCTTGAAACAATGAGACTTTTCTTCACAAATCCAAGTCATTTTCATTCACTTGAAGTTGTTGATCTCGGTAGCGACACGCAACTTCAAGTGACTGAAAATTTAAATTAATTAGTTCAGATCTCTCAAGGGAATTCCCAGGTGAGATCCAGCTGGTACGTGGGGGCTGTCAGTTCATCACCTTAGCAAACTTGTTTCTCGCATATATAACCGAACAATCTTTTTTTTTTAACAGCGAGTAATTTTTCCCAAAACATCATTATATATAACCAACCGTCAGACAAACCGATACATTTCTTTAATCGTGTTTTGCCCCCCCCCCCCCCCCCTCGACACACACACACACGTCCAGAACATAGTTGAACAGACCAATACAACACCAGAGATGAGTTATGGTCCTAACCTTGGACGAAATTAGTTGGCCTCTCAGCAACTCCAGTTGTACAAATGCCAAGTCCGATATATACTGTCTCTTAAAGTCAAACAGCAGTAACTGCCCACTTTCTAAGTGAGCAGTTACTGTTGTTTGCCCTTGCATGGCGTTATACTGTTGACGACGTCTGTAACCTAGGATGTATTAATAATTACCTCACATCTCCAATATCCTGGTTACGGCGTGTAGCAAGTTACCATGGTCAGTGTTTAAACTTCATCACTAACCTCCAAGAAAAGCCTACAGGGCTGTCTATTCTATTACCTTTTCTGCGCTTGACAAAAAGACATCCTAATGATTTTTTTAATGTTTTGTTTTTAAATGTAAATGACGTGTAATCGTCCTTGTTTATATTTCATAAGATTACATTGATGTAATGGGTGCTGTAACACTGCAAGCTTAGCGACAATAACGTTCAATAATGTGGACAAATAAATATGATTCACATTAAATATTTATAGAACATTTTGCAAGAAGTATGCCATTTTCTATAATCCATAGTACCAAGTGTCTTGTTTGTTTAACCCCTTGGGCGCCTATTCCGACTATATACTCAGTTTCAATATTTATATTACCACATATCACATTTCGGTTCTAGCGCGTAAATATTACGTTACATCAGCGAGAAATACAAATGTTCGGTCTCGATTTGAACAAATATGAGTATCGCAAGGTCCATGTGAGTAGCCTGGTTTAGCCGGGTAGATTAGCTATATCAAGAATATATAAACCATTATATATTTTTGGCTATATGTATATATATATAGTCACTCTTTACACTGACGATTATAAGTGCCGACAAACATGACAAAGGCACACACACCTCCGCGAAGTGTATGCCTTCCACTTTGTGTACACTTTCTATAATATCGTCTGCGTTGATTGTATCCTTTATTTGAGACGAATTAGCTTTATGTGCACTTATTCACCCCTGCAACCTTTATGATTACGAACAGTGTTCTATGAAAACTGCTAAGATTGAATAATTTACATCGCTGTTGAGATATGGACGTGGAAGTTTCTATAAAAACGCCATCGGGAGTTATGTGGTGTCTTAATCAAATATCTAATCACTTTTCTATAGCTTTCTCCCGTTTCATACCAGTTTCAGAAGTACATAATTACTAATATTATTGATTATTACTTCATGTACGTATTACATGGTTATTCCATATATATGAGCAATATTTCATTGACTTCATAATAAGTTACAATTAAATCAATCTCGCTGATACACTTTAAACTAGCCTAATATACATATAGTCTCTGAAATGTGAATTAGAAGTAATCAGCCACATAAAGACTAAGACCCTATTTTTGTTTAACTGTATCGGTATAGCCCCTATATAATTGCTTATAATTGCCTAACTCGTGGAGCACCGAGCTATTCAAGTTAAATTTTCAGTGACGTGAAGTTGTGTATCGCTATCGCGATCCACAGCTACAAGTGACTGAAAATTTGTGTGATTTGCGAAATTTAAATCCCAACATATACCAGTGTTTCAAGATTAAAAGCTCATTTTCATTTTAATAACTGGTTTTACAGGTGCTAGTAGAGACACAGAATGTCTACTGTAGTGGACTTCAGTGTTGTAAGGGTTATTAACCCTTTCAAGCCTGACCCTACGTTGTCATCTTCATCCACTACAAGCCGCGAATTGCTGTCGCAATTCTCAGCTTGTATTGGATGAAGATGACTTGATATGGTTTAAAAATGAAAGAAAATTGCCATGTATTGGTAAAACAGTTTCATGGAAATATTTATTTTAAAACCTTTGGCTGTAGGAAAATCATGTCTGTTTTTAGTGATGTAAAATGATGCTTTAATGCATCTTCAGCGCTTAAAGGGTCAATCCTGGCCAGCATTAGGCCATCGTTGGCCCAACTATTCTGATAAATAACTAATGATGTTTTCTCTGTGTGTTTCAGCCCACACAAGGTAAGGATCAACCCTGACTGTGATGTGAGTATGTGAAAACAACGTCATCGACAAGAATCTGTTTACAATAAGACAACACCAGACCATGCAGATAGTTTACTATCTCCATGACCAGACCACATACCGTCCACGACCCAGTATAATTACCTTAGATTAATATCCCCCGGCGTCTCATATCACTAGTTCAAGTTATACCGCTATGAATTCCCTTCCTCGTGGCATATACATATCTAATAAAAATTGCAAAAAAACGCATTTTTTATCGTTTTTTTATAAATCGTTTGTCCTTTGTATTTGCCAGCATGGGAACTGTGACGTTTAAATTACTGAAACTGAAGAACATGGTTGTGATGCACAATCTTTGCAACTTGACTTTTTGTTTGTTACATTTTGCACTGTTATTTATTATATTATTTATTTTAATAGTAGCTATATTTTACTTTGGTTATTGTTAAGTTTCATGTTGCATAATAATCTTAATTTATTATTTTGTTATGTACTTAAGTATCATCAATTTACAGACATCGATCTATATTTTTTTTTTAAAGATACCTTGCTGTGATGAGATTTTGAATGTTCGTTACTGAACTAAATGTAAATTAAATTAGTGCTTTATAAGAGGAATAAACGAGTGGATATGACAACGTTTTCTTCAAGTGATGGGCATTTACTTTAGCGTTAGTCCCTTACAACTTTGAAGCGAATATCGAATATTGCTTTGTAAAATAGATAGAGCTCTAGTAGACCTATCATAAATATGCTTGCTGCGGAATTGTTTTTTGTACGTGGAAATTCATACTATTTCGCAAATTGTATCAATTGTACCAAATGAAAACCATACATGAAGTGTTAATCACGTGACAAAAAATACGATAGATGGATTGGGCCGGGTCTGAGCTTCTCGCAGTAGTGTGTGATTAGTAGGCCTACATTCAAATTTCAGCGACTGATCAAGAACCGGAAGTAGAAGAAGAAGTAATGGCAGCCGAATCGGCGACCATTACGGGCGACCAAGGGAATAAACACTATTCCCAAGAACTGGACGAGAGTCAACAACAACAGGAAGACGAAACGTCACGAGGTGATCAACTGAACGGATGATCCGAATCCTACCAGTCTCCTGCAAAGACAAACAGCAGTAACTGCTCACTTGAAAAGTAAGCAGTTACTGCTGTTTGCCTTTTCACGGCAGTACAGTTTCTAATATAAATACTCCCTTTCTTCGCTATCTTTGTAAAAAAATCTTCCAATAGTTTAGAATCTCTAGCTTTGCCTCTAGTATTTCTGTTAGATTATGTGTATATATACATACTAGTATATCCTCATTGGGCGCAAAGGGTCAAGTGTTGAGTCACCACCACCAAATACCGGCTGTTGATCGGCAATTTAATACTACGTGAGGTGAAAACCGCCCGGCATTTAATAGATGTCGAGAACAACACTTTGTCGACCGCAATATGAAGTAATTAATCATTCCAAATATACTATTTATAGTAACATCATGCTACCTCATTCAGAATGGAACAGATATATTTCAACTGTCTGAACTAATCCAGCTGAGCAGGACCATATAATTGATAACATATATTTGTATTCTGTTTAGCCAAATCTCAATTTCTAAAGAAAAAAACGGAAATACAACAAAAAAATGTGATTTTATGACGAATATCATTACTAAAATGGCACAGTTTCGCCTTAAAGAGCAATACACCTCTCGCGGTAAAAACAAAAGCATAGTGACAATTCATAATGGAGACGCTGATGCACTTTGCAAATGAGCCAGCTAGATGTGTACTGGAATGCGTGTTACATAGTTATGCAATTGTTAATTCTAATTCATACTGAACAGTGTGCTGTATATTTAATTATCCCCAGCTTATTTGTCTTTTCTACATCCTATCAATATGTGTTAATACTTTGTGATTCTTGTTCATATGTAGCCACTGTCTAATGATCATGATCGTGTGACTTCTCGTTGATTGTGTTGTCAACCCGTAGCTGCTCCTCACACCTGTATGATAAAAGCATTCACCCAATGTTTGTCTGATGTTGGGCCACCGTTTATGACGCTGGCCCAACATCAGGCAAACATTGGGTTGCGTTAGTTATGTTTGCTGTCGTATGACTTTGTAAAGTGACAAGTACTTGTATAATATAAACGTTTCTACCCTTCTCGATCTAATATCCTTTCTCCACACAAACACGTCTTTTTATGTGAAGAATTGAATTGAACAATCTGAACAATTAGGTTAGTTATTAGAAAAATGTGATTATTTTTTCTACCCGGCAAAATAGTTGAATTATGCATATCAAATTTCTGGTACTTTTTTCGATACTTGACATCCGCTATTGTCAGCTGCAAAGTCAACCCAAGTTGTGTTTAGTTTCTAGCAATTGTTGAAAATTGTATATTGTTACTTGGATTTCTAATCGCTGTTGGGTAATATATTAGTACCATTCTGATAATCAGCCTTGTTACGCTGAAGCCGATGAAATGACACTGTGTTTTGTATGGAGAATTGGATGTTAAATCCTGAAATGCAGAAACTATTATAGCATAATGATAATAATCTGTGACGAACTGCTCTGCTTGACATACACTATAGTGCGTTATGTTTGTGATATCTCGTAACCTGTGATATTAGTGCCTTATATCTGTGATAACTGTATATTTTTGTACATATTCCCTGTATTTAATGCTCTGTGCTTTCGACACATATTCTAAAGTTTGTATATATTTAGTTAGTTTGACAATATAGTTTTTCAATTCAATGATGTGACGAATAAAAGCAGCTCACTCTATTTGTATTTAACCTGCCGTGAATAAATTATTTTGGGTAAAGTTTTGTCATCGTATTTTGTGATTTTAAAGGTAAACTGCTCATCCATCGTCAGCAATCTGACCACTTTTTTCGATATTTCTGAAACCTGTTTTTTACATGTCAATTTCAGTATTATTTTCCCTTCAGCCATATTAACTCTCGATGCCGTGTGTTGTTTAAATTAGTGAAAATTGTAGTCGCTTGTAGGTGATCCTCAGTCAATCATATATTGGTTCAAATAAAACTGCCTAACATTGTCACATACACTCCCGACTCCATACAATAGTATTAACCATTATGGTCACCAAAATTTCAAACAGTTTTAAAGCTTTTATTCACTGGAGGAAAATTCATTATCTGCCTGCCAGAGAGAAATTTGAAACGCGAAGAAACTTGCGAAATTGTTATAAAAAGTTTTCCCAACTAACAGTTGAAAAAAAATTGTGACGCGTGTATAGCTACAATTTGTATAGCTCATGATGGTCAAGTAAATAAATCAGAATCACCATCATTACACTGCCGATACTTTTCTACGTTTTTGCTTGAAGTATCCCAATAAATAAATTATTAAGTTTGAGGAGATACATTAAGGAGTCTTGTCTTAAATGTACATTTGTTAGTTCAAACATACGGGTTTCGTAATAATAAGAATTCTATCGACTTGTCAATTGATAATGTCCTCATCACGGTTTAAATATCTTGTTTTTGCTAATGATCATCTGGAAGTTGATATAAATGAACATGACTGTAATGTTTCTGTACTTTACTGCTCGTAATAGTTCAGCATTTTTAGATATTGTGAATAAACATAAAATTCGGAGTATGAACTGTCATTTGATGATAGAAAATGAACAAAAAGTAATTTAGCCATGAATGCGCTGATAGTGTCGATTCACATTGCACATCCAGTTTAATGACCCTTCTAAATATCTATTTTGATCACGTGTGAATTTTTTCATTCTTTTTAATTGGTCGGCCTCTATAGGCATGATACACGAATAATCAAATAGGAAAAACAATTACAGAACTACAATTGATTTGATTACATTGCATTATGATATATGTATTTGATTATAACGTATAAAACGTAACAAAGATATAGTAAAGTGCATAAATTACATTGCTGGTTAAATAGACTAGCTCACCACCCAGTTTTATTCATGGTTTCTAAGTACTCTGAAGTTGTCTGATGCATTACGAGCTCATTAAGTTTATTTTCTTAAATATTATTAGACTTCAAAATTTAAAAAAATATTATTTAAAGCTGTTGATCGTTAAGAATCCTTTGAAAGTTAGATTTGGTGACTAGAATTAGATGGTGGGCTAGTCCCTTTTATTTGTTTTTGTAAATAGTATCGTATATCTTACCTTTTTAAGTATTGTTTACATTTTAAAAGCTTCTTAAAGTACAATCTGTGATTACAGATAAAACATTGATAAAGACAGAAGGTATAAAATGAAGAAGGTATAAGTAAATTGCATAAAATATTAATAAAACGAACAAGGTAGCATATTCGCTTATAAGAAGATATTTTTGATCGTTACAAATGTGACGCGTTTGGCAATATAGAGGTGTACTGCCGTACAAAGCCAAAATGCTGGAAGTTCTTAAGTTTCAAGTCGGCAGTTTCTGGCTTTCCAGAGCAGTATGGTCCTCATTAGTTTGCCATATTTGAAAGAACGAATGGGTAAAAAACTTAAAACGAAGTGCTCTTTATTTTTCCTTTTTTATTTGAAAAAAAAATTGATAAATTTAGTCCTACATTACGATTTTATTTGATACATTATATATAATATATATCATAAGACTATATTAAGTAGACCTGAGTCTTAGCTGAAAATTGGATCAAAAAGATGTTCCGTACACCGACTTGAAATAATTCCTGTTGCTTCCTTATTCGTTAAGATACATTCAACTACCAATCGGCAGCTACCATGTTCTTGTAACTGTATCCTCCCACGTGACAGGGTATGGTTGACGGCAACCAATCATATCTAATAGATAAGACCACAATGATTAATAACTGTTTTAGATTTATTATGGACCTATTTCTGGAAAGGGCAACGAAAAAACACAGCTGGATCAATGGGCAATCACCCCATACTTGCTCCAGGCAGAAAAAAACATGTTTTTTTTGTATTACGCAGGCTTAAGGGCGACGAAATAAACAGCTGGATCAATGTAATGAAATATTTTTTTTTGAAATTGGCAACCACCCAAAATATATATTTTGTCATGCTCGGGCGTGATGTAATGTGCGCGTGATCTAAGACAGAGATAATAAACAGTGCAGCCCAGCCCTGTTTATCTACATTCAGTCACCAGGTGGCGCGTAGTTCTGTGCTGTGAGTTAAATGACCCTTAAATCCCTTCTTTAAGCAGATTAGCGAGTTATTCCTCTCGTCATTATTATATCGTCCCTTTGGATATGAATGGGTTCATATGGGCTTATTGTTGTAACTTATATTTTATCATTATAACACCAAACCAATTAACAGGGGGCTAATAAATTGTTGAAAGTTTCTAAGTTAAAGTTCGTGTTTACGTTAATTCTACTAGTAATATAATGTACTTTAATTCATTCCAAATAATTTTAAATTAATACGTTTTTCTCTGTATTTGTTTACAGATCCTACGCTAAAGAATGCACGAGTGATGTTTGTTCTTGGTGAGTATGTCTTTCTGCTCCACGTATGTAGGTGTGGGTTCGAATCCCACTCCTGACACCATTGTGACACCATTGTGGAAAATAGGACAGTAACTTAATACAGAGCATGATCTAGCTAAAGTGAGGCCGTATCCATTAAATATCAACAGTTAATATGGTGAAGACCATATTGTCGACTAATCTTTCTGAAGGCTGGATACAAGCTGACTTCTCTGGGGAGATTTGGCGCCTACCCAGAGATCTGGGCAGATCTGACGCCTACCCAGATATCTAGGCAGATTTGGCGCCTACCCAGAGATCTGGGTAGATTTGGCGACTACCCATATATCTAAGCAGATTTGGCACCTACCCAGAGATCTTGGTAGATTTGGCGCCTACCCAGAGATCTGGGCAGTTTTGGCGCCTTACCCATAGATCTGGGCAGATTTGGCTCTTATCCAGAGATCTGGGGAAATTTGGCGCCTACCCAGAGATCTGGGGAAATTTTGCGCCTTACCCGGAGATCTGAGCAGATTTGGCGCTTACCCAGAGATCTGGGCAGATTTGGCGCCCTACCTGGAGATCTAGGGAGATTTGGCGCCTACCCAGAGATCTGGGGAGATTTTGCGCCTTTCTAGAGATCTGGGGAGATTTGACGCCTACCCAGAGATCAGGGCAGATTTGGCGCCCTACCTAGAGATCTAGGGAGATTTGGCGCCTACCCAGAGATCTGGGGAGATTTTGCGCCTTTCTAGAGATCTGGGGAGATTTGACGCCTACCCAGAGATCTGGGCAGATGTGGCGCCCTACCTAGAGATCTAGGGAGATTTGGCGCCTACCTAGAGATCTGGGGAGATTTTGTGCCTTCCTAGAGATCTGAGGAGATTTGACGCCTACCCAAAGATCTGGGCAGATTTGGCGCCCTACCTAGAGATTTGGGCAGATTTGACGCCTACCCAGAGTTCTGGGCAGATTTGGCGCCCTACCTAGAGATCTAGGGAGATTTGGCGCCTTACCCAGAGATCTGGGCAGATTTGGCGCCCACCTAGAGAGGTCACCTGATCGAGTCCACGTTGTTGTCAATTAACAAGATCTCACACATGAAAGTTACGATCAATGATTTGATTTATCCTTGCTATGACGTTGGACTGGTGTAGCCGGGTGTGTGTATGACGGACTTGAGTGATTGCCACTCTGGCCAACGAGTTGACTCTTTGGCTCGATTGGTAGCGCTGAGGCATCATGATGTCAGGGTCGGTGGTTCGATCTCTGGGCTGGGCCGTTTCAACACTGTTACACTATCATCCCTGCAACAGTTTAATATAAAGTATGCATAAATATCTTATCTCACTTTGCAATATGACTTTATATCATTTCAGGCGGACCTGGCAGCGGCAAAGGTACTCAATGTGAACAAATCGTGTCAAAGTATGGTTTCACCCACTTGTCATCGGGTGACCTGCTGCGAGCGGAAGTGGCTTCTGGGTCGGCCAGGGGCAAAGAAATGACTGCCATCATGGAGCGCGGAGATTTAGTCCCTCTGGTAATCCCACCATTTTATTTCCAACCTTAAATGCCTTGTCTACTCAATTCCCTGTTTAGTTTATATAGACACACCAGGAGTCGTTAATTTACGCTTACTATCTCTGCAATGAGCGCAATGCTTTCTGGGTATAATTTTATCCCGGTAATGGCTCACAGTGGACCACTATTTAACTTGTACAGCACTGATGTTCACTGTAGCAGTTTCCCTGAACATTTTTTCTACCAGTGATATATTTTGTGAATTAAACTTCACAAATCTAGTTAATTTTCAGTTTCTTGAAGTTGTGGATCGCTGTAGTGAGACACAACTACAAGAGATTAACAATCTAAATTCAAAACTTCAAAACTCAAAAGATTATAAAAACAATAAGGCTTCGACTCTGGTGTTTGGAGTTTCACGTCCACCCTTTTATTCACGTTAAGTTTGATGTTTCAGGAAACAGTGCTAACTCTGCTGAAAGAAGCAATGTTAGCAAACGCAGCTACAAGCAAGGGTTTCTTGATTGACGGATACCCTCGTGAGCTTGACCAAGGCGTTCGCTTTGAAAACGAGGTGGGTTTAACAGCAGAAAATGTTATCTTATAGTCCGTTTCATCTCAGGCTTGTAACAGGGTTTTCTTCGATTTATCCGTGAAGAATTTGACCGATATAAAGGACATTTTGCATGCACACAATGTTCCCTAGTCATCCCGCAACGAAGTCTAAAAAATAAAAATAAGTGAAAAAGTTTAATGATACAAAATAAATTTCACACAACATTTTTAAATGAGAACATAGGAAAAGTGGAATCCCAGCATGTGGTTAAACAGAATATAGTTGCCTTTCATAATATCTACCACTCTAAGGCTGTATGTCGGTTTCTGGGTCATTTCTTTATTTCAAGCTTGATATATTGAAGGTACATTAAATTGCGCAGCCAGCTTTTTTCTAACCTTGTCCCTTGTTGACTGGAGCCAATCACAAATGAAACAGAAACAGACCATTCAAAAGCACACGGTTTAAGATAGTGGCGAAAAATATGTTTATTTGTGAAATGTCGGACATTGAATTATTTGATGAACATCTATCACAAACAATTTTATCGTTTTCAGTTGCATTTTATTTGGTTTAAACCTGATTGAAACAATAATATATACAAGGGTCTAGCCGTACAGCATGTACAGGGTGTTTACTGGTTATATGTCACTTCACCCTTTCAGTGCGGGGACCGACTTCAGACGTCAGAATCTGACGACTGTAGACGCCAAATTTTCACGTATAAAGACAGTCCTCACACTGAAAGACTTAACATATTTCTTATGGCCGTAGACCCATAACATAGATATTCAAATGAAACGGAAAGAGCTAGCTAAGACATTCATGGTGATTTCAAATTGAAAACGACTTCGGTCTCCATAGTTTATACAAATATATTTTAGCTAGGATTAATTAACGCTGTATTTGTGCAGGTTGCCGGTGTGGAGTGTGTCCTGTATTTTGAAGTGGCCGACGAGACGATGGTGAAGAGGCTGCTGAAGAGAGCAGAGACCAGCGGGCGAGTGGACGACAACGAGGAGACCATCAAGAAGCGATTAAAGACATTCCACAATCTGACGAGACCTGTGATCGAGCATTACGGCACGCAGGGTAAAGTGTGTAAGGTAAGAGGAAATTAAAGATTGCTCTGCTAAATTCTCACCTTGTAGTTTTCGTCATTCAAAGCTGGAATTGCTAACGCAATTTCCAGCTTTAAATGACGACAAATATTTTGATTTATGAGAAATAGACATCTCATAAATTAACTGTCACATCTTTCAAAGTTTATTTGGTAAATTTCAGTTGCATTTATTTTGGTTTTACAGGTTTTATTGTGCAATATTAAAAAAATCTTTAAAGATTTTATTTTGGCTTCTCCGTTTTTAAAGCCTTAAAACGTCATAAAAACAGTGTGTGCTTTTCAAATGGTGGTTTTAATAAAATGACCTAATTTATCAAAAAATGTACCTAAAGCGCATATGATAATGAAGGTGTGTAGTAAGCCTAATTCTTTTAAGGAGAAAGACAAATTTCACTCCCAAGAACCGTTACTTTATCGTCCCCTTGGATACGATAAAGTGTAGTTGCCACTTTATAGAATGACAGATACAGTCTTTCATATGTAAGAGGATGCTATATCCTAATAAAAGAAAAAGATCACACTTCGTATATTACCTATGCCAACATAAAGGTATCATTTTTCATCCTATATTCCCTATCTTTTACCTGGTAGATCTCTCTGCAAAACAAAAACGACTGTACATTGTGATCTTGACCATGATCATCTTTAAAAATCATCATCTCATCAGACAGCATCTAAAATACGGCTTATGTATGCAAACATAATTAATTAAACAGATTCTGAAAACGTGATTGTTAACAGTAAACTGTTGATAATTCCAATAAATAACTCTAGGCCATAACACTAGCATCAATAAAAATAAATGTGGTTATTTTGAAATGCACAACATGATTAAAAATGTATATTTACTCTTTTAATTATCCTATAAAAATATACTAATTTCCTATAAAATTCATATATTAACCCCAAATTCCTGTATTTCCTATATTGGGGCTACTTTATTTGAAATTAACCGAGATCCCTGTGTTTATTATTGTGAATGACCCTTCAACTGTTAACAGCCAGGTATCTCTTCCCATTTTTCTGTGATTATCATCATAATTACCCTTGAAGTGCTAACAGGTCTCTTTTCTCATTTTTAGCTCCCTTGAGGTTTGAATCGCTGCTGCAATTCTCACCCCAAGGGTAGTAAAAATACGCACCTGTATCAAGCCAAATATAATTACGTAGCGTATTTACAATGTTAATCCTGAAACCGCTAAACTCGACTATTGGCGTTTTTAATCTATTATATTTAACCGTTCTAATTAATCGCAATTATTGAGAACGAAATGTGAGTTTAAACATCAAAATTTTCAAATGTTTGGTTACCACGTCTCAAATTTAACAAGTGTGTGTAATTTGTACCCACTTGAAGTTGTGGGTCGTGTTAGCGAGACACGACTACATATGGTTGAGAAATTATTTTTTTTAATTTTTGCGGTGGTCGGTTATTTCAAAAACGTCGTGATAGAAATATTTCATATTAATTTCTCTACAGCGATCTTTGTTATTGAAGAGGAAATGAGACACGGTCACCGTGCAACTTAATTTCACGTGAAATATGAATTGCGGTGAATTCTCGTGGGTTTATATAAATGGTGGCATATATTGTCTCTTCGTACACGAAATGATTTCCACCGCTGTAGTGAATAAGTAACACATATATACAAAACATCACGCAGTTGACCTTTAAAGACAGACAAAACTTTTCAAATAATAAAAATGTTTATAAATGCGAGGATAGCGTAGCACTCATATGATGTATTCTATGAAACTCGATAGCCTTTACCTCCACTTTTTCAACGAGCCAGCTAATACAATGATGTATGGGGGAGGGGTCTAATGTAACTTTTTCATCGAGTTGCCATTCAAGGCGGTATCCGGTGACGTCACTGCGTTTGACAGAATTGCTCTATTATCAAACCTCGTAGAATAGGTTATTGTAGCAACTATAACATGTTGTTTATTTCACAGACAATACTTAATATGATCCAACTGTGACGTTTTGCATCTCTTGTTTAGATTGTAGCAGAAGGTGGAGTGGACGAAATATTCGGACAGGTGCAAAATTTTCTGGACAAATAAGAAGATAGAGCTGCGATTTTGATGAAACATACTGGCTACGATGGACATACACCATAGTCAAAAAAGACGAACGAGTTGGTCTAACACATGTTCGATAGTGGCCCAAACAGCCCTGGTATTCTGCTCGCAAAGACAAAGGGCAGTATCGAATTACTTGTAAAGTATGCAGATACTACCTTTTGGCTTTGCACGGTAGTATCGACGCAACGTATCCCAGTAAACGACCATCACAGCGAACGTTAGCCCAGCATTGAACCAACATAGATCTCCTGTTTGCTGCGATGTCCTCAAATCCAGCAAACAGGGTACATTATATGTTGGTTTAATATTGGTCCAGCGTCGCCCTGGGCCAATGTTAAGCTGACATGTGGTTAACCTTTTCACTACCATACATGACGGAAATTTCCGTCGTCATTCGTCAATGAACGTAACCATAAAATGACACAAATTTTCGTCAAATATATACTACATTTATGTATTTTTCGTCATTTGAAGCTGGAAATTGCGTTAGCAATTCCAGCTTTAAATGACGAAAAATAGAACTCCTACACAAGTATATCTGGATCCTGGCATGCACTCCAGCCTGGAAGTCAAAGGGTTAATGTCTCCTATTTGCTGAGAAGTCTCACCATCTGTTTCTGTTGTTTTTAGAATTACTTATAACATAGACCAAGGAAAATAGAATCTATTCTTTTTCCCTTGCATAGACGTATCTCAGCTTACTGCTGATTGCTACACGAAAAAGCGCTTGTGGAATTGTCTTATTTCGGCGCTTTTAGAAGGCATACAGCTGCAGTTGATATACTTGTGTGTATACATCATTTGTGATAAATGGAAAATTCCGCAATTTGAAAGGACTACAAATTACCCTCATCATTTTAGTATTTACATCGAATTGTTTTGTTGTCAATGAATCAGTATTGGCTGTTGATTTTATCAGTAAACAATTCCCAATTCAGTTAACCCAATAGTCAATGTACTTGTATGTACACTATTCAACAGTTCAAGTAATTAAATACTTACAATATCAAATTTCCATCAACTCGTTGATATTTATCAGTTGTGATTTTTTTATATTACAAAACACATCCCCAATTTGAATTAATTAGCTTTATCAATGCTTAAATGATTGTGCCAGATCGCTAACACTGCTAGCGTCCCTGATACGATGATATTGATGAACTGTTATCACCTTCCTGTTGTGAAAAGGCAAGCAGCTGCTGCGAAAAGGCAAGCAGTAGTAACTGCTTAGTTGAAAAGTAGGTAGTTACTACTGTTTGTGTTTGGAGAGCAACACTGGTCTAGATGCCATATTATGGACACGTGCGTCAATTCCTTACTGATCTGTGTTTTTTTCTCCCAGTTTCCGTCCTTAGTGCATAGCATTTCAAACGCTATCCTGACCCACTGTTATTTTTTAATTTCATTTTTGAAATTTCAATTTTTTAAGATTTTAAATTAATTGTTAAATTTTTCGGATATTCCGTGTCTAATTTAACTACTGCTAGTACCGCCGTGGTGATGTGGGTCACGGTATTAAACGTTTTCCAGGTTAACCAGAGGACACGGGACTCACCCAATGTTTGATCAATGATGGGCCAGCGTCGTAGAAGGTAGCCCAACATTGATCAAACATTGGTTCATGACTTGCGGGACGTATGAATAGCAATACTGATCTGCTTACTGTGAAATGCTGATCATATATTTCCCGTCCTTCCATTCGAGTTGTAGTGTCTATTTTTAACCTCTGCTGTGGCAAGCAATTAATTATATTCACACTTTTTACATGATGCACATAATTGTAATGGATAATAAAAAAGTGACTACAATAAAATAACAAATCGATTAAGAACTAAATTATTTTACCTTGCATTCATTGCCTGCAGATGATATGCTGTTTTAAAAAGTAAGGTGAGTATGACAATTTGAGCGAGGTATTTTATTTATAACGTATACATTGAATATGCAAACTATAATAATATAATCATCTGCCAAAGCATTGCACAAGACAATTAGTATGCAGCGACATGTGAGTAATACACAAAAGAATACCCTAACACGTATTGGTGTTCAATAAATATCACTTCATTGTTAACTGTGTTCTTGAATGTGAATTTTAACACTAAATTATTTTATTTATTTAAGATTGATATAGCACCTTTATGATCGAATGAAAGAGTTATTTTGTATGTGTGAGTATACAGCTATTAATTATTTATTGTATATTTGGCTACGTACATATAGACCTACGCTACCTTTTTATTGTCTTGTTAAATATGATATACTGCAGGATAGTTATGTTGACCATTATTTATTCACATTTTTTTCTGTCACATCAAGTGAATAAAAAGACTTTTAAATAGAAGCGTTTTACTTTTTGATTTATAACTTAGGCGTTTTTTATTTATAAATGTAGTTGGAGTTTTTCCTCATCCACCAGGATTATTCCATGTCGAGTAGGCCTACCACAGTGGTCAATTCTCGGGCCACTTCTTTTTTATATAACGGTATGTAAATTATATGGAAACATCCGCCTTCTGCAAACATGTACTCTATGCTGTTAGTATTGGATAAACATATACAATCTATAGAAAATGTTTTGGAGGACAATAACTTGTCCTCAGCCACTTGATCCGGGCAACTGGCTACTTGACAAAAAGGTAAGCACGAAAAAAATATATATTTGCTTTGGATTCAAACATGTGCTGTTATTGCATTCTTAGTTATAATAGTACGTGTGGACATTATATGTAATCAAATAAAAAACTGGCTTAAGTAATTTCGGGGAGATCTAAAGAAAACGCTCACCTCACGAGATCCGTAAGTTAAGTCCGATTCTGACGTCTAAAGACGGTTAAGCTGTCAGCGGGCACAATTATTCGATCGTACAACTCACTTGTAACAATAATATGCACTAAACTATCTGAAGTGAATAGTTATGTGAAATTTAGATTGTGTACATCCCACACACCGATTTGCTCTAATCTTTGACACTTTTTTGGGGTAGCTATTTTACGTATGGCATCCTATTTCCATTAAAATATTTTTCGCGCATGGACCCATGGGTGACATTGAACCATTTTCAACTTGGAGACAGAGTCTCCAAGTTTTTAGTCTGACTTTCAGAGAAAACCTCTGTTGGTAACTTCCGTTTAACATCTGTTCTGCCTGTGTAAAGTCAAAAGGCATTATCGGCTCCCTGGTAAACTAGATATTTACTGCTTTTTAACTGTCTCTTCCTGCCATAGCGCTGCCAAAAAGCCGTATTTGCTCACTTGTAAAGCAAGTATATACTTCCTTTACACTGATGTCACTGCCTCCTTCTTGTTTGTAACAGCACTTTCAATAGACAGTATCTGCACACTTGTGAAATAAGCAGACACTTGGTTTTGCTGTGAGCGTTCCATGTCATGCTGGTTCTAGGCAGTCCACATGATCCAATGTTGGGTTAATGTTGTGCCATCATTTATGACACTGTTCATTGAACCAACATTGTGTCAGTGTATCCAGTTGCCGGTGACTCCGCAAAAACGAGACATTTAGCCAATGCTGTTCAACTGCTGAGCCATTGCCGTAGACAATGGGCCAGCATTAAGCTAGCATTGGATGAATGTTTATCGCGCCTATATATTGGTGGACTAATGCTGGGATAATGCTGGCCCAGTGTTGTAAACGGCGGGCCACCATTAGGCTTACATTGTGTCAGCGTCTGGAGCTGTGACCAAACCCAGTTAACTCAGGCATTGACCCAATGTTGTTTTTATGTCGTGCCGACGTCGAAGATGTCGGGCCAATAGTAGAACAACATTGGGATAGGGCTTCGTATTTGCTGTGATAAGTGTTCTCCCGGGTGTCACTCCCCCCCCTCCCCCGCTCTTCCACCTCTCTCTCTGCTGCAGTCACCTGTGTTATCTTACGCAATATAGCAATGGGGCCTTGGCTAAGATATTTATCTCCAAAAATGTCAATTTTCGTATTATTATAAATAATTTTTTTGCCACAGATTTGATAACCTCGCCACAGAAGGCTGAGTTGCCTCGCCACAGCTTTGCTAATCTTGCCACAGGGGGCTAAGTAACCTCGCCAAAACTTCGCTACACCTGTTATGTCCGATTTATCAATGTATTTTCAAAGGTTAACCTCTACCTTGAACCTGGTGTAGATGTCTATATAGACTTAGACTATGTGCCATTAAAATGAACAGCAAAAAAATAACAAAAAATGTACAAATATATGACAAATATAATAGGCCTACAAATTTATTTTGTACAGCAAATATTGTAGAAAATTTGTTGATGATGACTAATATATTAACCCTTAAACCGCTGAATTGAAGAATTTAAATTTTCACACACATAGGGTTGTGTCTCACTACCTTGACCCACAACTTGAAGTGTGAGAAAACTACTCGTATTTTTTTAATTTTTAATTAAAGACTAAGTAATTTAGAAATCTTGATGTTTAAACGGCTATTAAACGGATTAAAGGGCCGTCGCGCTTAGCGGTTTAGAGGGTTAGTAAATTAGGTGTAGGCCTAGCAGCAACAACTCAGGGAGGTGATGGCACTGCCCCAAGAAGAGATCCGACAGGACCCCAGGAAGACAATCAGTAGCACTAAAGCTATGTGATCGACTCCAATAACACTCATAAAGGGTGTTGGCACAACACGTGCCTGATGACGGAAGTTGATAGGGTCTACTTGCAAACGCTGAATGTTAAACCATTTCAGCGCTAATATGTGTGTTTGAAAGTAAATAGAGTGTCAGTAATTAAACGTTATAGCACGAATCGTTACTACACGATCCAACCATGGATAACACGATGCAACCATGGATCCCCCAATTTTTTTCGCCATTTTTCCAGAAAAATCGTGTTATAAACATTTCAACAACCGATTGAGCATGACATTTTTAGCTAACTTTTATTTAGCACAGCGAGTACAAAAAATATGAAGTATATCATGTGTAGAACAGACCGTCAGGATCCCAAGAAGACAATTTTAGGTGCCTCAGCATGTACCAATTAATGATATAGCCCCTTAATAAGGGTCAAAATTAATTATTAATTAGCATACCGAGTACACGCACAAAGACAATGGCACAGGCAAGGTGGTTGGTGGTAGAGCCTATTGGTGCTAATTACAGATTTAATTAGCATAATCTGTGCATGAAAAATCTCAATAGCATGATATTCTGGGATATATAGTGCGTCAGAATAAACAATACCTAAATGCCAAAGCCTGTACAAAACCTACTTAAGAACCCTTTAACGATTGGGGTAAAACAGTAGTTTGTTCAATTTCCGAAAAATTAATGATAAATTAAGTGACTGTAATATGTTAAAAACAGTGCAAACCGTTGATGAAATTAATTATGTGTCATAATGTGGGGTTGGGGTGAACGGTGACACCCTTTTAGTCAGAAGGCCCGCTAGTCAGAAGGCCCTTTAGTCAAAAGGTCCGTTGGTCAGAAGGCCCATTAGTCAGAAGGCTCGTTAGTCAGAAGGCTCGTTAGTCAGAAGGCCCGTTAGTCAGAAGGCAGAAAATCAGTTAAGCTTTTTTGTCAGAAGGCCCTTTAGTCAGAATTTGTTCATTGGGCATTGAACAATTCTAGGGGACGCTGCATTTGAAATCTGGGCATGTGGAGAGGGGGTATGGACTATATTATTTTGATTGAAACGTTTGTTGTCCAGCTATTGATAAAGCAATATTGAGAGTTGTGCATAAAATAATTAGTCTACTCAAGGATACTTAAAATATGTTGACGGAGTCCATACGAGTTTTTCAAAAAAATCGGTAATTTGATAAATAGTTTGAAAGAGAAAAATAACCATGAAAATTAAATTGTGAAAAAAATATACGCAAACAAATTGCACAACTGAAAGTAAAATCCAGACAGATCAAATGTTGCGTCTCTGGAACATTAGTATATACATTTGACTATTAGTTGGTAATAAGTCGATATGATCTGGATATGATCTTGAAAAAAAATCACGATGGTTCGTAGTTCGTACATTTATATTGAAAACTAGCATTATTGATGACTGGTTGGTTGCTTGGCTGGGTTATTTTCATCAATGAGTGCGCTTTTTTAGCACTATGCTTCTTTGCATATATATATATAACTTTACTGAAATAGGTGTGAAAAGTGTGTCATGAGAAAACCCCACAAGATTTTTCAATTAGAGTTTGTAGCCATCTGTTTAATTTATGTCAGGCGTTCAAAGATGTATTATTTTGCCCAGAATAAATAATAAGTTGTTAATAAGTTGTTTATCCAAATATTCTGATAACTAGCATTATTTGTCGACTCTTTTGTGTGGAAATGCTTGTTTTAAATTCGAGAAAGTGAAGTTTACCTAAGCACGGGAGAACTATTATATAATGTGATTGCAGTATATATTATTACCGTGCTAATTAAGACCAGCGTAAAATTTGAATCTCATTATAATCTATTAGCAGTATCTTGTTATCTCGACCATTTTTTCCCAGCAAGTTTCAAAATTTAGGTAGGCCTATCCGCGTTTGAAGCAGTATGTTGATGGTATTGCTTGTTCATATCTACATTGCTCCAACCTGTTCAAAGACATGAAGTGTACATTGCTGCATAAGATATGCAATTACATGTATTATTATTATACTATCTTGTTCCTATATGTAGAAAATTGACTGTTATTTACAGACAGCTTGGCTATAACCACTTGATCCAATTATTATGGGTAGTTTTCATTCATTTGAAGCTGGGAATTACGTCAGCAAAATTAGGTTCAAAAACATAATGAGTGGCCTATTAATAACGCAACCCTTATGAAAGTGCTAGACGTTGTTACTGGCACAATTAAATAAATAAAGACAAATAATTGGTCATAGGGTTGTTCGCAAATGAGATGATTTCGATGAGGTAATTATCTGACTTTCTGACTAACGGGCCTTCTGACAAACGGGCCTTCTGACCAGTCATCCTTACTTATTTTCTGACTAACGGGCCTTCTGACAATCGGGCCTTCTGACTAATCATCCTTACTGGTTTCTGACTAACGGGCCTTCTGACTAACGGTCCTTCTGACTAATGAGCCTTCTGACTAACGGGCCTTCTGACTAAAATGCGAACGGGTAGACGGATGGAAGGGTGAAACTATTTCCACTATCTCGGTATGTGCCCTATAGTCCTAGTGGAGGTACAACACATTGAAAACAATGTATTATATATGTGAAACATTTAGTCAGAAATAAACACATATCATTCGGTTTTATCTCATTCCGAAACATAACATGGGTATCTTATAAGCTTAAATTAAAGTTCTTTGGACGTTATCTTGTGCCAAAGCATAAAGTATCCAATATGTCAGCTATAAATAATATTAAGTTTAAGACAACCTTTAAAGTTAAATCATATTTTGATGTTTTAAATTAGGCAAATAAAAAATTATTGTCACTTGAACTGTCTGTCTCGTCACTTGATGATATAACATTGTCATCCCCTAATAACTAAAACAGCTGTATTATATGAACGAATGACCACCATTATATAGTCCTACATTGTCAGTTGCATCTGTGCTAGATAAGTGAGTTTTAACTAAAATATGACAAAAATATATATATATTTAAACCAATATAGTACATCATCATTGTCATAAAAATCAATAATTGGAACCGTTTTGCTAATCAGCTCATAGATACCAGCAAGAATACATAGCACATCATCTTGATATCAGTAATCAGGTAATGTGTTTGTATATATGTAACAACAATACCAAAGGGCGGGGGCCCTGGTGCCTGCTTGGAAAGTCAGAGATCGCAGATTCGTCTCCTGCTTTGGCATTCCAAGTTTCAAAGAACAAAATGTTTCCTCCCCTGCTTAATCGTAAAGATTGAATATTGTGGGCAGCCTACATGACCGGGAGATAACGTGCTTGACCGCAGACCAACATGGCTCAATTTCGAATCATGTGTCTGGAGGGCAGTGTCACCTCATTCATATCACCATCCTCAGGAGGTTCTTCTGGCCCAGTTTAGCCTATATGTGAACAAATGTGGCGTAAAACCCCATTCATTTCATTTCATTACATTTGATAAAGCCAACTAACACCTGACTCGACGTTTGCCTGATAACATTACAGTAACATTGCAGCAAAGATCGTGTGAGTTGAGAAAGCCTTCATGGATCTTTATCCTTGGGTCGATCTACTATTAGTATTGTGATTTTCGTAATTTGCATTACAAGGCAGAAGTATTGAAATTGATTGAAGAATAATGACTTTGTAAAAATTCCTGGCTAACTGGGGCCTATTAAAAAACCCAGAAAAAATAATAATTGCACATCTACTCTTGTATGTACACAATTTTTATATTGTAGTCCTGTAAAAATGATTTTTTGTCAAGCATTTTTTATTATGTGCAGTGGGCCTACTTCAGAATGTGTGTTAAATCAGCAAAATGTATGATGGGAATTGAGCATATAATATAAATTCCAATGATGGAGGAGATATAAATATATACTACCGGCCTATACACATTTTATTTTCATGGTAATGCAATTTAGAGCATAGATATACATTCTCTGACACACCTGTAGCTGATATTTTGCAATGCTGTTGACAAGTTTCAAGGCCCCTGGGCCTCTTGTTATGTAATTTATGGAACATATCGTTTGATTGTACTCATTTACTTGGCGTATCAAGTTTATCACTTGTGTCCAAGCCATATTCAATGCTAGCGACCACAGGAAATGGTGTTAAACAGGGTAATTTTAGATAACACATGTGATGGTATCGGTTCGGTTGAACGTTAAAGGTCGGTTGTTTTAAGGTCAAATCAAGGTCATTTTAAGGACAAACATTAGTCAGCTTTATCTTCATTTAGCATTTTTTCGGGATTTTTTTGTGTTTTTTGAGGTTGTGTGCTGGTATACTGGTATATGCTTCTCGTTTTATCTCTGCAAACTAGATCCATGACAATAGATTTGGTGTAAATGGGGATTCGATCTCTATCAAATAATTATATTATTATTATCATTATTCTATAGATTATATGATTATTTTAATTGGGTGGATCTTTGGTATAACAAATTGACTAAAAAGATTTCACGAGTTGCAAAACATGGGGTGTATACATCAAACAACATTGTAAGTGCTTTGGTTGAGAAAAAACAGCATTTTACAAATTTTTGATAAATATGCCAAATTGCCAATATTGCTACTACAAGCGGGATCGAAAACACGGGCCTTGTAAATACGATCGTTGATGTTCATTTAGCAATTTGACGTCTCGACTAAAACATTTAAATTAAATTAATCCATAACTTTCATCTATTAAATCGTATTTGGCGGCGGAACTACTGATTCTTCATTTTATGTACACACGCTAAGATGGAGTGTGATATTTTAAAGATTTTTTTCTCCATTTTCATGACAGACTTTTTTTAAGAATTTTTACGACGTTACATGACTGTGACAACACTGTTAACTTATTATGTGAATTGTGTGGGCCCGTTTTACTGCTATTTTACGACTTTCAAAGAAAAATAAGTGATTCCTGTTACTTTATCAAATATTGCAAGGAGAAGAAAACACCAGGCCTACAAGTGATTAATCTTATATAAAAATATTATGTTATTATGTTATTTTCGTTCCAATTTTAGTACTAGTCTACATATTTTTGTCTAATTTTACTGTATTTTGTATTATTGACAACATGTAGTCTGTATAATATTACAATAGGGTCTAATTGATGGTTAATTTCAATTAGGGGACTACCTCGCCAATCGGGCCACTTTCGAAAAGTCGTTTGTGGTCCTAATGAGCATTATACATTCTCACACAAACCAGTAGCCTTCATACCTTGTATCTGTAAGCAACCATTTTTTTCTCGTTTTCATTCACATGGTAAATCAACGTAATTTCATGATATATGCATCATGGTGTAAGATCACGGGTAAAAGACTCTGTGCACAGTAGCAGGCGCGGATCAAAGAGGGGAAGCTATGGTACCAGCCAGCTCACTGCATGGGCCTACCTAGTAATCAACCAAATGCTGGTAAAGTGTTGGGCCGACGTCGTAGACGTTGGGCCAACATTGGTCCAACATTAGGTCAATGTGTCGTGTGCCGGGTACCATTATTTAAGTTCACAAGCTGGCACTCTGCTTTCAATACCAACAGGTACTTTAGGCTACTGATACAATTGGCCAATGTCGCAATGGTAATCCGCTGAATTCATTTATTGGGCAAAATTAGACAAAATAAAAAAATGCACTGAAATGGAACATCTGGATAACCCTTTGTCTCGTTTTCATAATGTACAAATAGCTTGACGTCTTTCGACGTCGACGATGGGCAAATAGTGCAACTACATTATTTGACTACATTGGTAAAACCTGGTACTATACAATGCTAAGAAACTACAGACAAATTGCATCACATGTGTCTATGCAATCGAAAGATCATATTACAATATTGTATATTGTATTTAAAACATGTCTCACACACAAGGCGTATTTTAATTAATTAGTGCAAATTTCATACTAATTTTGTTATATTCAAGGGTATAAAAATGACACGTACGTTCAAAAATCAACAAAATATCCTATCTGTATAATCAAAGTTTTCTTTGATCAGCTCTCCAACTGCAACTGTTTGTATCCCAAACTTACCTTAGGCATTTGTTGTCCGAGTGGCGGGGGGGGGGGGGGGTGCTGTGCGACGGAAGACCGGACCTGCGATCCTGCGGACCTAATTGATCACTAATATTTAGTGTGCATTTCATATATTAGTATAATTCATATAGTTATGTTATTATTAGTAATCTGGTGATATTATTGTTAGTAATCTGATATAACACTTCAATATTCAAAACATACTATTCTCCTCTTCAACATGGCTTTCGTCGAAATCACTCTTGGGAGTCTCAGCTTCTTCCTTTTTTCCATGACTGAGCCAGTTGCAGAACAGATATAGACAAGCTTATCCAGCACACACGATACATTGACCCAATGCTGAATCAATGTTGGGCCAGCGTTGTAGATGGTTGCCCAACATTTATCTGACACTCGGTCAATGTATCGTGTTTGCTGGGTAGTGCTCCTGTAGTAGCGGGTGTGCCCCAGGGCACTGTCCTGGGGACCATATAGTTATATTATTTTTATCCATATAAATGACCTATATGATGACATATCTATATAATGAGCATAGCTATACCACTTGCCAGCTGATTACTGTATTATTTACGGCCCCATCAGGAACAAGAAAGACACTGATCTACTGCATACGGTCAGAACTTGACTCCGCGGCTCCTGAGAGAAAACTTAGCTGATGCAGCTTAAGTGTTTCACCATGCGATTCATAACTGGCAGAGGGTAAAATAATAATAAATACACACTTAATGATCAACGGCTTTCAGACCACTGATTCGACTAAATACCATGGCCTACGCTTACACCAGATTTAAAATGAAACATTCACATCAGTAAAACACTACCAGAAAATCCAATTGTATCCTCGGGCTCCTAACAAAACCTAAAACTGTACAACAAACAATAAAACCCCAAACATACCAATCCCTTGTGAATCATCATTAATTTTGTGGAATATGCAGTGATTGCAGTTACAGTTTTGAGCCCACACACAGCTGAAAATACAAGACAACTATACAGAAGAGCTGCAAGGTACACATGCAATCGATGACAGAACACCAGCAGTGAATGATTAAGCATCTCAGTTGTAAGTCTCTTGTGGGCCGCCGTAAAAAAGAATGGAATAATTATATTCTTTTTCAACTCCCTTTTTTGTTCATATCCGTTCATATAGGTTAAGTGAGAAGTGCTCTCTTTCGAAAATTAGAAGTACTATTGTATGGCGTAGCTTAAGTCTCATATTTTAATTGATCAGTTCATATATACACTGTCAAATATGCTTTTCTGTATGGGGGACTACAGAACCGCCTTTATTTGGGTTGGTAGGTAGGACAATTTATCTTTACCCTAGTTTTAATTACGTTTCTGAATAATTTTACTATATATTTTGTTTATTGTACTCAATAGTGTAGGGTCCTAGGCCTAAAGGATTGCTTAATGGATAAAAAAGGATTTATTGATGATTTTGATGATTTTGATTGCTTTCAAAGTCGGAATTCCCAATATCATAATTTGCTAAACTAATTAAACAATCGCTCGGCCAGATCCCCAGTTATAAAAATGTCTTTCTTCAAGTTTCAATTGTGCATAAAAGGGTGAATATACAATTTAAGGGTCATTTAGTGTCTTTTGGCTATTCTGGGCGAATTTATGCATTGTGTGGGTCCGAATTTTTTTTAATATTGTTCTATGGGCAATACGATAAACTGAGAGAAAAAAAAATTAATTATCTCTGACGAATATTTTTTTATTCAACATGCTATGTGCTAAAATACACGAATTTGTACACAAATGCAATGTCTCCCAATATCTAACACCTGAAACATAGACTGTTTTAACATGGAAGATTTCTTGGAAATAACTTAACCCCGAGTTATTTTGTAGCGCAATTGTTATGTTCAACGGAATTTATTCGTACACAGACATGAACTCAATATAAAAAGTTGCCAAGGATACATATACTGAGGCTTTTTAGCTGTCTCACGCAAACTGGTCAACTCAGCAACGCCAGTGTTATCTTAACTCCTCAAATTGTGGTGTGATACCATTCAATTACTTTGATATATGCAGAGACAGCTGTAAAGTCCCAATATTTTGAGGTAGGTAAAATATTTGTAAACATTCAATCTGAACTACTATTTTATAACCAAAACAATCACCCCTGAAGCGTATTCAATTTCTGTGTCAACTCAGAAACGCTGATAATTTAGCAAAAAATCATTGAAAACATGTTAAACTGAACAAAGTGCTTGATAATGATGGCCATCCCCCTACCGCACCGGTGGACAATGATACATCTATTTTAAATACATTAAATATCGTTTTATGTTGTCCGTATTCAACTCAGCAACAGTATTATTTCGATCAACTCAGCAACGTTTATGAGTTGATCACTCAACTCAGAAACGTTGCTGAGTTGACCAAATTTAGCTTTCTGTCTCACTAACTAATTAAGACTAAAAACGTAACTCTATAAATGTAAAATGCAATTAAAAAATATGTTTTTAATTAAACTAGACTGAGAGAGTATTCGCTTATGTTGACATTTTTACAACAATGAAAAAATGTTTCTGAGTTGAAAAACAAAAACGTTGCTGAGTTTACTGAATTCTGCTTTCTGTCCCCCTTTTCGTAATTAAAACTGAAATTTTAACTCCGTCAATGTGGAATGCAGTTGAAAAGAAGCTGCTTTTGATTGAATTAGAGTGAGAGAGCATTTTAGAAGTTGTTCACATAAAAAAACTACAAATAACATTTAGTTAAATTTCTAAATCAAATTTACCCTCATTATATTGGCATGTATGTATTGTACAATGGCCTCCGAAATACATTTGCAAATTAGGCTTGTTATGATCCCATTTCTTTTTTGTCTTTATAATGATGAACTTATTTTTTTTTCAGAAAATTGGGCTCCCGTGTTTAGAGATCCCGTAGATGCGCTTAAAACATGACTTTTACGTGCAATTATCGTGCTTTTTCAACTCAGAAACGATAATGTCAGCTCAGCAACTATATAATTTCACAATAAAATCACTGTTCTGTCTTAGCAATTTGTATTTCAAAAAGTGTTATAACTACCAAAATATCACTAAACTATCATACAAAGCAATTTATGATCTTTAAATTTGAAAATGATCAAATATATATATATAATTCGTTGCTGAGTTGACATTTTATTTTTACGGTCCTTCACAAGAACACATATTTTTTTTTAAATGTGTTTGAGATTAAGCTCTGATATTTTAAATATGTATCACATAGACCCTACCCTCAATATCTGACCCTAGTATATATAATTTGAAGGGATTTGTTTTTTTTCAAAAATACAGATTGAAAGACCCCTTAAATTGTATATTCACCCAAAAACGTTGTGTAAATAAATACATAAATATTTATCACTAGTACCAATTTAAACATATGCTTATATTTGTCACGGTCTTGAAAAATATAGATTATGAAAATGAAAAGTAGGCCTACTGGTAGGCCTACTCGGTACGTAGGCCTACATTAAAAAAATTAAAAATATTATTTACGTTTTCGCAAAGTGCAGTTTTTTCATTTACTAGTAGGCCCAGTTATTTCTAGCATGGCGCCACGCCAAGCTGTCCTTCAGTGAGCAGCTTTTGTTGCCATTGGAAAATTCCATACTCTTCCAGTAGGCCTATTTATAAGGCGGCGACATTTGGCCCTTTGAACTATTGTCACGTCACATTCAATCCACCCAGGCCATGATGACTGATAAGGTCTCACCACCCCAAATGCCAGTCCCATTGAAAAAAATGTATAATGCCAACATTCTAAAGGCCAATTTCAACACTTTCGTCACTAGCTACACTTTAATGTGACACACCATAATAAGGCATATAAGCTGTCATTTTCGAAAAACAGCTGCGAGAATGGTATGCCAGCCAATTAGATTTTGAACTAGGCTCCCTTTATGTGGAAAAGGGTCCAGTTTTCCCAGATCTCCCTAAATATTCTTGCGCCCATTCCCAGAATAGACACAAATCCTATCCGAAAATATCACATAACAGTTACAAAGTTACAGTTATATATCTCATATCACAGATAGCGAAAACAGTGTGTATTCACAAAATCACAACATTCCTGTATTTTGCTTGATTCATCAGGAAAGGGAGCAATCATATAAAGCGGAAATTTGAGTAATGACTCTCTAGTCAGGAGCCACCCCTCCCCCCCCCCCTTGGATTTCGGCTCATTTAGGGTGGTGAGACCATAGCACTCTTCATCATGGTCGCGCCTGCACAGCTATGACGTAGGCCTAATGCCTGATGATGGTTTGTATGAGCCTATAACTAGGGCCAGCACTGGCGATGTTTACACATAGGCCTACTGATTATGGTTCTAAATCCTAATTGGACGAGAGCTTTACAGTGCTGGAAGTAGGCCTACCTGGATCACCTTGGGTCTGGCCGGACAAATGGTTGCCGGTGGCTAAAATTAGTCATTCTTCCGCATACATTCGTACGGACCGTCACTGTTATGCTACAGATTATAGGTGTCTTTTTTGAATACCAATGGACGTAGGCCTATATATATATGGTATACTTAACTCAAAACTGAAAAGGACATAATCAGTGATTAGGCCTATATGAGGTAGGCCTACAGACAAAAAGCTACCAATCTAGGTATCATGCAAGGGGAAAAGGTAGTTTGCAAAAAATATAAAAATGTTTTTTTTTTTAAATCCTCAAAATTGACCTGACAAACAAGTGTAATTGAGTCTCAATTTTGTTGAATGATACTGGCGCTATAGAAGTCATTATAATAGGCCCCCTATTATTATTAATTAACCCCATATAGTTATCATGGTTATTGGGATGTCGTCTCAGTCCTTCTTGAATTGATATTCTCACACCTTGTTTCGGTACCGAAAGTAAACACAAGGGTGTCAGACAAACTGTTACTATTGGTGTTAGGAGAGTAAATAAGGACAAGTACATGTTTTCTATCTGCCTGTTACTGTGCGGTGATATCCAGCCCTGTCCTGGCCCAGCCAGGTCTGCCCGCATTATTAAAACACCTCGTTACCCATGTGTACGGTGTGGTGAGCTGTGCGTGATAACTCGCTTGCAGTATCGTGTGATTGTTGTGCAAGTGGACTCATTTGGCGTGCTCAGTTGTATCATGCGAAATGTACCAGGAGATGGTAGATAAAGGAATGACGTTTTCCCATCAATGTAACAAGTGTTTGCTCGGTCAGGCGCAGCCTTTGTTTCCTACCGATGAAGATCCCAGTGACGATTTTGACATCATTTCGGGTCTAGGTGATAAAGACAATAGTGGTACGAAACCAGCCACTACCAACGATGGCTGGAAAGAACACCTACCGTCAAAAATGCCTCTGTACAAGTTCGAATGTTTTGAAAAAAAGGGTCTGCATTGTTTACAGCTAAATGTCAGAAGTTTATTGTCTAAAATTGATGAACTAAAAATTATTGCCCAGCAGTCTCGGGCTGCAGTTATAGCCGTGACAGAGACATGGCTTGACTGCTCAGTTGTAGATAACGAAATCAATATTGCAGGTTATGTTGTAATCAGGAGAGATAGACAACTTGACGGTGGAGGAGTGTGTTTATACATCAGATCTGATTTGGCATTTAATCCTAGATCAGATATATCCCATCCAGATGTTGAAATGATATGGGTGGAACTATTGCTACCTCACTCTAGACCTATTTTGATTGGAGCTTGCTATAGACCACCGACCGCAAATAATTTTTATACACTCTTTGAAAATTCATGTTTAGATAAAGAGCGATTTCTTGACCTAGAAACTATTGTCCTTGGGGATTTCAATACTGACGTTCTTAGACCATCAACAACATTGTATAAGTCATTGAATCATCTCATGTACCTATGCAATTGGTCTCAACTCATAAATGAGCCTACTAGGGTCACTCCGGTCACAGAGTCTGCTCTGGATCTTGTGATTGTTTCCGATAAGGAAAGAATCACACAGTCTGGAGTTTTTCACTGTGGCCTGAGTGACTGGAAAGGCATCAAAAAACAAATTTAATGCTCATAATACTGTGCAAATAAGATCTCTGAAAAACTACTCACCTGAAAAATTAATTCAAGAATTAGGTAAATTAAACTGGAATAATGTTATTACTTGTGATAATGTTAATCAAGCTTGGGATAATTTTAAAGGTATTTTTATGTCTGTGGTTGACAGTATAGCCCCTATCAAAGAAATTCGTCTCAAACAATGTACAGATCCATGGATGTGCAATGAAATCGTAGAAGATATAAGGGAGAGAGATAAGTCATTGTATAATTTTAAGAAACAAAAAACTGCAGAAAATTTTAAAACTTTTTGTATTTTAAGAAATAAATTACAGCGCTTAATAAAATCAGCGAAGCGCACGTATTTTAATGATAAAATTGAGGAATGCAAAAATTCTTCCACTGATCTTTTGAAGGCCTTTAAAAATTTAGGTATTTCTAAAACATCAAAAGGATCATCGAACATTGGCTTAGAAATAGAAAACGAAATTTCTTTTGATAAAAAAACAGTGGCGAATACTTTTAACAATTTTTTTCCCAATATTGCAGAAAACCTGGTTTCTGAACTGCCTGATATTTCAGGTGGTTTTGGAGGCTTTTTTATTGACAATTTTTACCAGAATAAAGGAGTAAAGTCTAATGCTTTCATTTTTCCACCGGTAAGTGAAGATGTAATTTCAAAACTCATAGGGAATCTGTCCATTCGCAAAGCGACCGGTCTTGATGGTTTGTCAGCAAGGTTTCTAAATGATGGTGAGAGTGTAATTTCTTCACCTCTTTCACACATTATAAATTTATCTTTACGTTTAGGCTGTGTTCCGGATGAAATGAAAAATGTCTGTGGTTATACCCCTTTACAAAAAGAAATCTAAAACTGACCCTGAGAACTATCGTCCAGTGTCCATTCTTACCATTGTCTCTATAATTTTAGAAAGGGTTACATACAATCAAATTGAATCATATATGAAATCAGAAAATTTATTTTATTATTTTCAATCTGGTTTCAGGAGCTCTTTTTCAACTGACACTTGTCTGACACACCTGACAGATCAGATTCGCTTTCAAATGGACAGAGGTTTTTATACTGGCATGGTCATGATCGACTTGCAAAAAGCATTTGATACAGTTGATCATGAAATCTTGCTTCAAAAATTGAAGGCTCTTGGTTTTGATTCTCTGACCATTAAATGGTTTGAATCATACTTGAAAGGCAGGTATAAAAAAACTGAAATTAATGGTATTTTTTCTGACCCCAGAGTGGTTCCTTGCGGAGTACCGCAGGGATCCATTCTGGGGTGGTTGCTATTTGTATTATATATTAATGACATGGAGGCTGCTGTCTCATGTCAACTCATTCTTTATGCCGACGACTCAGCCCTTTTAGTTTCTGGCAAGGATGTTAAAAAAATTGAGGAACAACTTGGCAATGAACTTTCTTCTCTGAATGGATGGTTGGTCGATAATAGACTATCCATTCATTTAGGGAAGACAGAATCAATACTTTTTGGTACAAAGAAAAGACTTGGTATTTCTTCAGAAATGAATGTTACATGTGGTGAGACCATAGTAGCCTCTACAAAGAGTGTGAGATATTTGGGAGTAGATCTGGACCAGTCTTTAGATGGTAATAATATTGCGGAAAATATTCTTAAGAAAGGCAACTCACGAGTCAAATTCTTATTCAAGGGAAATTTTGGCATCAGCTCTAATTCAATGTCATTTTGATTATGCATGATCCGCATGGTTTAGTGGTCTTCAGAAAATTTACCAGCAAAAACTTCAAATTCTTCAAAATAAAACTATCAGATTTGTCCTGAACTGCTCCCCAAGGACGCATATTGGTTTCAATGAATTTAAAATTATCAATTGGATACCTGTTTCGGAACGCGGTGAACAAATTAAACTTAACAACATGTTTAGAATAATTCATGGAACAGCCCCAAAATATTTACGAGATTCATTTTTCATGGTCAGTCAAGAACATGACAGATACACTAGAACAAGTGTGCAATCCCTGGTCCTACCACATGTAAAGTCTGCGAGTGCCAAGTCTTTTCGTTACTCAGCAAGTAAAATGTGGAATCGTCTACCGGTACATCTCAGAATGCAAGAAAACTTTTAAAAACCCATGATTTTTATGTAATTGCACTATTGATCATGTTTTTGTCTTATGTCAATGGTTACTGAATAAATCTAATCTAATCTAATCTAATCTAATCTAAGGTCTATATGGCCTGTGTCGAAACATAGCTGACAATCTGCCGTATAATACTTAGATGACACTTGGAGAGGCGTAAATTAGGCCCCCTACACGTATTCTAAACAGTTTTATTTAAATTATATGGCTTTAGTGCGAGAAAGCTGAGTTTCGAATTATCTTCTTCTATCCCATTGCGACTTGGCTTGGGGCCGACATGACCGTACTGTGTAAGACGTCATCAGTTTATGTGCTGATGGTTCTATTTTTAGAACAACAATCTGGGGATGGATTCCGAACAATAATATCGTCAGTTTTCTTAGGTTCTTCGGTTGTTTCGTGTTTTATTCACTTGATCATGACATTTTTGAAGAATAATAATGCGCAAGGTAAAAAACTATTGTTTTGTCTATGCTAAAAGTTATATTTTGCAAATATTTGACTTGAATTAAGGACGTTTATATCATGTTTTAAAAGTGTCTGAGACTGAGTCTGAGAGCGTGATGTCAGATAAAAAAAAATGTCAAACGACGCCAAAATCCCTAACGGTAATCATATCATGATATGTAGTCTAACAAAATGAAAATCCCTAATCATATCATGATATGTACCAGGCTAGTCTATAATGTAGGCCTAGATATCTAGACTATGATAAGGGTCGGACCATTTAATACCAGGGTTTTTCTTCCCAACCAAACTTTTTTTCCTCCTAACGCCGTACGGGTAGGCCTCTACGGTTAATAATATTTTTTCTCTCTGAACAAAAACAAACAATTTTTTCGCTAAGTGTCACAGACAAACTTTATTTTTCTAAGACATGTTGACTTTAAGCCCATAAATAATTAAATTCTTGTGACACAAAAGTTAGAGAAAAGCTCATGTGTTTTAAGTTGAGCTTAAAAACATTTTACCGACCGTAGAGAGGAATTTTTTTGTCCTTCTGACTTCGGCAGTTTCCGGTAGATTTGGAACGATCTGCTGGCTGTCAACAATCTATTTTTTTCTTACACAGTCATAGTCTAGGGCAGGCCTAAATAACCAAACTATTTTTTCCCATACTTTATACAGCAAACTATTTTTTGGGCGTTAATTTTGTCAACAGTTTATATTAAAAAACATACCCCCCCTTAGTATTAAATGATCGGCCTCTAGTCTAGGCCTAATGATAGGATTCAAATACATACGGAATACGGTGTTCACTCAACGGCTTGTGCTCGATCACTAAAGTTGAGCAACGTCGCGCCCGGTTCATAATTGGATGGCTGTATACACTCGTGGGGCTCAGAAAACCACGTGAATCAGATGGCTCGTCTGACTGATTTTGAGTTGGACGTAAAAGAACCTCAATGGACGTAGGCGCAGTTTCCATCCGGCGAGACCCAAAAATTCCACAACATGGAGTACTTGGCACATAAATAAGGCCATCTATGATATCATGAATGATAACACTAACAGGCCTTCCTAAGTTACTCCCGTGGCGCGATAGCACAATAGTGAGTACTGCCACGTAATATACAGATACAGATAGATACAGATGAGATCTGTTAGTTTAGTAGTAGATCTATTTAAGACAAGGGCTCTAGCCTCTAGACTAGTCTGGCTAGGCCTAGGCTATAGGTCGTACACCAAATATAGCGAGCCACTTTTTTCACCATATAAAAAATGTTTAGTGGCCAGATTTTTTTTTCTCCTATTCAAGTGACTAACATGTCCGGCGATCTCCAGGTATCATTTTTGTTTGAAAATTATTTTAACTTGGGAAATCTTTTCTTTGTTATGCAGGGTTCGTAATAGTGGTTGTCCGGTTGTCCAAGACAACCAAAAATCGTCACGGACAACCAAAGATTTATCTTTGGAACACTTTAGTTGTCCGTACGGACAACCACATTTATCCCCGAAACAATTTTGCCACTTAACACGCTGACATACGCCGTACCATGACACACGGCACACATGGCAAAGTTAGTAGCGTCATATCAGTTAACTTTAATCATGTCTGCTGTCATGTGGGTCTGACTGTTGACAATGTCGTGTGGTAGAAACACAGTATTTAAATTTTAGGACTAAACAGAACAATAACTTGTTTTCTAGAGAAAAGCTTAACATGCGACATGGGCAATGAATCAGTGCTGAAGCCACATGTAAACTTGTATTCATTGATATCGTAATGCCTACACATATTCCTCCAGTCGGTGGGGAATACCCAGGTTTCCGTTTCCTGGGGCTGTTTCCTTTATTGTCTTCCCTCCCCTTCCCTGCCATTATGACTTGTGTGTTAGACTTGCAGTGGTAAGCAGTGCACGTGGTAAGCAGTTGCTGTACCGGTACATTCATATGGTAGGAATGATAGATCGTGAGATGCTGATCTGCATTGTCATTCGCAGCTAGTTTATGCAAATTCTATCTCACTACTTTTAAGCATGGATATAGTTACTATTCCATGTTTTAACCAATCTTATCCCAATGTTGATTCAATAGTGGTCCGACGTCGTCTGTATTGACCCAACGTTTGGCAAGTTTCTCACACCAGTGTAGATCTATCTCTGTCAACGGTGCCGCCGTTATCGCGTCAAATATAGCATTGTTAAGAATCAAAGCCACCTTTTGAAGACTGCAGTCATGTAGGCCTAGTTTGAATACATTAAGCGATCTATATTAGGTTACGAAATTGTTTTACAAGCATATAGGCCTACATAATATTAATTATTGACACTGCACAAACAAAAAAATATGTAATAAAAATTAGCTCGAAGTCTGGTAACGCTGCCAAATTTTGAATGTTGTAAGACGTGTTAAACAGAAAGTTGGTCATCACAGGTCGATAACAATATAGGCCTAGGCACTAATAGTAAAACTGATCCGTACAAACAAGTAGTCTGTTGATGGCAAAAAATCACACTTTCCAGGATTAGGCTTAGCTAGGAGCCGCACTAAGCAAAGGCATGCGGACAACTAGAAAATCAGGCGGACAACCACATTTTGAGAATTTGGTTGTCCGTTGGACAACCAGACTTTCAACCCTTATTACGAACCCTGTTATGTATACTGATTTTCCCGAATTTTACTTAATATCGCGCACCACTCGAATGATGAATGACTTGCACTTGTCCTCATACATGACAAAGAAAGGATCAGACGATGTAGGCCTAAAGTATTTTTTGCTGAAAAAACGGCAGAAATAGGCGCCTTATAACTTGGTGAGTTGAATGGAGTTGAAAAAAATAAAATTTAGTCACCGAATATTTTTTAAATGGCAAAAAACGTGGTTTGCGATATTGGGCGTATGGCCTATAGGGCCTAACGCTCTCCTACATTCGGATTTTTTTCAATTTCCTCGGCTGCTGTTTTTTTCGGATAATTTTCTCATCTCCCCCCCCCCCTCTACAGTCACCAGATCCTGGGAGTAGCCTTTTTCCAATTTGTTCTGTCGCCCTTTAAAATATTTTACCAAAATTTTTCTCTGATCATTTTTTTTATCTTCCCCCAACATCCCTGGCAATTTGGTGGATTTCTTCTGTTTTCTGCGATCGCTCTAAAAGCCCTAAAAGTCTGATTTTGATCAGTCATCACAACCACAATTTTTGGTAAACCCAACTTTTGACTCTGGTTGACAGTCAAATTATGGTCAAAATTTGGTTAGGCCTAGGCTTAGTAGCAGTAGTTACAGCTCACAGGACTTCAGTGACTGTCAATGTGACATTGTTGGATGAAAATCCAGTGGTTGTCCTGACGGACAACCATCACAGCAATGTGGGTTGTCGGTTTTGTTATTTCTAGTTGTCCAGGACAAACGGAACGCTCTTATTTCCAGCCCTTATGACTGTCAACTCCGGTTGAGTAGCCAGTCTGTAAAGTTTTCTGGCTACATGACCAGAGTTGACCGTCATTCAGTTAACAGCTATTAAGATCGCATCGCCTCTATTTCACACAAACTGTCTTTGCTTACCACTGTTTACATTCTGAACAAAAACAAAATGGCAGACGGCTGTCACGCATTCCTGTGATCTGTTAATAGTATATGTCAGTGTGTCATGTTCATGTTGATTTTGAATTTTTGTTTTTTCCCACTAATATACAACCCATAGATCAACAAAAAACCCATTTCCATTTTTTTTTTCCAGTGGTTGTATAAAAAATCAAAATGGCCGCCACCGATGACAAAATTGTCAATAATCAATGTATTTGACCAGAAATGAAACACAGACACAAGCTATGGTTCTTTTTAAAGTTAGAGACAGTTCATATGGTAAAATTTCTAATTGTAGCCGCGGCTTTAATTAGAATGTAAATTCTCATTCTCTAGTGCCCAATGCCAAAAGTCCACTTGCGGCTTCTATTGGAGGTTTTGTGTGAAAAATTAAATCACCGCGCGTCTATCACTCTGAGGTGAGCTGCCGATAGAACCCAACCCTTCATGTCCAATGGTCAAATAAAGATATGCCATATGAATCAATTTAATGTTGACACATTAGTCCAGAAAGTTTATAAAATGGTTTATTTTGCATAGCGCTAATTCAACATTTTTTTTACCATACAATAGTATTATATTGTTCAGAGAATGTAATAAGAAGATACGCCATGATTAATTAATAATGTCTATAGCACATGTGAATGTCTGCAGTAATTCAGTTGAGTGTTGGCCTGGTAGACTGACATCGCGGCGTCTTGTCATGCTTGTGAACACTTTCATAATTATGTTAGGGGCCTATACACAGCCCTGTCAGTCAGCAAGCACACCCCTCTCCAGACTTTAGTGCGTCAACCTGTCAGTCATATGTTATGCTGTTGTCGCTCACTGTACAGACTTTGATGCAGTGTTAGCTGAAGTTGACCAATGCTGCCGTACAAAGCAAAAAGGCAGTATCTGCTCACTTTACAAGTAAGCAGATACTGCCTTTGCAGAGCAGAATAGTTGTCACCATTGAACCGACAGTTCAGTTGGCAGGTTCTGCCAGACCCATCTCCCTCCCCTAATGGTGATCAACTGTCTGGGAAGAAATCAACTGTGTGTAGGCCTATGTCTGGTCCACAGACTGCGATGCTGGCTTGACCGTGATGCAACATTTAGTCAGCTCCTTCTGTTTACTTGATGTGTATGGGTGCTGTGGGTTAATGACGACAAATAACTATTGGAGTGTATAGTGATTTGTATTTTACAATGGATATTTATTTAGGCCTACATATATGTAAACAAATTGTTTAAAGTCAACCCAAACCTATTTCAATCAGTAAATAGGCTTAACGAGGCAACAACTGTAGCGCTCATAGGGCTACATTACCTGACCTATCGTCACACAGTTGATATGAATATAACGTCTCATGTCTGTGAAGGGTTAGAAGCTATCAGGGCTTATATAGCGTGTGCTCTGTTGGCGCGGGTAGAGAAGCAAGCGGCACGTTTTGGTCAACACCTGGTCGTTGTCCTTTCAAGATACCGGTAATCAGTTATCTTAAATAGGTTTTCGGCTTTACAAATCTCAAAAGTCGCCCTGTGGCTTTAATTGAAGGTTTTCCAATTTGAATTTTTTTTTTTTTTTTGAAAGTTTGGGGGGCAGCTTCTATTGGAGATGCGGCTACAATTAGAAATTTTACGGTAGATACGTTCTACATACGTAAGCAGACAATACACTAGATATATAAATTATCGTATGTAGGGCTACTTTAAGTTATCTTCATGCTACTTGGTGATTTTACCGGCACCATACATACAATGTAGGGATGTAGAATTGGTCACTGTGCACCCCCCCTCCTCCACACTACTCACCACACACCAACTTTTGTTTCAGCTTTGATATGTCCAAAACATGACATGAGATGTAACCAGTAAAAAAATTAGGACAAACTTTATATTTTGACCGTTTTATGGGGGTACCCCACACATGTCTAGAATTAGGGGGTGGGGTTCGTCATTGATTTTCTGACTAACCAATCAGCACACCCGATATACCATATAACAGATAATTAAATTCTCGTTTTAATAATGCATCATGCATTGCAGCAGAGTAAATAATCGTCTCTCCACATACGCTCAAGAATATTTTTTATTATAAAATAATCAAAAATCACAAAACAAACTAGTCAACATGATCGAAGAAAACGACATAATAAATTCTAGTTAGTGGTCATAACAATATCTGGCCTATGTTTCTTGAATCCAGATATTGTATGCTTAAAAATAAGTGTTATTTATATTTAATAATATAATACATATTTTTTATTAAAAGAATATTGCAGCCTTTCATGAAAATATGCCTTGGCTGAAATCTGAAACATGAAACCTTGCTCGGGATTTTAGGGTATATTTTTTTATCCACTTGTTTTAACATAATGTGTCTGTGCTGAATTCGAATCTGTAGGTAAACATTCTATATTTGGTGACCTTCACCTTCAAATTAGCAAAACACAAAATTGCCACCAAATTGCTAAGAAAACCCCATATTTTCTATGGTTTGTCGCACATGAAAGCACAATTGATAATTTTTTCTTGTGTCTTTGGAAATATATTACCTCTATTTGACGTTTAAATCAAAGATATCCGCCGTTTTTTATGTATTTACTGTTACTATAAGTATACTGCTAAACATGTTGAGGAGAATATGATGTATTTTAGTAACATAAGGGATTAGGAATAAATGCTACTGACAAGTGAATTTGGAAGAAAAAATCCAAAATGGCCGCGAAATTAATCTCCATGAACAAAAAACAATTTGGCTAAATGTAAAATAAGTTTACCACTTTTTTCGTTTGTTGCTCGGAATTGCTCAATTTGTTGATTTTTTATGATTTGGGGGCCGAAACAAACATTTCTGATGTTTATTGTTCATGTCTGACCTATTTTTTATTGTAAAGTCCAAGATGGACGTCATTTTAGATATTTACTATTAAAATATTGACATCATTCTAAATACCAAAGCACATCAAAGCATGTTAGCATACACGTGCCTAAACACAGTTTCGACTGACCATGATGACTTGTAACCTAATCCGCCGTATTACGTAGTCAATTTCTAGATTTCCATTAAACAAATGTTGTTTATGATATTTTATTTCACATGCATAGAAATCGCTTTTATTTGTGTGTTGGTGGTAACCATTTTGAGTTTAAAGGTCAAAAGCAAGCGAAAAATAAATATAGACTCAAATGCAGCACAAAGACAGAGGTTTGCGTAACCCTACGCCCTCATTTTAGACAGGTTTGGGGGTATCCCCCTATAAGCGGTCAAAATATATAGTTCGCCCCAATTTTTTTTTACTTCTAACATCCCATTTCATTGCTGGGAGACACTCAGGCTGTAGGAATTTTTATTCCTGATGGAATGTAACCTCTATGATGTATGCACGAGTTTATTGGTATTTTAATACAATTTAGTCCATACTTCAGTATTATCTATATTTGTTTCATCGAAATAAGATATTCTAGCCGTTCTCATGGATTAGACACAACAAATGATATCGATTTTGTTTTTTTATGTTCATTTGTGATAATATAGCGGAAACTTGTTTTTGACATGTAGACTAATAAATTCTAGAATGAGTTCAATGGGTTTCTAGAGGGACGTCATAATTTACATTTATTGCTTTAATTCAGTGGCAGATTCAAATTGCCAAAAATATAGGTGATCGACACCACGCACAATTTAGTTCCCCGCCCCCCCCTCCTTTTTAAAAATTCTGGATCCGCCACCTGTAATTCATCACAATAATCATGATAACAGTAATTTGATACACAGGATGATCTGTTGTGCTGCTGCACAGTATGGAGCAAGCACAAAGATATTGACCGAATCCTGGGCTAATGTTGGCCCATCTTCGTAGATGGTGGGCCAACATTAGCCCAGCATTAGGTTAACTTCTCATGTTTGCTGGGTGTAGGCTATGTGGTATGTATACAGTTTCAAGGTTTCAAACTAAATAAATTCTCACTGATATGAATCATAGGATTAACCCTTGTAGTACCAGGCCATGGTGCTCATGAGTTAACTCTTGTACCAGGCTATGGTGCTCATAGGGTTAACCCTTGTAGTACCAGGCTATGGTGCTCATAGAGTTAACCCTTGTAGTACCAGGCTGTGGTGCTCATAGGGTTAACCCTTGTAATACCAGGCTATGGTGCTCATAGAGTTAACCCTTGTAGTACCAGGCTATGGTGCTCATAGAGTTAACCCTTGTAGTACCAGGCTATGGTGCTCATAGAGTTAACCCTTGTAGTACCAGGCTATGGTGCTCATAGAGTTAACCCTTGTAGTACCAGGCCATGGTGCTCATAGGGTTAACCCTTGTAGTCCAGGCTATGGTGCTCATAGGGTTAACCCTTGTAGTACCAGGCTATGGTGCTCATAGATTTAACCCTTGTAGTTCCAGGCTATGGTGCTCATAGGGTTAACCCTTGTAGTAGCAGGCTATGGTGCTCATAGTGTTAACCCTTGTAGTACCAGGCTATGGTGCTCATAGAGTTAACCCTTGTAGTACCAGGCCAAGGTGCTCATAGAGTTAACCCTTGTAGTACCAGGCTATGGTGCTCATAGGGCTAACCCTTGTAGTACCAGGCCATGGTGCTCTTAGGGTTAACCCTTGTAGTACCAGGCTATGGTGCTCATAGATTTAACCCTTGTAGTACCAGGCTATGGGGCTCATAGGATTAACCCTTGTAGTACCAGGCTATGGTGCTCATAGGGTTAACCCATTGTAGTACCAGGCTATGGTGCTCAGAAAGTTAACCCTTGTAGGACCAGGCTGTTCATTTACTACGTCATTTTCATCTAAAATGCCACCAGGAAGCAAGGCTAACAAGGTTAATGTGCAGCACATATCACTCCCCCTAAAAGATACAGCTCAAATAATAACATCATATGTGAGAATCACAATTGGGAGTAGAGTCCGTTATACATGTATGTGTGAGTTACAGCGGCATATCTAATTGGTGACACGCTATGTGCCTATATTGTGATAGTTTCAACATAGTGTATATTATCATGGATGTTTACAGTCTTGATCATCCACCCGCTCACTCCCTCCCTCTGGCTGGGTGCCATAAGCTTAACTGGCTACTCACATTCAATTTCATGTTCAATTAACCCCGCGTTGCCTTATGGGTTGTTTCTCTTTTTCATTTCATTCATTTAAAGCTGGAATTGCTCTTTAAACATGTCAAATGAAGAATAATATTTTTATTTATGTAAATAATCATATAAAAAAGACCAAACATTTGCATTCTCAATTTATAACTGTGATTCAACCTGTTAATAAAACAAATTAAAAACGACTCAGACTGTAGTCAACTTGGCACTTTAAAGATTAATTTGTTTTACCAGCATATCAAAATTATGTTTTTTAGGAGAGAAATGTGTGTTAAATGAGCAAAAATTGCAAATGTTTAATTATAGACAAAATTATATGAGAGATGTTTACCCTCTCTGAAACATGTGAAATGTTAAGCACATGATTAAACATGTATGTCAAACTGTCATTAATATTTCATTTAATGAAAGTTATCATGGTCATTACCTAGAGTAAACTTCACATCACCAAATCTTCATTGGCATTCTTTGTTACCATGTTACCAGCGTAATTATAAACAGAGATAAAGTGTGCAGGCAAAAAGACGCCTTCACAAAACCTCGAAACCCTTTCAGCGCTGGTGACGCCTATAAACGCTGGGAATCTGTTTTTTTAAACATAAAAATATTGACTGGAAGTTATCAATTGTGTAGATCTTAAATTAACCACCACCTATTTTAAATAGAGCAGGTCTGTTTTTTGGCGTAAGATTATCTTGTATTAATTTTTCGTGGAATAACCATGATAATATCATCAATACCAACGTAAAATGCATGAGATTGTGAAGGAGTAGTTACCGCCCCCCCCCCCCCCCACCTGGCAGCACACGAGGTGTTCACATCGTGATAGTTTAATGTTGGGCCAGCGTCGCAGACGTTGGATCAACATTAAACCAGCTCAATGTCAAAGTCTCCTGTTTGTTGGTTAGGCCAAAAAAAAATATATGTTTGTTTCCGATTTGTTGTCATTTTAACCAGTGGGTAGGTAGGGAATTTATTTTATTTTATTTTTTATTTTATTTTTTGTCACTTCAACCAATCGGTAGGTAAGAATTATTTTTTATTTTATTTGGCGCCAAATTCACTTCCCTGCATGTCTTATCTATACATTATATAATGATTTTTTGTTTTCTGGACATTTTTTGACCCCCCCTTTCCTTTTCGTAACGTTTTTTAGTTACTTTGACTACAGCAAGTAAGTCATCCCTTAACTTTAAAAAAAAAAAAAAAAAAAATTTTTTTTTTTTTTTTTTTTTTTTTGGAAATCCATAAAATAAATTTGGGTCGCACATGTTTTGATAGGGTCGGTCTGAAATCGGAAACAAACAATATTTTTTTTTAGGCCTTATTGCAGGAGTTATTATCGCCACCACATAATTGCTGAATTAATCGCAGCTGAATTTATGTCTAGCTCCGTCCGCCGATGTCATACTTGCCAATCCTACTGTTTCAGGTGGTACAGACTACTGATTTTAGGCCATGTCTGCTGCTTGCCGATTTTATCATCAGATCCTACGTTACCGTTTTCCAAATTATGTTAAAATTGTGGCAGGAAAATGCAGGAAATGCCACCATTAAGCATTTGTTTTTCAAAAATATCATGTCCCCAAAACCCCTCTCAAACCCCGGTCACAAACTGGCACTTCTGCTTTTCGGTTTCAAAAGTTTTTAAATATGCGACGTACATATCCTAAATACATTCCTGATTTCATTATATTGTAGTTGTACTTGTATGTGTATTCAGCGAGTAGACTTAAATAAGTAAACAATGTGGGCAGTATCATTTTTTTGCTGGTGTAACATTCACATCCCTCCAAGTCCGCGAGACATTTTCCCAATGTCTTGATACGCTGGCCCAACATTAAACCAACATTAGATTGACGTCAGTCAACCTCTCTTCTTCGCCTGAATATTGTCATGTGACATGACAGTAAACTTTGGGCGTTTTCCCAACGGTGTCTCAATGTTGGGACACTGGCGGGGTTGCGGGCCCAGCATTGAGACATAGCTGGGATCAATCTATAAGCTATTTGTATATACATTTTGTAATATCGTACACTATATTCACCACTTTATGGTATTAGCAGAGTGTACCCCCAACGTATACATTTTTTTAACAATGACACTTTAAGGAGGTGGGGTTCAGTGGTCAGAAAATCTATTTTTCACGATTTTTACTAATTAAAGCATCGTATTTCACAGATTCTGCTTCTCATGTTAATTACTAAGTAGTGATGTGTTATGTCAATTTATACATTGTACCAAATCTGGTATAATTAAGAGAAAATAGCTGATTTTCTGGAATAAAATGTACAGTTAAGCCAACCTTTATAAATGCCCCTCGCCGGAAGTGCGTTGAGAGTGCTTATAAACGCACGGTGTTTTTTGTGGAATCCTCTGTATGTGCCGTACGAAATGCCCAAATAATTTTAACATCAGGTATTTTTAATAAATCTTATCTGGCTTTCCCGCCCTATAGCTGTGGATTATACCACATGATCGTGCTAAGCATGTCTGTGCCTCTGAGCTCGGTCATCTGAGAATTTAGGCGCTGTAGAAGTTTTATTCATTGATTTATTTTAAACTGTTGCGCCGCGTCATCGTGAACTTGCTTCAAATGGTCTTTATTATAACACATGACAATGCTTTGTGTGCCTCTGAGCTCGGTCCTGTGAGGATTTCTAAGGCGCTGTAGAAGTTTATTGAATGATTTATGTAAACTGTAGCTCCGCGTCACTCCGAACCGGTGAGTGACTGACGATGTGCGTCAACAGCTGAATAACACGTATATCATATGGTGCTCACACATCACAGCTCACAGCGTCAAGTCTTCATAAATACACTTGACTACGTAAGTCACTTGTACCCAGCTGAACGCAAGGTTAAGACGTCTTGTGATTTTGTGAGTACTGCTAAATTATTCAGAGTGTGTTGCTTTCTTTGTACTTCCCAGCAGTCACGAGGCTTTGCCCCAATGTTGTTTTAATTTTGGTTCAGCGTCGAAGACATTGAGCCAACATTAAAACAAACATTGACGCAATGCACGCAATGCCTTGTGTCTGGAATTCGGGTTTGGACATGCCAAGCAGACCCAAGGCGTTGAAACAATAGTAGGCCAGCGTCGCAGACGTTGGACCAAAACCTGCTTTTTTCAATGTGTCGTGTTTATTTTGTCTTGGGCCCAGGGAATGATTTGTCTGGTGTAGCGGGGGGCAAATGCTACACAGTGATATATTGATGTACCTGGCGGCTAGCCCTTACCCAGCAGGTCGGCCGCGATGGCTTATTAGGTCCGGTTGTGGCTCGAAATTCAAAGGTATACTGGGCTCGGATCCTGGCCGGGTCGGACGTTTGTCATCGCGGCTGTACATATACAGTGCTTCATACTATTGAAAGGCCTGGAGTGTGCAGTGCTGGCTATGGTACTGTCACGTGTGCACTAGTATAAAGAACCGCTGAAGTCATTCACTTCCTTCTGTCGCGATATTGCCATGATTGTGCAGGAAGCGACTTAAACCAATTTTCACTCACTTGCTTCTGCAGCAAATTATTTCTTGGCGCCACGTGGAGGTCTGCCCAAATAAATTGATATTCCTAAGCAAGTTTAGTTGAGAAATACATATTCAGTAAATTGTTTTTTACCATTTTTAACTGGTCATCTAACCGTCAATAATTTATCTAATTTTTATACAGTCCTTCAAAGTTGTGTCCCACAACTTCAAATCATGTGTGAAAATTATTTAAATTTTCAAATCTTGCTGATCTAAGATATATTTAATCTTCAAAATCAATGTGTTATTTAAATTGCTAGTAAAGGGTTTAAAAGAAGTTTATTCGTGCTTGTCGATCAAAGGGTAGGTGTAGATTAACTGAATATTGTTCCTTTTAAAAATGTTGATCATGTTTATCATTTGTTTATAGCAATTTAACACGTGCGCGAAGAAATGAAACCAATAAATTGCAACTCGAAATTATACGACTCTATTATGCCGTCTTTGACCCGATTCCACAGACTTGTTATCTGCTAGGACCGAGGTTAACCCTTTACCTGCTGACTGCTGACTAATTATTCTCGATGGAAACGCCACTTCCCTTTAAAAGCAGGACGATTGAGCTGTGGATTAGATATAATATATATTCCACTTCGTTAATTTTAACTCTTTACGATTTGTTTGACCTATTTGACGTTGTCTCACAAGGTGAAATATAAAAACGGCTGTCGTCGTGATTACCGTGAAAACGTCTACATGTATACGCTTGATCACCACTTTAGCCCTTTAACCGCCGGTGCCGCATATATTTGGGTTTTTAGTTTTTATTAGCACATTAAGTACCACCTTTTAAACATGTTAAAGATACAAATGTGACATTAATCAGCAATATTTGAAAACAGTTGACCTTCATTTTGTCAAATCTGAATAATTTTTACTCACTTGAAGTTGTGGATCGCGTCAGCGAGACGCAACTTTAAGTGAGTGAAAATTCAGATTGAATAATTTGGCGGTTAAAGGGTAGATCCGGCTTTTACCTTACTGTGCGGGGATCGACTTAACTTTAGGTGTCAGTCAGAATCTGACGTCTAAACTCGATCCCCGCACTGCAACTGTAAGAGTAAAAATATTTATAATTGCAGTATGCCCATAATATAGGTATTCATATGAATCGAAAAGAGCTAACTAAGACATTTATGATGATCTCAAATTGAAAATAACCCGTTGGTGTTCATGGTTTATAATATAAAAATATTTCTGCGCTTCAAGAGTCAAAGATAATCAGGTTTATTCAATGGGTAAGCATATAACCACCAGTTTCGAGCCCCATGCCCCGTTATTATATGGCACAAGGTCCGTATAGTAGGGTTGATATCCCGGGTTGATATGTTCTAAACAAATCCATGATTACGTACACTTGATTAGCAATGAGACGCATGAATGAATAATTATCAGAGTTAACAAGCTGATTATTGGCCGCCTTGACACTTAGTGTTAACCCTTCAGGCTCTAGAGTCTTAACTTAAATTATTCCTGTTACTTGTCAGTTAAACTCGAAGTTGTGTCTCGCTAACGCGATTCACAACTTCAAGTGACTGAAGATGACTTGGTTTTGTGAAATTAAAGTCAACATCTCAGTGTCGCTGATTCAAGATGTAAGGACCCCCCCCCCCCCACACTACGTCAGTTATCAGAACTGTTTAATGAAGTGCTAATAAAATCACGTTAACGGAAACATAAATATAGTCGACATCAGTGCTCCAGGGGTTAAAATTCATACACACTACATATAAACATTGTAAACAACGTGAACAAAGCGGCAAGGTCAATGACACACTCTCACATACAGGCCTCTTATACTAGGTAAGTGTTATCTTAGTCTTAGGTTTTTTTAAACGTCGGAGTAAATTGTGAGTGTTATTGAGCTATGTATAATTGTCGTTTATATAGTATTGTGTATGATATACATACTACTGTGCTTCTTGTAAGTTACTTCTACGCGTGACATTTGTTCACTTTTACTTTGAAGACCTCAGGACCAAAATACAATGCATAAAGCATTTATCTAGTCACATGCACTCAGTCAAACTAAATAATTCCAGGCCCAAGTATGGTATTGTAACCCTGTTTTAATTACAGCGGAATAGCGGGCGGTGATGATCCTGTCATGTGCACCTGGTTATTACTCAATGTGGACTTTTACGCCTGTCTTTTACTAAAAGTCCCGATTTACACGAATGTATAAGGTGAAGGATAATTACAACAAAGTAGTTAGGCGACTGCTACAATAAACATGATTAAGCAAACGAAAACTGAAGACGTACTGATTGTTGTAATGGATTTGTAACATTTTCTTTCAGAGGCATTATTCTACAAACATGCCACAATTATATGGTGCGTATGTGAAATGGGTATAGACATGATATTAATATACAAGGATTCAAAAGATTCATTCATATCCAGCCTGTAAAATACGAGACCCCAACAAACAGGAGCCTCTCACTCGGTGCTGATTTAAAGTTGAGCCGTGTCTGCGAGGTTGGCCTAACAACCTAACATTCAAAGACAATATTTTAAGGATGACGACAATTACTCCGATATTATCTGACATTAGAAGTGACATTTCGTTGTTTCATCAGCATTCATACATGACTGATTACGTCCAATTTAACAGTTTACCAATTGAACATTTTACAAGTGAAGTTTATATTTTTGTTCTGAACTTATGTAAATAAGAACGTTACTTTTATAACATGCACGAGTGCATACATAACCTGAAAACATTTGTGACAGATTTGTTCAATGCGCCAAGTACTGAATGTGATTATAAAACCAGGAAAACAGACATAAATGTGTCAGATGCGATAACCGCGGTGAAACACTGATATAAACCACAATTATACATATCTGATGATCGTTGCTGGGTCCGAGCCAGCTGCGATTATACTCACAGAGCTACGGTTTATTTCAATCAGCGCTTCTCCGTTATTCATGACACAGTTATGTGGCGTTGGAGATGGGTACATGTATGTGGCACACCAGAACTTATTACAGCTGGATTCATTCACACTTCTACCTGGATACTCACCGTAATATACATGTTATAGTGGTTCTACTCGTACATCTACTCTGAGGGCTGACGATTGATATACTGATATAGGTACATATTTTTTTTACCTCTTTGTACGAGCCCTTAACTCTTTGCCTGTCGTTTTTAATCTATTTTATCAATTTACCGTTATTGGGAATGAAATACTGTTTAAACATCAAGATTTGTAAATGTTTGGTCTCAAATTATTCAAATATGAGTAATTTTCAACCTTTTGAGGTTGTGAATCGCGTTAGCGAGACACAACCTCAAGTGGTTGAAAATCTAAATAAATTTACCTAGCAGGATAAGGGTCAATACGAGGTGACACCTTGTAAGGTGACAGGTGGCAGGTGGCAGGTTGCGTCTCTCTGTTACATAACAATTCTAGACCGACAGACACATCTAGAAATTTTGCATTTGAGCAGAATTTTCACTTTTGAAGCAGCTATTTGAAATAGTACATGTAATACAATTTTTGAAAATGACTATGCGGACGCCATCGCGGTAGCGAGACAGAACACGCGGGCGTATATGCGTACTCGTTTCCAAAGGTGATATCAATTAATTAATATGCCTATAAATATTATATTATATTGTTATCGTGACCATGGTGATAGACACACACGTTATACTGGTAAAACTAGTTTTCTCCCTGTCGGATTTATTAAAATGAAATAATTTTTAAATTTTTTTAAAGACATATTTGTAACTTTAATATGGTATCGGTATCTCAGATTAATTAGTAATGTCTAAACCGTCACATGTTGGTTATTATGCATATTATAATGATGTGGTATTATTGTATACATAAATAAAGGTACACTAGCAATTTATCAAGTTAGAAGGATTATGTTAGTGGGCACTTCCGTCTAAAGGTCATTAACATTCCTTAACAAGGAATGTATCAATAATTGCTGTATTCAATGTGACCCTTTACTTGCTAAGGACGTTATATGTGCCCTCATAAATACCACCTCAACAAATAAATAATCATTTAACATGTTTAACAATAGTTTTAATTATACTTTAAAATTTGGAATCCAACTCAATATAAAATGACAGCTCAGCTGATATTAATTATTATCTCATATGTTGCTGAATTATTTTCTCTGTTTTTGTTTGTCATTTGAAGCTGGAATTTATGAAAAATAGACACCTATTTTGAATATTTTGCTTTACTGGACATCTACAACAAACTATGTGCAATCAATGTTGAATGGGCAGGTGAAATGTTAATATCGAGGTCGGAGGAAAACATCGGGGTAAAGTGTTTACGTTAAGTTCGAAGTTGAATACCTATATCTAATGCGAGGTTAAATAATTTACGACCAAGGTTACAAGGGCATCCTACCGTATCTACCGTGCTCATTATGGTTGTGGTCTATGACGCACGGAACGTTTGTATTCATTGATGTAATGGTTTTAATTGTTTCTATGAACTATCACAAAATTTGTGAGAATATGTTTTCAATATGTAAACAAGTGAAATGTACCCTTTCAATGCGGGGACCGTCTTTATACGTCAGTATCTGACGTCTATGTTAGGGCGGGGACCGTCTTTATACGTCAGAATCTGACGTCTATATAGACGTCAGATTCTGACGTATGAAGACGGTCCCCGCACTAAAAGAATTAAAATATTCCCTACGGATGTAGACCCATAACATAGGTATTCAAATGAAGCAGAAAGAGCTGACTAAGACATTGATGATGATGAAAAAACCCTTTGTTCTCGATGGTTTATATAAGGATACTTCGGCGTTATGAGGGTTAATTATGCCTGTTTGTCTCTCACCAGGTTTATACATTTGAATCAAGAAACTGACGATCGGTGCACAAAAAACGAATACAATCTCGCTTTTCCCAGGAATTTAACCGGTTTAATCAATTTCTGATTCCACTGTGAATTGTGGATTGCCAGTACAGCGCAATCGTCATCTATCAGTGAATGAAAAAAAGATACACAAAGTGTAGAATGATATGACATACAACAAGACAGATAAAAACATCAAACGTTCTGGTTTGACATTTGACTTATTCTAGTAATATTATGTCTAATGATAATATATATTATTGTTATTAAAACTAGGGCCGGGCGGAATCACTATGGTGTGTATATATACATGTATATGCACGTTATGATGGCTTAATTGGTTAATAAGATTGAGAAGACAGTGACAATAATATTAGTAACCCTTCAGGCTTCATATTTGTTTTCTTTAATATAAATTTTGAATTGATTACGATATATTTTCAACTTATTTTAACAGTTTTAAAACAAGATTTATTTTAGGCTCCTATTTTAGCAATTAGGTTCATATTTTAACAATTATAGAACAAAGTTTATTTTAGGTTCATAATCATGATAATGTAAAAACAAAGCCCAGAATATTATAGCTCTAACAATCAGATGCGCTAACTGTGTTGTCATAGGCATTGAATGGAAGTAGATAGTATTTTTTCTTTGGCATATGCTCTTACTTCCTTTGCCAAGTGTTCCGTGCATCCACCCCCTGCCCGCGTGTACGTGCTCATGAGATGTACATAACATCACGTGGATTAGGCCGTCACCTTGGTATTAACCCTTTAACCGCCAAATTATTCAATTGGAATTTTTACCCACTTGAAGTTGTGTCTCGCTGACGCGATCCACAACTTCAAGTGAGTGAAAATTATTGAGATTTGACAAAATTGTGGTAAACTATTTTCAAATCTAGCTGATTAGCGTCACGTTTTATTTTCAACATGTTTCAAAGCTGATAGGCAATGTGCTAATAAAAAATGTAAAAAGCAGAATATAATCGGTACCGGCGCTTTAAGGGTTAAAGGGTGGTATCTGCCACTGTACAGAGTGGCAGATACGACCCTTTAATACCAAGGTGATGAATTGTAGGAGCACTATGTATACGTGGGGTAGTTTGGACCCCACATGGCGTGACCTTTATAACATTGACCCTTTACCTTGCCTGGCAACATTGGCCAATTGTATGTATAGTATATAGCCAGGTATAGTTGTATTGGCAAACCCATGTCAACGGAGGAGGATATTTGAAATATACATTTTATCTATCATTTTCCATTTCTGTGTATAAACCTTGGAGACCTAAGTTTTTTTTTAAATTTGAAATCAGCATGAATGTCTTAGTTGACTCTTTCCGCTTCGTTTGAATACCTATGTTGTCATGATCATTGGTCTACGGCCATTATAAATATTTTAATTATTTCAGTGCCGTAATCTACTCTAGACGTCAGCATTTGACTTATATGGACGTGAGATTCTGACGTGTAAAGTCAATCCCCGTGCTGGAAGTGTTACATATCTTTTTCTTGGTCATTTTCAATTTCTGCACACTCAAAGGGTTCAGTTAGTTACAGTTATCTACAATGCTCATACGGCTAGTTTTAGGATGTATTGTAATATTTACCGGGAAAGTTATGATAATAATAACTTCTAAAACGCCTAAATCGTCAGTGATCCGAGCTCAGAGGCACGACAAGCATAATTGTAATCAGGGCCCCGTTTTACCAAGCTGAAAAGATACGAGATCTCGTAATTCTCGTGACCTTGGCCTGCCACTTACGAGAATATAGAAGCTCGTTGATTTTCCTCGTATAACTCCCTCTTTACCATGTATAGGGAGGATACGAGCACTCTGAGCCACTCGCTGAATTTTAACGATCCTCATATGCAAATGAGCTATTAATACGAGCTCGTATCTTTTCAGCTTGATAAAACGAGGCCCAGACTCATAGTCGCAAAACCGTTTGCGTTTGTCGCCTGTGCAAGGAATTTTATTCCAAAGTCTAGGTGCTGCAACAGAAAAGCCTGTCACGGTTGTGTATATATCCAGTCATTATATTAGGGATAATGAAGAGACCAGATTACCCTAAACCCGCCAAACACGACGAGTTGAACCATTTTTGGTTCAACGCCGGGCCGGCGTCGCAGACGATGGCCAACATAACTCATTAAACCAAACTTATGGAATTTTAATACGAATTTTAAAGCGCTGATAAAAAAGTTGAAAGTAATACTTGTAGTTCGGCGCCCAAAGGGTTGATATGAAGCGAGATCGTCCACTGTGTGTACATCTCTGCTGTCGCTCGTTTTCATGGGCCTGATATGTCGTTGCAAAGCATTGTCCGTGTTGTGCTGACATTTCGAATTAGAGCGCCCGGAACATTCGATTTTTCGGTATTAGTTGCGAAGTTTATTTATCTTTTAACTTGAGACCAATATTATTTGCACCTGATGCTAAAAATTCTAAAAATATCGGACTTAAATCATTCTTTGAGATATATTATTTGTTTTGTTATCACCCTTTCCCTTAGGATAAGTATATAATTTGCTGAATGCCTGTTCCATACATTTTCTGCTAACAGTACATGATTATGCCCGTCATACGTGTATATATTCCGATATTTGGCATGCAATATATACTTGTCGTCTTGGTGTTATAGTGTCGTATCTGCCACTCTGTAAAGTGGCAGATACGACACTATAACACCAAAAGTCTGTTTGTCAAATAATAATAGTAGTTTGACGATTATTAATTTGGCACTCTGGATGTAGATAATTATAACGGGAAGCTAATAATGAGTTTTTCCATTAAATATGTCGCCCATTAGCAGCAGTAGCGATAAAATAGACATCACCATGTCAGGGCTATAGACCACTTCTTATTTGTATTAATGGGCTCACAGTAAACACCTCTAGTGTGAATACATTCAACTACTGTACTCTTGATTGATATATCTCTTTTAGAAGTCGAAGGGTATTGCATCTTTGTTTGTTTTGTTTTTTGTGAATTAGATTCGATGGTGGGAGCGAGGGCCAGTATGTGTTTAACGCTTTTAGCGCGGGACCGACTTTAGAGTCAGAATCTGACATCTATAGACGTCAAATTCCGACGCCTAAAGTCACTGCTCCATATATATTTGCCTTTATCAGTTGTTAGAACTTTAGCTCGTGTTTTGTCAAATTATTCGTAGTTCAACTTTTCTTTGTTTCAATGGCTACACGCAGCACTTACATGTAGCTGTGGTGCTATTTCACATCGGAAGCTGTTCTGCTCTGGTTAAGTGTTGGCACATCGTCTGCGACTTTGGCCCAGCCTCGATTAACCATTACAACGCTGAATTATTTTTGTATAAACCATGAGGACTAGATAGTCCTGACGCTGGGGGGTCGTTCGTGTCCATGTTTCTTTTAGAGCAAAACTTTATATTTTTTCTTTCTATATGTCAAGACCACCAGGAAAAGTTAGGGTGACAAGCTCGTTTTAGAGTGATATGATAATGTGGCATATATACACCCTGTGAGTGGCAAGGGGTTTTGTCAAAAAGTATTTGAAATCCCCAGATATTCAGACCAATGGCCAGCACTTCCCAACATAAGTACACATGGTGACATGGGTTGGGGTTGGGCTTCACAGGGGAGTTACCCCAAGGTCATGGTAAGGTCATCCCAAGGTCATAGCAAGGTCAAATCAGCTGAAAACGTTGAGATATAGCTAATGTTTGTTGTTTCTGCTACAATTATGTTCACCTGAAAAGTCTAGAATGTCTTGAAATCTACCTAGGCCCCAATATAGACCTATTCCGGAACAACCGAGAGGTCACAGGGATAATATAAAGGGTTGAAGGGTTTTTACCACCGTCAAATTACCCTGTCTGATATGGCGGAATCGGTGCAAAAATATAAAACAAATATATATATTTGGACAAATAATCAGCTCTAGACTTCCAACAAATCTGTCTGAACCCAACCCAAGTACACACGGTGACATGGCTTGGGGCTGGGCTTCGTAGAGGAGTTGCCCCAAGGTCATGGTGAGGTCATCTCAAGGTCACAGGATGGTCAAATCAGCTGTAACCGGTTGAAAATAGATTATTTTGTTGTTTTTGCTACAACAATATTCACTTGAGATGCATATGATGGCTTGGAACCTGCCTAGCCGTTATCCGTCAACCGTGTTTATGCGGCAGCCTGGATTGCAGCCAGCATGGGGCAGTAGTGTCTCCTACTCCTGGTCGTACCCAGGGTTCATGAAGATTGGCATATGGCAAAGCAGAGCTACAATTACATCGCTATCATTCGAAATCACTACACACACATTATATCCTGCTTCTAGGGCGTCCTCAATATGTAAAACAACCATTGTACATATTGTACACTGCCATGTGTCATCATCATTGGTTACCTGACTAAGTACAATGAAATATATCACAGGAGCGTTTCTGCAAAAATGACTTTAAATCAGTTTCTCCAAATTAGGTTTGTTATTATTTGGTGGCCAGAATGTGTCCATCTTTTTGAAACATTGTTCCTGGCTCAACTGAACTATACTTAATTGGTACCACCTCGCTGCGTCTCCTTCCCTTAAAGCCTTTCATTGAAGGACATTCTGAATAAATTTCAGAAACATAATCACATCTGCCGTATTGATGGTACAGGCCTACTCAACAAAGAGAAGTTAAAGCTAAGACAAGATCTTGGAAGTTGGAGACCAGTAATAGAAACTTTTCGTAGATTTGCCATGACATCAATGACAAATGAAGCGTTCACCTTATATTTATAACAATAATCTTCAGGGTTTAGGTACATGCAATATTCCATATAACATATATTTAAATACCCGTTCTAATAATACATCACCCATTGCAGTAGAGGACTTTGTCGTCTCTCCACATACGCTAAGACATGTTTTTATTAAAAAATAATCAGAATGAACAGCAAAACAAACTAGTCATTAAAACAACATAATAAATGATAGTTTTTGGATATATCCAAATCTGCCCCATGTTTTCTGAACCCAGGTATGTGCATGCTTACAAATGTGTGAAATTGATATTTTTAAATGTCATACATATTTCTTAATGAAAGAATATTTCAATCTTTCATTAAATTTTAAATAGCCTGTGTTGAAATCTGAAACATGGAACTTTGCTCGGGATTTTAGTGTATACTTTTGTATTCACTTGTTTTTAAATAATATGTGTGTGCTGGATGCGAGTCTGTCGGATAACGTTCTATATTTGGAAATATTCACCTTCAAATCAACAAAACACAAAATTGCCACCAAAATGTTAAGAAAAACCCTTAAACCTATATTTTCTCTAGTTTGTCGCACATAAACGCGCAATTTATGCTTTCTGCAAGATTTTTAATTTATAATTTTTGTATATTCTCTTGGAAATAAAGGACCTTTATTTGACCTTTAGATAAAAAGACATCCACAGTTTTTTTTATGTATTTACGGTTACTATAAGTATATTGCTAAAAATGTTGACGATAATATGACATATTTGTAGTAACATAGTGAACTAGGACTAAACGTTACCAAATCTAAAATGGCCGCGAAATATACCTTCCCATAAACAAGAAACAAAATGTAAATTAAACCTCTTTTTTTATTTGTGGCTCGGAATTGCTCAATTTATTGATTTTGTGTGACTTGGGGGATGAAACAAGCATTTCCAGAGTTTATTGTTCATCAACTGACCTCTAAAAACGCTTTATTTGTGGTGTTGGCGGTAAGCTTTTGAATTTTAAGGTCAAATAAAGGTCATATTGGTCGAGTAACATGAGACATAAATTTAATTATCAACTCAAAATCATGCAGAAACGAGAAATCGTGCAATAATTTGTAACTAAAATATAGAAAAGATGTGGTTTTGGTGTTTTTTTTTCCTCATTTAAAAGTAAAGGACACCAAATATAGGATTTTATTCTAATTATTCGAATTCAGCACACACAAATATATAAAAACTAGCCGGGAAAATATAGATTTAAATGCTGAGCAAAGTTCAATGTTTCAGATTTCAACTCATGTATGTACATGCAATATTATTTCATTTAAAAATATATATGCAATGCTTAAATCTAAATACCATTCAGGTTTAAGGATAGGGGCCTATACACATCTCTGTTTAGAAAACATAGGTGAAGTGTATATATGGCCAATAATTATGTTTTCTTAAATCTTTTCCATTGACCATGTTTATTAGTTTGTTTTGTTGTCGATTATAAAATTGTTTAAGCGTATGTGTAGAGATAACTGTTTAATCCACTGCATCACGGTATATTGCATGTGTAGATTGGTAAGCTAGAACTCGAACGACAGACGTTTGCGTAACCCTACCCTCTAATACTAGACAGGTTTGGGTACCCCCACATAATTGGTCAAAATATATATTTCGTGCCTACTGGTAACATCTTATTTCATGTTTGGCACACATCCAAACTGAAACGAAAGTTGGTTTGGGTGAGTTGTTGGGGAGGTGGTACTCGGTGACCAATTATGGCACATGGACTATATGTGTGTTTAAGGTTATGATCTTCAGGAGACCATAGATGACCTTTAAATCTTCAGAATATTTGGTAATTAGGAATTTTGACTATTTAGTGCCAATTTCCTTTAATTTGTTATATTACACGACTATATTACTTTGAAATACAAAGGTTTTAAAAAATACCTCTATGGTTTAGGGTCATGACCTTTAAAACCCCGGAAATTACCTTCAGAGCTTCCGAAAAAAATGACATTATATTTTGTTTTATTCACATAGGTGTCAAGAATTAAAATGCTATTCGACATTTAATGACATATGACCCTACACTGATCAGCTGAACTTGTGATCTATGACCCGATACCAAGCCTCAGGGCTTAACAAAATCTAGAAAATGGTCTGATGTTTTCACATTTTCGAGCATGTATGTGGATTGCATGATATTTGTGTTATTTGTATTGCTTCTATTCAGTGCTCAAACAACTCGGGCGTTAATCTCGAGGTTATGAATAGGTCTAATTATTATTCTAATTATAAAAATATTTCCTATCAGTTTCACCCTATTGCAAGCCGTTACTAATCAAATATTATCGACTAGTGGCCTGTATATATATATTCCTGATAATTATATATTATCTATAGGTCTATCAAAGTAATCACATTACTTGTATATCTGTTCATTTTCTCACGAGGGCCTATATTTGAATTGATTTTCTTTGTGTTGCTACAGAATCTTATAATTTAGTTATCATCACTGATCATTAAATTTAGGAGTTTTACAATGATCATTGTTCATTTTATCTAGAATTGTTCAAACAAATCAATTCTCAAAGGCCCTACTAGTAGTTTCGATTATGTTAATTTCACTGTTAATATTTTAAAATTAATTTAATAGGCTAAAATAACCTTTAAAATGATTATAGCATTATGTAGCCCACTAATTCACAATAGGCCCCTTGGCTATTATGCCTACAGATTGCGCCTACATTTTGCCTTTTATTCAGATTTCAGTGTTTGGAATAGACATGCATTTATCAATTTCATCAATAACATATTTTATTTGACCTCTAGATGACTTTTAAAATATAAAGAAACATCATCCCCAATAATAATAATTACGTAGCCCAGTTTAAAAAAGTCAAAAATGTTGACTTTTTCTAGCATTTGACTTTCAAACGTAAGTAGGCATATAACATTCTCACTGTTATGGGATTAGTCAATATAGTGCTAGTCCAGAATGGCACATGAAATTACACTCTTTGAGACTATTATATATATCACAAATTAAAAATTTAACATGGTCGTTGATGAGAGCGGATCACTACAGTGTGTTTCCCAAGTGCTATATGACATTGAAAACTAAAATAACAATCTCAATAAAGTCCGAAATGGGTATTTCATAGATTCTGAGCTAACCATTTTGTAGCATGAAGGTTAATGTTGGTTGATGGTGGAAAAAGAGCATATTCGCGGTGGATATTGTCAGCCATCTTCTTTTTTGACCTCTGGATGACCTTGAAGCGTAAAATCAACTATTCCAATGAAATTAGGATATTTAAATTAGTCAGCATTGAGGTATTACATTAGATTATTGGGCTATTAGGTTAAAAGTTAAAAAAATTAAGATGGCCGACGGCGGCCATTTTGGATTTATGCAAATGAACCACATACCGGATGTTGCTTTTTATCGCTCCCCTTCTATTTTTTTATAGCACCTTACTGGGGTCTATAGGTAGGTTTCAAGCTATCATAGACACCTCAAGTGAACATAATTGTAGCAGAAACAACAAAAATAAGCTATTTTCCACCCTTTTGGGCTGATTTTACCTTCCCGTGACCTTGAAATGACCTTACCATGACCTTAGGGGTAGCTATGAAACCCAACCCCTAGCCATGTCACCATTTATACTTGAGTTGGGTTCCGGCAATTTTCTTAGAAGTGCTGGTAATTTGTCCGTATTAATGTCTATTTCTTCAATATTTTTTTACCATTTCTGCCATAGCACATGGGGGTGACATAAGGGTGATTTGACGGGGCTAAGAACCTTCCAGCCCGTATTATATCCATGTAACCTCTCGGGGTCTTTCGGGATATGTCCATGTTGGGGCCTAGGTAGATATCAAGACATCCTAGACTTCTCAGGTGAACATAATTGTAGCAAAAACAACAAAAATTAGCTATATTTCAACATTTTCAGCTGATTTGACCTTGCTGTGACCTTGAGATGACCTTACCATGACCTTGGGGTAACTCCCCTATGAAACCCAACCCGAACATATGTCACCATATGTACTTGTGTTGGGAAGTGCTGGTCATTAGTCCAAATATCTGTTTTTTCAATACTTTTTGACAAGACCCCAATTACCACTCCCAAAGTGTAGATATGCCACATTCTCATATCACTCTAAAATAAGAGTAAAATCGCATTTGATAGATCTATAGATGATAAATCGGCCTCTGTAGAAAAAACGTACTTGGTCCGAGCTTGTCACCCTAACTTTTCTTGGTGGTCTTGACATATAGAAAAAGAAAAATGGACACGAACGACCCATAGTAAGAGGGTTTATTTCAATTTTAAATCATCGTAAATGTCTTAGATAGTTTTCAGTGCGGGAACCGTCTTTATACGTCAGAATCTGACGTCTCTAGACGTCAGATTCTGACGTATAAAGACGGTCCGGGGATGAAAGGGCTCAACACTGGCTCAATGTAACGTATGTTGTTTTCTTGGGTGGCAGGTCTAAGCTGTAAGTCATTGTCTCTCGACATTAAAGACAGCAGAATATGGCTTGCGTCATTAAATGCGACCTTAATGAAAAGTAATGCCCTTATAATGGTGATATGACATTATATCCATTAACTCTGATAATTAGGTAATATCCAGGCCCCAATGCAATTAATATGGGAGCTCTGCTTCCAGTATCGTGTAATGTCTGTCTAGTCGTCGTGGAAATTATTGATTTGTGAAATATTATATTTCCTCGGTCGGTCATTTGATAACAGATCTCAGCCATAAACGTATGTCTTAATGTCTACTCGAGTTTGGCTCCTACCCACTACCTACCTATGCAAACATTATGCATCCTCAGGGATGCATGTATGTGTTTATTAGATAGCCGCTGCCGCCGTCGCGCAGGGATTTATGAACGTGATATTTCAAGTACCGCATTTTTTTAGTTTTCTTGAATTTGTCTATTTGTTTCGTTGATAGAATGGGGTTTATTAAAAAATGCAGCATTTATGACCACATTTGTACTAATTTAATCTATGCATGTATTCCACATTAATAGGTGCTCGCGCGATTAGGGGTCAGTAGAGGCCATTTATTGATATATATCTTGACAGTGGAAAAACAGGGAAAATGCAATGTATTCCCTACATTAAGAGGTGCTCGAGCGCCTAAAGGGTTAGTATAGGCCATGTATTAATACCTATCTTGACAGTGAAAAAACAGGGAAAACACGAGGAATTTTATCTCTGAAATTCTGCCAGCAGGTAAAGGATTAACCTTTTAACCGCCGGTGCCGAATATATTGGGTTTTTCACTCGATTATTACCACATTCAGTACCGCCTTTTAAGCATGTTAAAGCCATAATGTGACATCAATCAGCACGATTTGACCTCCATTTTGTCAAATCTGAATAATTTTCACTCACTTGAAGTTGTGGATCGCGTCAGCGAGACACAACTTCAAGTGAGTGAAAAATCCAATTGAATAATTTGGCGGTTAAAGGGTTGAGAAGACAACAGGCAGCTGTTATGATGCCGATAACCAAGCGCTTTTATTGTTTTGTTATTGTGCAGCAAGGGAATAATTTCTCATAGTGGTCATGGTGGTGTAGCGGCACAGTTTGCTACACAATCGGAGGCAAATGTTTAGGCCCCCTAAGGCTGCCCAAAACATAATATTATGGTGGTGTAGCTGCTTTTGTAGTACGGGCATATATTTACAGGGAAATATTTGTTTGAAAATTATTGATTAGCAATTTTCTCTTCCTAGTTGCTATCCGTGACTATCATTTATGTATACATATTTTGAAAATCAATTACAAATTATAAATTTGATTAGCAAATGGGCAGAATTGCATAGCATTAATTTTTGCTATGCGGATACTGAACATTTTTTTCCTGCCAAAAGTAGCGTGGCACGTGTTCGGCTTCCTAACTGTAACGCATTTGTCCAGGTTTGTTGTATTCATTGTAACAATTCTGCATTTCTAAATATATATAATACTAGTGAAAATTGCATGAGAAACATTTTTTGAGGAGTAATATTGGTTATTGAGTGTGTTTGTCTACACCTGGTATTACATGATATATTAACCCTTAGAGCACTGGTGTCGACTACAGTAGACATTCTGTGTTTTTAGTAGCACAGTGCATAGCCAGTTGTTAAAAATACAATGTCCTACATTTCAGTCAGTTGAAGTTGTGTTTCGCAATAGCGAGACACAACTGACTGACAATTTAAATTGAATAGCTCAGTACTCCAGGGGTTAAGGGAGACGATTATGTTCATGGTTGAGCTATATAATGGTTACTAGCACTTTAAGCCCTCACGATGCATTAAATCATCATTTTACATCCCTGAAAACAGGCTTTATTTTCCTACAGCTAGGGGTTTTAGAATGAAAATTTCTTCGAAAATGGTTTACTAATACTTGCAATTTTCTTTAATTTTTCACCCACTTCAAATCATCTTCATCCACTACAAGTCGAGAATTGCGACAGCAATTCGCGGCTTGTAGTGGATGAAGATGACAATGGTAAATTCAGCCTTGAAAGGGTTAACTTAAGATTCCACTACCACATGTCCTAGTACATGTTAATTGTGGCCTTAATAATTGCAAAAGCGTTGGCCGAGTCATTATATAGGTACACCTGAAAGTATGATGATGTGCTATTATATAGCTAATCATTATAATATAAGCACGGGTTTAATAGTATTTCCATTTGATCATGATCACTTATGATAATATCTATGATATCGGTTTCGAAGCAGTTCATGTAACATGGTGGGGGGGGGGGGGACACATGGGGTTTTCCACAGAGTAGAAGTTTTCCCGGCACGTGATGTTAGGGGAAATCCCCGGCTTGGTGCCAGCAGACAAGAGACGCTGGCCCAATGTTCAAGTTTTAATGTTGGTTGTGCCACTGTCTGTGACGCCGGCCCAACATTAAACCAGCGCCGCATCCATATTCCATGCTTTCGTACATGACGTAAACATAACTGAAACAAGGATGTTGATTGTCTGACACACATTATCTACTCCCCGGTGTCTCTGAGGATCTCTGACCAAGGCGCGAATCCAGGAGGGGGGGGGGGGGTGGGGTCGGGGAGGCGGCGCAGAATTTGTCAGAATCTGACGTCTATATTTCTCAGATTCTGACGTCTAAAGTGGGTCTCGCGCTGTAGGGCTGTTGGCCCAACGCTGGACCAACATAAAAAACAACACTGGAGCAATTTCACACTGTTGGGGGACACCCTGCATGTGATTTTAAACACAGAAATATAGATTTCTTCCTCGGGTACCGTATACGTAACTGTCATATCAACACCGACGCTGTATCGGCTGTGCTGTTACAAGCGCAACACTGCTGGTACAACGCAACACTGATTGTACAACGCAACACTGATTGTACAACGCAACAGCGCTGGTACGACGCAACACTGATTGTACAACGCAACACCACTGGTACAACGCAACACTGATTGTACAACGCAACAGCGCTGGTACGACGCAACACTGATTGTACAACGCAACACCACTGGTACAACGCAACACTGATTGTACAACGCAACACCGCTGGTACAACGCAACAGCGCTGGTACAACGCAACAGCGCTGGTACAACGCAACACTGCTGGTACAACGCAACCGCGCGGGTACAACGCAACCGCGCGGGTACAACGCAGCAGCGAACGCTGAAAAATTGAAATTTGTCTTTTTATAAACATGATAAAATTTTTTCTGGTATACTTTCAGCTCGATCACCGACTTATAATGACCGTAGACCCATAACATATTAAAAATATATAAAACCTATATATTCTTGATAACATGCATAGCCAAAGTATTCAAATAAAGCGGAAAAAGCTAATTAACCCTTTCAATCCTGAATTTACTATTGTCATCTTCACCCACTACAAGCCGCGAATTGCTGCCGCAATTCTCGACTTGTAGTGAATGAAGATGATTTGATGTGGGTGAAAAATGACGAAAATTGCCACGTATTGGTAAAACAGTTTCATGTAAAATGTATTCTAAAACCCCTAGTTGTAGGAAAATCAAGTCTGTTTTTAGGGATGTAAAATGATGCTTTAATGCATCGTGAGAACTTAAAGGGTTAAGACATTTATAATGATTTCTAAACCCTTTGGTCTCCATGGTTTACACACGAATATTTCAGGGTTCTAAGAGTTAAAGTGTTAATGATGACAGTGGTGAACTCTCTCACAAGTATCAGGATCTTTGATGGATCCGGGATCCGCCATCCTCCCTGGTGACGTGTGGGCGCCATGGTAACTCTCGCCGTGCATGGATCACGTGCGGGGGATCCCTGCTTTGAACCGGATCTGGATGCTTTACCCTGACCTATATATCCAGCCAACTCGAGATGCCGGTGTCGAGATGATGGGCCAATGTCCACGGCGTCTGTGCGATTTGATTCAGCGTTGGGACACCGTCCCGTTTTCTCAGAGACTCTTCCGTGTGGTCCTGTCGTGTGTACGTGTACACAGAGCTGTTACGCCGTCCCAATCTTGATCTAATGTTGGGCCATCGTCTGCGACGCTGGCCCAACATTAGATCAGCGTTGGGCCAGCGCCATGTGCGGAGCAGCTGCAGTGACAGTACTGTTGTGTATCACACGCCTCATAAACAAAACCGTTTCTATGGTTATACTATACTGAAACAAACCCAGTGGCGCAGTTTCACATGGGTGTATCATGGAGATAGTATATCCATGGTTGTATAACGAACTTCTGACACACACACATTAGCGTATTTTACGTTTTTGGTCAGTGAATGGATCTATTGTAGAGCGGCAGTATGCATTTATTTGAGTTCAGATTCCACAGTTTAGAAGGGTGAGTTGACAGTTAATTTGCTTGCTTTATTAGAAACGATGATTAATATCATCGAAGTTTGTATCAGAGCGGACAAAATGGCACGCTGCTATATATGCTTGTTTTCTTTTCCGCTCCATCAACTTCCACCCGGTTTCGCCAAAATGTTTAGACTAAAATGTAATCTGTATTATTGTTTTATTCGAGTAAATCATTATTGCTAAATATTATCAGCTACTGGAGACGACTTAATTCCTTCAGCCCTCCTGGCAGCCAGCTATTTCCTTCGTCCCTAGGTGCCGTAATTCCCAACTGAATTGTTTGCTTCTATTAGCTAACGCAAATTCCAGCTTCAAATGATGATAAATATGTATATTTATGAAAAATATTCATCTACAAAATGTAATTATTCCATTAACTGAGCATCTATCACAATATATTATGGATTTCAGTGGCCTTTTTCATTTGGTCTGAAACTTGCTTGTAAAACCGTATACTATTCCAGCACCGTCTATCACGCTGCCCCAGTCAGCCAATGTTGGACCACCGTCTCTCACGCTGCCACAACATTAACCTAGTAGTGCCTCTTCGCCTCCTGTTTGCTGTTGTTATGCATTTGTAGAAGTACACATGGACCGGTATTGAGGAGTGCAAATTAGCCGGTAGCCCCAGGCTAGGTGAATATTGTAAGGACTGGTAGATTTTCCTTAGAAATGTATGGTAAATGATGGTAAGGGTTAGCATAATTTAGTTCTTGGCTAGTTGAATTTGCACCCTTAGTAATTGTTAGACCTGTGATTGGTTGAGGCGGCCATCTCGACCAATCACAGACCTGTGTAAGATCTGGGTCAATCACTGTAGAGAATCCCTGCATCTTTGTTTTTAGGTATAGCTATTTCTTGGTATATACTAGATTACCCGGTACTCGTCCGGACAAGTCAACCCAAACACGAAGCGTTGGCCCTATGCTGGTTTATTGTTGGGCCAACGTCTGCGACATTAAATTAGCATAGGGCCAACTCATTGTGTTTGTTGGAGAGAAAACAGTCAAGAGGCGTGTAAACATTGTAATCAGACAATACTGAAATTATGTTGTTTTTATACTAGTAGCCTACCTTAATACCATGAATCTCCACAGCAACGGCACGTTTTCCGATATAGACACAAGTTTACGGAATATTTTGCTGCGTAAAATTTTGTAGTGCTCATTCGCTCAGTTATGTAGCCTGAATGTACTATTGTCCACACCGAAAAACTGCTACACCAACATAAATATTATTGTTTAGCATTTGCTCCCGATTGTGTAACAAGCGTCTCCGCTACACCAGACAACTTATTCCCTGAATGAAAACACTCTGAATAACCCACCATGTCCTATCACCTCAACCTCAAGTTATTATATGTACATCATATACATCTCATCCATGGACCGTTTTTAACCTTTTACAAAGTCACTCAGACATGTTAAATGACTATAGTGCCGAAAAGTGACTTAACCCTTGCAGCGCGGGAATCGACAGACGTCAGATTCTGATGACTAAAGTCGATCCCCGCGCTGTAAAGAATAAAATATTTCTAATGGCCGTAGACCCATAACATAGGTATTCAAATGAATCATAAACAGCTAACTCAGACATTTATGATGATTTCAAATTAAAATAAACCCTTTGGTCTCCATAGTTTAACCCTTTAACCGCCGAATCATTCAATCTAAATTTTCACCCTCTTGAACTTGTTTCTCGCTGACGCGATCCACAATTTCAAGTGAGTGAAAATTATCCAGATTTGACCAAATGGAGGTCAACTGTTTTCAAATATTGCTGATTGATGTCACTTTTTATCTTTAACATGTTCAAAAGGTGGTACATATGTGTTAATAAAAAATGAAAACCCGAATATATGCGGCACCGGCGGGTAAAGGGTTAAACAAAATTAATTCAGCGCCTAAGTGTTAAGCATTAATTTACTACCAGGTGCTACTATCCCCTGGAATTGGATTTTTTGCAACTCATTATATGAGTATCATGTCTATTTTAGTTTTATGTTTTTTATTGGTAAGCTCACCGTTCTGCAAAACGACACAAATAAATACAAATAATACGTTATGTTAACCCTTGAAGCCCTGAAATATATTTATATAAACTATGGCGACAAAAGGGTATTGCTAATTTGGATCATCATCAATGTATTCCAGTGCGGGAATTGATGTGCGGGAATTGATGTCAGAATCTGATGTCTATAGACGTCAGATTTTGATATCTAAAGTCGGTCCCTGCGCTGAAAGGGTTGAGAGATATTCCACCGTATATAATACGCGGGACAATGGGGGGGGGGGGGGGCACAAAGCCCCGCACCATATATATCCTAGACTACAGTCGGTTATCTGAATAATATTCCAAGGTATCATCAGATACTTTTGTAAGACTGTTAACCCTTTGAGTGCGGGCGACGCTTTTAAGCGCATTCATACTGTTTTTCCACAACTAAAATTTGACAAAAAATTGAACAAATATGCATGTATAAATTTTGAGTAAAGCCTCCATTGTGAAATTTAGCAGGTTTAATTTTTGAGTGAGGAGGTATTTCCCTTTCATTTGAAGTTGGCAATTGCGTGAGCAATGCCAACTTCAAATGAAAGGAAAATGTGAAGTAGTAATGAAGCACTTAAAGAGTTAAAAAACGGTTTCTACAGAAAGATTTCCATTTTGAGAACTGTATGATATATGATGCCATACTGGATAACAACAATGGCGTATCTCATCATACACTTTATACCTCTCACGCTGAAAATAATTCTATAGAATCTGTTTTTACACAAGTTTACAAATGTAGGCTACATGTACATGATGATACCTCCGAAAATTACTGAGATTACCGACTGTGAGCGCATGCGCTCCAGCAGTGAATGACGGGTTTAATACCAAGGGGACGATCTCACACCATGGACACAGTACAATCAATGCCAGTGGTGCTGACCTTATCTGACCCACTATATACACGTGGATGATGATGCCGAGCAACAACACTGATATCATCTGTAAACGGACATAAGGGCCGTCTGACCCGAAAAGTCAATAATTGTTCTTATGTAACTGCCAGAGTTACCCAATTTATCTTTATCTGGACTGGTCATTTATATGAAGGAGCAGGGGGGGGGGGGGGGGTGGGGGTGGGTGGGGATTGATAATCCTACTGCGTAGTAACAAGGATTTCTTGGTCGTTTACATAATGCTGTTGGGGAGTCAGTTGTAGCGTATATAGCATGTATAATGCTAGGGGGAAATCAGGTTGATTCCAGGAAGCATAATACCCGAGGCTAACGAGACTGCTATTCTAGTTGGTGTCTCAGATTTGTCACAATATGATGACGGTGAATATGATGATTACCCAACAAAAACGAGATTTTGACTAGGTTAATGCTGGGCCAGCGTCGCAGACGATGGCCCAGCATTAAAACAGCAGTGCACCAACGCCTCGTGCTCGCTGGGTAGTAAGTATCGTATGATCTGCGTTATTTCCCACTATTTGAAAATGTCGCAGCTCATAACGTTATAGACCACTGTAGACTGTAACAAACTAGGCTTACAACTGTCTTATAGCCATTATGGACAGATTCAGACATTCCTGCACTGAGGATGATTATGGAGACGTCGCATACATGTATTCCCAGTGTGTTGTTTGATTATTCTTTGTTTATTATTATCCATTCCCCACAATTTTACTCATAATTTCATTAGGAATTTTGAATATAATGGGCGTTTCTAAGCAGCCAGATGCACTTGAAGTTGTGGTAGCGAAACACAGCTTCAAGTGGATGACCAAATTATTGGATCTAAAAATATTGTATCTGAAAAGATTAACCCTTTCAGCGCGGGGACCGACTACTAAAGTAAATCCCCGCACTGGAAGATATTTATGATGTGCGCAGAGTGGGATCTTTCTAGTGGCCATAGACCCATAACGTAGGTAATCAAATAAAGCAGAAAGAGCTAAATACGGCATTTATTCTAATTGCAAATTGAAAAAAACCCTCACGTCTCCATGGTTTATACAAAAGAATATTTCCGCGTTGAAAAATGTTAATTAATGGAGTATCAGGATCGACAGCCACGACCATTGATTTGTGGCTGTCCTTAGTTGGCAGCGGTCGGGAACATGTCACTGAGATGGTGGGGTTCATTTGCCGGATCTAATATGGCCGGCCAGTGTGATAACGTTACGATATTTTATCAGGTAAACAATGCCATATAGATCATTTTTCACCTGTTGCTTGGAGAGCTGATGATCGCCCACACGTCTCTGTTATCTGTTTTCTTCAGTGCAGGCGTTGTTGTATAAAGCTATATACATGTATCTCTCATATATGACATATTTTTCTTATATGATCATGATGACGAAATCAGTATCTTGTTGTTTGATTCCATTTTCCCTCATTTGCACATGGAATTGCTAACGCTATTTCCAGCTTCAAATGACGAAAAATACATCTATTTGTGAAAAGCTCTTCAATCTCTCTAATAGACTAACTGTATGCGCGTTCAGGCTCTTCAAAATCCTAATTATTAGATTTCTTTCAACTAAAGATAATAATTACTACGTTGACGTTAATTAGCTGGAGTTATTCCTATTCGACTCCAAACAATAGGTGTTAATACCACTTGAGATGTCTTATAGAAATGCGACTTACTGATGTACATGACTGTATATTACACCTCCCTACTCCTACGCCGGAGCAATTCAGGTATCACACCCATCTACTGACCGTTGACAATTTGAACTGTCGGCGCATTCATCTATGCTTTGGAGCAATTCCCTCCTAATTATACAAGATACGCTAAGAAATAAATTAGTGTTGTTTGTGTTTACAATCAGCAGCAGGTTTAATCATCGTTGACGTGTTTATATAAATTCAACGAAGGATTTGTAAATATCATTGCAATATTATACTTTATTCCATACAGTGTATTGGTGAGTTCCACAGTGAGGTGTTGTGAGCTTAGTTAATTTTCGAATGTAAGGACATGCAATTATAAGCTCAACACTATTTTCGCAGAGATGATGTACGCTACTATAATTTTTAATATCTCCGAGTAATTAAATATGACAGTGGCATTATTTCTTCGCATGAGATAAACATAATGGAACCCTGACAGTGCTGAAAGAGTAAATACTATGAAGACCAAAGGGTTATCTACATAACCCTTGAAGCGCTGCATTATTTTACTACAAGCCATGGAAACCAAAGGTTTTTTTTTCAATTTGAAATCATTATAAATGTCTTAGTCAGCTCTTTCCGATTCATTTGAATACCTATGTTACGGGTCTACGACCAATATAAATTATTTTACTCTTACAGCGCGGGGATCGACTTTAGTCGTCAGAATCTGACGTCTACAGACTAAAGTCGATCCCCGCGCTGTAAGGGTTAATCCGCTAAGCACGACTTTTGTCGTTTGTAGTCCGTTTAATTGGCTGATCAAATCACTGATATTGGGAATGAAATGTGTTCATAATACAGCAAGATTTGATATATTTGGTCCCAAATTTACCAAATATGAGTAATTTACACCCACTTGAAGTTGTGAGTCGCGGTAGAGAGACACAACTTCGAGGTCTTAAAGTAAGGATTATTTAATCCACCATACATTTAGCATGTTTAGTGATATCACATAATAATATACAGATTTGTTTCCCATTGTTTACGTAATATAACCATATTATCTTTCTGAGTCTATTGATAGCAGATCAATAAGTGAACAGAGATATGGATCTTATATATATAGTAATATAAGTCAATCCAGCGCTGATGATTGAGCCACGAGGCAATCAATCGAGGATTGGCTGTCACTGTATATAGAGAGATATTATCAGTGGTAACCCTTGTGCTGCTAGGACCGCAGATATACGATTTCAGTAAGGTTCAAATCAAATACCTTTTTACTGAAATTGATAAAATAGTTTATAAACGAAGCCCATCTAATCCTATCAGTCAATTTTGGAGTGTATATTTTGCAAGAAATAGAAACATTTTTCGTCATTTAAAGCTGGAAATTACGTTAGCAATTTCAGCTTCAAATGACGAAAAATAGGAACAGACCCCTCAGCGTCACAATGATTGAATAACGTGGGCTGTTTGGACCGCTCTGTCTCTGACCTTACAAACCACCACAACCTCTGTCCTCATCGATAGTCTAATTAGTAGAGTGCATGCTGCAATTTCTGCTGGGATTTTAATTTGCGCACGATTAAATAGATATTTGTCAACAAGTAACAATGGATAACAAATGTTACGTGCGACGTTTCAGTCCATTTTAACTATTTTGAACAGCGCTTTGTTTACAGTATTTGGTTATGCAGTAAATTAAAAACGTACTCGTTGCTTCCCTGGGCACCAATTCTTAGTTATTTTGGACGATAATATAAATGATTTTTTTTTTTTTCACTACTAGACCCTTTCAATATCTTAATTAACCTGTACTGCCGTGCAAAGCGAAAATACAGCAACTTCTTATATTTACTTTTAAAGTAAGGATTTGCTGCCTTTTGACTCTGGAACACTGTAACCTACTCCGCACATGGTGTTGTTGCGACGTTTAATCAACGACGATGACGTTGATTCAACGTCGCAAGAACGCCGTATGCCCAGTGGGAAGCCTATGTTATGATTTTCTCCAGCAGAAAATCACTCTAATTTGATTGGCACATTTCTCGTTTGTATGTTCCTCAACATATTTGATCGATAGTAAAATCAGTGCACTGGTCACGTTTACGGTAGTAATCCGGAATGATATGGTATATGAGTGATACGCGTCCTGTTCATGGTCAAACCACGTCATTACTGTCACTGTCTCACTGTGAACGGATACTTCACCATACTCTTATTAACTCACTCCAGAGACTGAAGATACAACCGGCAAAATGTTTGTGCCTCTGTGCTGTATGAATAACATATATGGTGGCAGGTCAGTGGCTTACGCGCGACGACATCTATAGTTCTTTTTGTTAATTGTTGCGTTTTAACACTTAGAGTACTAATCACGTCTATAGCCGTTTATTTGTCCTTCAAACAAAATAAAATTAAAGAAGAAATGAACATGATGAACATAATAATTGATAAACTGGCATGATGTTTTGAATCAAATTGTACATTATCATATGTATGTAATTTTCACCCACTTTAACATGTTCAAGTTGGCGAAAACCATCTATGAATTAGCGCTTTAGTTAATAACCGGCTTCAATTTATCTGTATAACTCGGTGACATTTTGTTCCTTGATCGCACAGTAAAGGTCGCCACTTTAAAAACAACGAATGTTTTCGGAAGACAATCGTTTTACAGCCAATTATAACCCTATATTATACTGTACATGCTGTGATGCTCTGCCACGCGAAGACAAAACACTCAGGAATTGAGCAACCACAGTAAATTGAACCGTGGTTTAATGTTGGGACAGCGTCGCAGACGCATTGTGTTTGCAGGGCTGTGAAAGTGAGCCGTTACTGCTGTTTGTCTTTGCTCTGCTCTCAACGAAATGTGTTAGAAACGTGGCCCTGCGCGAAATTAACGTCGTTATGCACTAGTTTTAACCTCAACTCGATGAGACCGCCATTAACGTGGTCGCCTAGTCATGAGAAGGGGAAACAAGGATATTTCGTGAAAAAACCCACGCAGGTTTCAGCCGGGTTCGAAACTGGGACACATGCATGACTGGCGAGGCAGGCAGGGTCTCTACCAAAGCGTCATGTCCCCTTCTCCTCACCGCAATGTTAGAGTGATAGGGCTAAGGCTATTATCATAGTTATAGGGATGGGTGTTGCCTCTATATGGTGGCTCTTTTCTGGACAGGTAAGTTCAGCGGGTCTAGTGTTCTGAACAATGCTAGTTTTGCATGGTTGTTATGAGCATTTGATCACTGACTCTACAGATAAATATAAAGGAAATATTTCTCTATTTTTCTTGGACACGTTTATAATTTGTGACTTCTAGTTGGAGCGCCAATAATCGTACATGTGATGCAGCTGTTGCCTGACCACCTGACCTTCACGACGCGACCTTTTCTGATAGAATTGAAAACAAAGATAGATCAATGTTAACCCTTTGAGCACCACGTCTAGCATTTTTAACTCTTTAAGCACCACAAGATGTTGAACCAATGTTGGCCTGATGATGGTCCAGCGTCGAAGACAGTGGACCAATATTTAGCCAACATTGGTTCAACGTCTCGTGTTTTCTGGGTAAGAATATATTTTTTCTTACAGATCTAGCAAATTTGAGTAATTTTTTGAAGGTGTGGCTCGCTACCGCGATCCACAACTTCAAGTGGGTGAAAATTACTTTTGCATTTACTTTGTATTTGTCAACTTGATGGTTAACCCTTTAAGCGCTGAGTGTGACTATAGTCGTTCCTAATCTGTTTTAATAGAAGGTTAAATCACTGTGAGTGGGAATGAAATATGTGTTTAAACATTAACCCTTAAAGCGCTGAATTATTTTGATATAAAACCATGGAATCCAAAGGGTTTTTTCAATTTGGAATCATTATAAATGGCTTAGTTAGCTCTTTACGATTCATTTGAATACCTATGTTATGGGTCTACGACCAATAGAACTATTTTTATTCTTACAGTGCGCTGTAAGAGTTAAAATTTAACAAATATCAGTATATATTAACCACTTGAAGTTGTGAGTCGCGGTAGCGAGACACAACTTCAAGTAGATAAAAAATAAATTAGATACTCTAGCGCTTTAAGGGTTAATGGGTAGAAAGGTGGAGATGTCTCCGGAACAAAAAGCTGTTACATTTGTACCAGAAATCCACACAAAGCCTGAGGGTGTTTGTCACAGACTGTGGATCATAAAAGGCAACAATTGGCGTTTTAAAGGGTAATCGAATATCAATTTGCTGTAGGTGATCTGTAAAATACCATAATTTGCTGTGTTTCCATGCGACACAAGACGCTGACACAATGTAGACTAAACCCTTTAATTTTCGTTTTTTTTTCATTTTTAGTAGCGCAATAAATATCACCTGGATAACACGTGACATAAATCAACTAGATTTCAAAATCGTTGATCTCCATTTTGTCAAATCTGAATAATTTTCACTTTCTTGAGGTTGTGGATCGCGTCAGCGAGACACAACTTCAAGTGGGTGAAAATTCAAATAAAAGAATTGTGAGGTTAAAGGGTTAATATTGGATCATCGTGTTGGATTTGATGTACTTTATAAGCAACAACTTTTTTAAGATTTGTATAATGAGTGGGAGATGTGCGTGCGGGTTTTCATAACATACAGCCATTAAATCGATGATATATGGTGGTAGATATTTTGCATTGATTCTTCTGGCAAAATACAGTTGTTTATCGCTATAGCAATAAGCAGTACTTCAGTCTCACCGTGCTTTATAGTAATACCATCTTCACTAATCTCTATACACATGCAAAATGCCTGTGGTCAGATTAGTCATACGAGCGTGTGGGTGATATTGTCACTATAACATATATACAGTGAAATAAGATAATATTCATGCTGTCAATGTGATGCGTGAATTTATTCACAAATTATATATCCACCAGTGAAGACATTCAATATGCAAATGCACTGCAATAAATAAACGTGTTTTTGCGCTGAGTGAACCGATAATTTATTGAATGTTGATATGGTAGTCTATGTGCTAATGTTGTTACTTCTAAGACATCACTCATTTAATACATTTACTTCAATTTCATTTATTTAATTAAGCTGCAGATGTATTTTTCGTCATTTAAAGCTGGAATTGCTAACGCAATTTCCAGCTTCAAATGACAAAAAATATTTCTATTTCTTAAAAATAGACATCTAAATTTCTTTATAATGCTCTCTGCCCGATATCCTGGGTAAGTCCCAGTGGTTATTCGGTGTGAAAATTGAATTCGTGGTTCATTGCACCTCACATTGCATCAGCTTTGAAGTCTACATTTGGCCACATAAGTGAATGGGGCTTTTCACGACAAAAGCTTGGGTTCAAACACTTTCTGCACGTCTCCCCTGGAAACAGACACGCGTCAGATCAATTTCGTTCAGGAAAACCTCGTGAAGATCGTGAGATGATAGCGGTAGGCAAACGTCTAACCTGCAAACCCTGGTGCTCTGCGGCCACAGCACGCTACTTCTCGGTTCTCAGGGGCTTCACACAATATTGAATCCTTACGAGTGAACGGAGAACTCTTTTTAAAGACCTAAATTCCTATTAAGTTTCACGTATATTGAACTCTGGCATGACATGCGTGACATGCGGTAGCAATAACCAAGTGCTGTGGTTTTACGGGACTTCAGGGTGAGAAATTCTTTTAACCCTTTCAAGCCTGAAATTAAAATTGTCATCTTCATCCACTACAAGCCGCGAATTGTTTGCATGACGATCAATGCTGTTTTTTGTGTTTGTAGGATGATCCCTCATCGTCAGCTGAACCAGGACAGCAGCAGAGGGGCGCCTCCCACCCCGGGTGGCGGCCAGGTGAACCCGGCCATCGACATGGAGGCGGGGTCTGACGACACGGCCGACTCCCTGCCCACCCCAACTCCGTCAACGCACAGCATGGTCAGTCACCATAGCCACCTGGCAGCTCTTGTCAGCCGACACAGAGAGGTTGACGCAATGTTGGTTTAATGTTGGTCCAGCTTCTGCGACGCTGGTCCAACATTAAATCAACATTGCGTCAACTTCTCGTGCTTGTCGGGAGAGTCAATCACATCTGTTGCTGTTTTTAACTATTTAATTTGTAGCTCAACCTTTGAAGTCTTAGTTACATGTAGCTCTTTCCGCTTCGTTTCAATATCTATGTTATGAGTATACGGCCATTATACATATGTTTACACTTACAGTACGACGATCGACTTTAGACGTAGTAATTCTAGGGCGTGTTGCGACGGTTTTGGACGTGCAAAACACGCGCACACGCCCTGCTGGCTAACACAGTGATGCACAATACCTTTCCGAACCCTAAAAGACAACCTGCATATCTGGCTGACTTACTTGTTCGTCCGAAATGCTCAAAAAATCTACGCTCCACAAATTCAAATACATTTGTTGTCCCTCATATAAAAACTAAGACTGTGTCAACATAGGCAAGAATTTTATCTATATATGGCCCAGCCTTTTTGAACGCTCTGCCTGTTCCAATACGTAATGCCGAAACAATTTTAACAGTCCGGAAATTACTTAAATCGCACATAATTGATCTGGCTTTCCCACTCTAGCTCCTCAGCAGCCTGTCTCCCTGTTGACAAACCTGCTTTGGCCTCGATTATGACACATGATCAAGCTAAGGATATGTGCGCCTCTGAGCTCGGTCCACTGAGGATATAGGCGCTATAGAAGTTTTATTGATTGATTGATATTAAAAAGCGTGATAAGTGTTAAGTAGCGCATGTTGGATATTTGTCCTTTATCAGCGGCCTTTAATGTGACACATCTCTGATAAAGTATTTATCTTTGTGAAATCGAAGATCAAGTATTTGAAATCCTACTGATCGAATACCCGTTTTACAATAAAAAAATATTAAAGCCGTTTCAGTGGAGATTGGGGCTTAAAGTGTTAATCTGTTAATAATCAGAGATGAGTTTATTGTGCCCTTAGACTTAACCCTTCACCCGCTAATCCCGACTATATTCGTTTTTAATTTGTTTTATTTGACGATCATTATTCACTGTTAGTGGGAATGAAATGAGTGTTTAAACATCAAAATTTGCAAATGTTTGGTCTCAAATTGAGCAAATATCAGTAATTTCTATCCACCTGAAGTTGTGGATCGCCTCTTTAAGTGGGTGAAAATTTAAATTAATGAATTTAGCTGGGAATAATTTGTCTGGTGTAGCGGAGCACTTTGCTACACAATTATTGGGGTCAAATTTTTCTGAAAAAAATATTCCCTGATATTGCTAGAGCAGTATGGAACGTATAATATACCGAAATGTGATTCTTATCCTTTCCTAGTCTTTTGTACCCTTTTAGAAATAGCTTTAGGCCCTTTGGTCTTTATCTAAGCTGACTGAAAACTAATTCCCGTCGCTGTCGTTTATTAATTTTTTTTTCTCTATTTTCTGCGCTCCAGAATGTATCAGAGTGCTGTAGTTAATTAATTAGACAAACAAATAATCGTGGGACTGACAAGAATGTCTGGGATTGCCACAATATGCATCAAGGCGCCACGTATTAATCCGTTGTTATTAGAAAAAAATTGGCCACCCAGCCCCGAGGCTTCACACCATACTGTTCCTGAGTCATTCCACGTATGTGTTGTGTGCGATATAATATGCATCATCTACCCTGTGTATCCACGTAACCAAACAAACAGTCGGTTCAACGTCTGCCCAACGTCGGGCCGGCGTTGGGGAGGCGCCGCTACTATACTTGCCAACAGGACACGGTTCACCATTAACAGCCAATTTTGCATAAACACTGCTCAGTGCGCCATTATCATTATTATTATTATATTCACCGAACAAGGTACGGAATAGAGGCTGTGACCATGTGTGAGTTGCGTAATATAGTTAGAGTTTGAACCCAAGGGATCAAAGGGTCGGGTCTGCCACTTTGTGGCAAACGCGACCCTTTCATCCCCGTGGGTCCCATCTTTCAGCATGGCAGTTTTATTCTTAAAGTAAGTCCCCACGAAGAATACGCAATGTCACACTGCACAGGCAGGATTGAAGGCTACACCCAACACGGCCAATACGCGATCAATAAAAATAGGTTTTGTATAAAAATAGTTCGTGACTCAGCGGTACCGATTTGCATTCTGCTGGCGCCGTTTCAGCCGATTATCATTAATCGTCAACAGCATGCGAGTTTGGAACAATTTATACAACAAATAATCGGCGCAGAATTTGAATAATTTGGTAATTCTAATCAGTGGTATTTTTAGACTAGACGTACTGAATAACTTCTCCACCGCGGAATTTCTTGAGAAAATTTTTATCGTGTGATCTGTCAATCTGAGGAAGGAAATACTCTGATTCTATTTTCCTTGTTTCAACGATAGATAGAACAGTAGAGTTCCGCGGGGAGTTCCTAGCCACCCTGGAAAACCTCACCCGTGGGAATTAATGGCGTTCACTATTGGACCAAACGACCATTTTGATCACCCTTTATTTGCCATTACAATCGAGACAACTTGATATTTATTATGCTAAATATGTTTTTAATTAACTATTGTTAGACTGTAATCGATGGTCGTTTTCACTCTATTTAACCCTTTGACTTCCAGGCCGGAGTGCATGCCAGGATCCAGATATACTGGTGTAGGAGTTCTATTTTTCGTCATTTAAAGCTGGAATTGCTAACGCAATTTCCAGCTTCAAATGACGAAAAATACATAAATGTAGTACATATTTGACGAAAATTTGTGTCATTTTATGGTTACGTTCATTGACGAATGACGACGGAAATTTCCGTCATGTATGGTAGTGAAAAGGTTAAAAGAAATTAAAGATCATTACCATACATTTGTCAGACTTGCATGCCCTTTCATTTAAAGTAGTACAATGTAAGTAATTTTCACCCACTTGAAATGAGTGGGTCGCTGTAGCGAGACACAATTTTAAGTGAGTGAAAATTTAAATTCTCCAATTGAGCTCTTTAATGATTTGCGGGTTAAGCATATTGCATATGTTATTGTTTTCTCCAGGAGGATGGAGGCAGCCAGGATTCTCTGGACTGCAGGACGGGGCTGCCCAGGATGAAGAGCTACGACGCCGTCGTTTTCGACGTCCTCAGGGTGTCTCCTGAAGATTTCGCTGTGAGTTTATCCACCTCTGTCAGAGCGTCCACCAAACATAGTCCGTAATCATGGTGATAACGGAGTGTAATCTTTGCCATTCGAAAAGCTGTGCTCCGAATTCTACTTGTTAAACCGACCGATTGCTCAATGAATGAAGTAATGAAGGTGTCCTTATTAGAGTAATCATGGTATTAATGTTATTAACTATATGCTGTGGATCTGGTAATATTTGCCAGGTTTTAATTTTCGCGAGGAAGACGTCGTGAATAGTCCCAAAATCACAAATTAGCGAAAATCTAAACACGCGAAGCTCACCAGATCTATAGTATTACTAGTTAATAATGACAGATTTACACGTCAATGATGCCTTGCAGTCGGCATTTAATTTATTAAATAATTTACCTGTCGGCCTTTAGATATGAATTGATCATTTCACTAGGGTAACTCTCATATTTTTTATGAATTTGTTGATCTCACGTCCACTGGCCACCAGCACACACAATGATACACACCATTTACTATTCTGCTCATCTCTGACGCTATAATCCACATGGTCACTTCTGACTGGGACAAACCAAGCACAGGTGCTGATTCATCGTTCTTTTTAGCCTACCTGCACCCGGCTATTTCTGACACTTTTATTCACGTTGAGATGTGAATTGCTTTCGCAATTCCCATCTCAACGTGAATAAAAGTGTCAGAATCTGATCAAATATACACAAGAACATTACCTTATTCTTCTGATTTGTATTCACCTCGAGATATCAATTGCTTCCGCAATTCCCATCTTAAGGCGAATTAAAATGTAATGAATTTATCTATGTTTCCCCCGAAAACACAGAATCCCCTTTTTGTGATGGAGTTTCTACCCGGAATGACTGGGCCGCCTAACTCATTTACTTCTACTGAGACGAATTTTTCAAGTGCCTGTGATAACTAGCCCATTTTCAGCAGGGGTACACTTTTGATCGTATTAGATCTAGTACATTTAAAACTGGAGATCATTGTGTCAGAGCCTCGCGATAGCATCAGGGTAATGGGGTTGATAGTTTTGTAATGAATTAATTTTTATTTAACCCTTAAAGCGCCGATTTCTTTTATATAAACAATGGAGACCAAAGGGTTTTATCACATTTGAAATCATCATAAATGTCTTAGTTAGCTCTTTCCGCTCCATCTGAATACCTGTGTTATGGGTCTATGGCCATTATAAATATTTTCTATTTATAGTGTGGGGACCGTCTTTATACGTCAGAATCTGACGTCTACAGACTTTAGATACTGACGTCTGAAGTCGATCCCCGCGTTGTAAGGGCTAAATATGCATGTGGTGCATAGGCCTACATACGACGATGAAGCGCAAAGGGTTATTATTGACCCAACTTTAAAACAACACCACGCCAACGTCTAGTGTTTCCCGTATCTCCCTTTTTTGTGTTTGTACATTTCGCTGTTTGATGACACGCTTCTCTCTTCCGTTATTCATACTCGGTTTCCTACTTTGATCGTTGCTGCCAGAAATGTAGATGTATTCGTGTCTAGCTGATTAATAAAGACACATGTATGCTGCAGGGCTCGCGATATGTCATGTAAATAAATATCGCGTCAAAAAATATACCATCGAAAACAAAGGTTTAGTCTTTAAATTACATTGAATCAAGTATGCTTGATTGAATGAAACCCTTATCTGCTTATTAATTACCCTGATGACATCGCAAGGCTCTGGCACAGTGGAATAGTTCTAATACGATCAAAAGTTTACGCCTGCTGAAAATGGCCTAGTTTTCATAGGCAATTGAAATATTCGTCTCAATTTCATGGCATCCGAGTTTTTTGGAGTTTTTTGTTTTTTTGGTGTCTTTTTTACACAGCTGGTTGTGGAAACAAAATGGGACTGGGCCTCGTGCAGTAAATGAGTTAGGAATCTGTGCCATCACTACTTCTTATGATACCAACTCAGCTCAGCACTGGTTACCATGGTAACCAGAGCTGAAGTGAGTTGGTATCATAATAATAACTATTGTGCCATATTAAATACAAATCGTACGTGCAGCGTGGGTCGGTAAAGGGTGGGAAGGCTGCCTCGTCATGGCTGGATTCGAACCGTCCGTCTATTGTAAACACTGATTGACTGCAAGGTTTCCGCGGGTCAATATAATTCGTTAATATACATTAGATAAATAATGTATATCATTAAATATCTTAAAGATCATGGAAAAAGTCATTAAATTTAAACCGTCATTATAAGGAAAACCTCCATTGTATGGTGTCAATGTACGATCGTCATTCCGCCTTTTCTAAGTAATCACTGGTAATACATCTCGTTCTCGGGCTGCCAGTGTTACAGCTGCTGATAATAATTGTCGGAAGGCGCAGGTAGCCACCAAGCAAACACATACATACGCAGGTTTCTGGCGCTTATCACCATAATTACACAGGTTGTCAACAAAATTCCTTAACAAGTCATAAGAATTTACGTAAAAAAAATCATTATGAAATCATTCCTTTTGAAAAGAGTTGACCTGCAGAGACCTTGGACTGTATTAGAATTTATATCCTGCATTGTTTAATTAGGCCATGCATAACTGAAGTGAGATATGTTAATGTACCATGTTATATGCATACACTAGCGAGGGTATCAAGTGTAAGCATATGTCGACGTAGATGTCGACATGTCGACTACAGTGACATTTCTGCGTTTATGTTATAGCACTTAGAACACTGATGTCGACTACAGTGGTCATTCTGTATGACCAGTTGTCAAAAGTAAAATATGCCTTAAATCTTGAAACACTGATATATGTTCGGACCTAATTTTCACAAATCCCATACAATTTCAGTCACTTGAAGTTGTGTGTCGCGGTAGCGAGACACTACTTCAAGTGGGTGAAAATTTAGCTTGAATAACTCAGTGCTCTAAGGATTACACTTACGTAAGCAGTTTTAGTAAGTGTAGAGTGTCTCAAATCTGTAACGCTTATATCCCAGCAAACACGAGGCATTCGCTCAATGTTGTTTCACTGTTGCGCCATCGGCGAAGACGTTAGGCCAACATTGAGACAGTATTGGGCTAATGCCTTGTTGTTTGCTAGCGTGCTCTCACCTAAGTTTCACAAATCTCAAGTACTTTTCAGGCACTGTGAGTAGAATTGCGACAGCAAGCCACCTTTTAAACCAATTACAAATTTAAATTGAATAACTTGGTGCTCCAAGGGTTATACTATGGAGCCTCCTGTGTTTAGAGAGCTACCCGCATCGTGCGCTGGTCTAATTATATTTTAGGTAGAGACTCTTGTGGTTAAAAACCTATACCTAGATACATGTATACAGCTAGTTGTGTTCATCATCCCTGCGAACACGCGACGTTGAGCCAATGCTTCTTTAATGTTGGCCCCTCCGCTCCGACGCTGGCCCCTCCGCTCCGACGCTGGGCCAACATTAAAGCAACATTGGCTAAACGTCTCGTGTTTGCTAGGATGCGGTGTCCAAATTGAAGCTGCTCCGTCTCAAACGGGACGTCGCCCAAACACTTGACGATGTGCCGGTATTTAGCTGAAATATTTTTTATATAAACCGAGAGATTTTTTTTCATTTTAAAATCATCATAAATGTCTAAGTTAGCTCTTTCCGCTTCATTTGTATACCTAAGTTATGGGTCTACGGCCATAATAAATAGTTTATTCTTTGAGAGTGGGGATCAACTATATACGTCAGAATCTGACGTCTATGGACGTCAGATTATGACGTATAAAGTAGGTTCCTGGGCTGAAGGGGTTAGACAGTGCGGGTATTGAGAGAGGTGGTCATCCGTCATGTCCCCTACTGACTGGTAATGTAGGTCACCTCTTCTTTCCCCTGTGCTTCTCTCCGATCATGTACAAACAAGTTCCTTAGACTACCTCTTGCAAATTGTAATTCTACATCCATATACAGTAGAACCTGCTATGAGCAGCCACCCTAAGTTGTGACACAGGACAAAATGGCCTTTTAATGCAGGTGGCTGCACATAGGAGGTTCATTTGTATACAAAATGCCATTTTCGGGGATTGCCAAGTGACCTCCCATAGGAGGCTGGCTGCTCAAAAGAGTGGCTGCTCATAGCAGGTTCCACTGTAAATGATACATATATATGTACAGGCAAGGTTTAAACCAATTAGATGCCATTGTCGATGGAAATGGGTAAAATAATTTGAGGATTAGAGGCAGATGCTCTCAGTTTAATTCATTCATTCTGGCAGGTGTCTATCTTTCACAAATAGTGAATATTTCAAGTCATTTAAAGCTGGAAATTTCGTTGGCATTTCCAGCTTTGAATGACTGACAAACACTAATAACAACCAATAACGCATCACAATGTTTCTTACACAATGCAGGAACAAGTATGATGAAGTATACAGGCACATCCCTGACATATGGCTCTTATTTTGTGTCAATTACAAACCTTGTGATCGTCATCTATCCACTTTTTTTCCTCATATTTGTATATATTTTTTTTATTTTTTTCAGAGTCAAATCACATTGATGGACTCACCTGTGTTCAAAGCTATTCAACCTGAAGTAAGTAATTACCGTAATTCAACAGATACTTAGATATATTTGTAATAATTTCATTGAACCCTCTAAACCCTCATGATGCATTAACCCTTTCACCACTGAAGCCCGCTTTTATGTGCAGAATGCTATGGCATTCAGCACATAAAAACGGGCTTCAGTGGCGAAAGGGTTAAGCATCTTTTTGCATCTCTGAAAAAAAATCTTATTTTCGTACAGCTAAGGGTTTTAGAAAGAGAATTTGCATGGAACTGTTCTAATAATAACGATTTCTTTTTAAATTTGCAACACACTTCAAGTCATCTTCATCCAATACAAGTCGAGAATTGCGACAGCAATCCGCGGTTTGTAGTGGATGAAGATGACAAGGATAAATTCAGGATTGAAAGGGTTAATGAAAGTAGGTCATTACACTTTAGTGTTGCTTCTGTGAAGTTCAACTTGATGCAAATTAATGGCAGAATTCAGTTGTAACCTTTTGTCACACACCTTGTTATAAATTATGATGTTTTATAACTACTGTTTTCACGAAGGAGGATAACAAATTAACAGCAGATTTCCTGTCACATGAATGCTTTATTAGGCTAAACTATTTGTTAAAAGAAATGATTTCATTTTTAACAATTTTTGTTTTGCAGGAACTGAGCAGCTGTGCCTGGTCGGGCAAAGAAAAACTGACAAAAGCACCACATGTGGTGGCTTTTACACGCAGATTTAATCATGTATGTAAACAAAAATAAATGTAAAAGTTTTGTTGATTTTCAAAAATAATGTTGGGCTAGTGTTTTATGGATTCCTTGTATTTTTTTAACCCTTATCCTGCTCAGTTAATCTATTCAAATTTTCGACCACTTGAGGTTGTGTCTCCCTACCGCGATCCACAACCTCAAGTGGTCGAAAATTAAACATTTGAAATTATTGATATTTAGACACACATTTAATTCCCAATATCAGTGATTTGGTCGAAAAATAAAACAGATTTTAAAAGTCTATAGTCGTGATCAGCAGAATAAGGATTAATATGCCATTTTGACCCCACTGGCCATGTGCCACCCAAATAAGTGACACTTTCAACACTCTGGTTACCAGGGAACGATTTTGCATCAATAATTTTTAGGCAGTTATCTACTTTACTTATTACTGCTACCTGGGAAGTCTTGTTTTAAAAAAAAAATACTACGGTTTCTACATTCAATACATTTCATTATTTAGAAATAATAAAGTATCTGTTTCATAAAAAATGTAACTGGTCTAGTAAATATATTATGGTAAATTTATTAATTTTATTTCTACTTCTTTCATCTTGATACATTGTAAACTGTATCATTCCTTATGATTGTAGGTTAATTTCTGGGTTCAACGGGAAATCCTTGCAACACAAACACCCAAGTCAAGAGCTGAAGTCATGGCACTCTTTATTAAAATAGCAAGAGTAAGTAATTAACACTAACACCAAGATTAAGTAACTTAATTGTGAGTCAATTAGAATATAATTATAAGAACTAAAGTCAACTTTAGATCAGGTTGTGTAAGCTGATGTATGGCTTGACCTGCTGTTAACCTTTAGACCACTGAGCTAAGAAATTCAAATTTTCAGTCACTCGAAGTTGTGTCTCGCTACCGCGGTCCACAACTTCAAGTGACTGAAAATTTGTGTTATTTGTGAAATTTCAGTCCCAGCATATATCAGTGTTTCAAGATTGGAAGCATATTTAATTTTTAACAACTGGTTATACGGGTGTTAACAAACACAGAGAATGTCTACTGTAGTCGACATCAGTGTTCTGGTTCCCCATCTGTGGACAATGTACAGCAAGTCAATGTCACATGTTTTCTGGGATATACTCAAATATTCCTCTTTGATAATCAAAATTACTTTGTTATATTTTAAAATATATTGCAATAGGAAATTCTGTCAAATTGTTAATTTTAAATGCCTTTTATGAATCATCTTTTATAAATTGTGTGTTTTTTCAGAGATTATTGGAGCTTGACAATTTGCATGCGGTTATGGCAGTTATATCAGCATTACAAAGCGCTGCAATTTTCCGACTGAATCGAACATGGGGGGTAAGGATATTTATTTAAGGATATGATGTAGACTATGTTTACAACGACAGAATTATGCATGTTTTTTTGTTAACATTTACCCCTAATTTGCTTATAATTTTTTCTAAATGCAGTCCAAATTGTAACTGAATACTGTAAATGAAAGCAGTCATGTCAGGATATTAATTGGAAACCTCAGATATTCTTGACTTTTTTATGATTCATGTTGACAGTGATGGGATTTGTTAATAGTCTAAACCATAATTATTTAAGTACAAAGTTTGAATATTATTACCTGGTAGATGTACTGCCCCGTAGAATGCATTGCCATATATGTCTTTCCAAGCAGCTACATTTCATTTTTATAATTATTAATTTTGAAATCTTCTGTTTCAGCTTCTTTCTAAAAGGGAAAGGACCTCTTACGAGAAAATGGCTGACTTATTTTCAGAAAATAACAACCGCTCACGCCTCAGAGACTACATGAATAATGCCCGTCTTCCTTTAATACCATACTTGGGTGTGTACCACAAGCTCAGTTAAAAATAATAATAATTCAACTGATATAAAATAACAAAAACACATAATGTCTACTGTAGTCGACATCAGTGTTCTAAGGGTTAACACTGGTACATTTTGTTACAGGCTTATATCTGACTGATCTCACATACATAGATGTCGCACATCCCCATTCAGGAGGCATGGAATCTGTAACAAGAAGCCTCCAGATGAATAATATATTGAGAACAATTTCAGAGTTTCAACAATCCACATATGGTGAGACTGTGTGCCTAGCTATTCATTGTTATCTTTTCTAAATACTGAAGGGGTAACACGGGAATTATCGGAAATTGTTTTAACTCTTTTTCAGCTGGAATCATCAATATACATTCTAAAGCAGACGTCAATCTTAAAATACACTGACTATATAGATATTTTATGCTCTGGTCTTCAATACAAAATCTATGGCACAGCACACACCTGTAATATTCAAAGTGCTACATCTTCCTTAATTCAAATATTTCTGAATGTTGGAGTCTATTAATTTTTAAATTGAACACATTTCTTCAGTTGAAGCTATAAGTCGCAATAGCAAATCCAGAATCAAATGAAAGCATTTTAAAATAATTTTAAAACACTTTAAGAGAATTCAATATATAAATAAACAGAGACAGCTAAAAACCGCACAGATGCACATCATCAGATTATATGTAGAACTTCCATCGAATACTTTAAATCCCTGGATATTGCTTATTGTTATTTTTGCTCTTTGCTTAATACCTTTTTGTCTGTATTGCAGACAACCTTCCAGTATTAGATCATGTGCAGAACTATCTGAAGTCTGTCAGATACATTGAGGAATTACAGAAATTTGTGGAAGATGACAACTATAAGTAAGTTACATTATCGAGTGCAATATCTGATTTTTCAGATCCTTTTGTTGTTAGTCTGGTGAATCATTAAATAATTTATAAATGCTGCAATTGACTTTACCGGTATCCTTCAAGTATAGTTCAAGTAGAGTAAAGCTATTATATTATAGGCAGCCAGTTTGATACTCAAGTACTAAATCAGCCTAATATTTCCAGCCACCTGCTACTTCTCCAGCGCCAAAGAGGTTGCTGCCTACAACAGCTTCTGTTGCTAGAAACTGCTATGGGCATCCACTCTTGGCAAACAGGAAAAGCAATTTTTCTAATAAATCTATTGGATCAAACTTTGATATTAAGAAAGTTTGCTCTTCTCTGTAAGTACATGTAAGAGGATACTGCTTTTTGACTTTGTACGACAGTACTCTTATCCCTTATTCTGCTTATTTCTTGCATATTTTCTATTAGATATTAATCAAATCGGTAAAGAATGGTTTAACGTTTTTTATTGTCGCACACAGACTTTCGTTAAAACTTGAACCACCCACAACCTCTCCAAACTGTAAATCAGGAACAGGAGATTCCGATGAGGATTTGGCAGCGCTACCCGCTCGGTCACCCACAGAAGATGGGCACTGTATTCACACTCAAGCCGGCTGTTTATACATACCTCAACACAGAAAAGCCAAGAGCTTAAGTGCAAAGTAAGAATAAATCAACAGTTGCTTACCTCCTCAATGTACATGGCAAATAATTATTTTGAGATGCTCTGTGCTCAAAATATTTATGTTGCAGCACAAAAGGGATTACATGTATTGCCTTCGATCTTTAATGATATGTTCATACAAAACAGTGCAATACACAGCTATAATACTGCCATGTACCAGGCAAGCTAATAATATCCATGTGTCTGTGTGTAAAAGTATATTGTCACACCAGACAGTCAGATTTACAGGAGCTAAGTTATGGAATTTCATGTACTCTAAATTGAAAACGAATATATTTTCATTATAGTTTGAAACAATGGGTTGTAGCTAATGGTTTACCTAATATATAAGATCCAGAAATACTCTTAGTTAGTTAGAACTTAGTTGGGGTTTTTCTCACAATTGTTTGCACTGATGTTTTCTGCATTTTTTTAAGCAATTTAATTATTAAAAGTATTTGCAGGGCACCTGTTCAGAATAAACTCATTCGCTAAAAATATCTTTGTTACAAAAAAAACATATTTTCCACACAGAACTCAAAGTAAAAAAACTTTTGTGTATTGTTAGAACACAAAGTTTTTCTTTTTTCCATTGATGTTAAAGCGTGATAAAACTAAATAATTGATATGTTGATTATGAATGATTGAAAAGTTTGTAAGAAGTGATGCTGTTATGTCACTAAAATACTTCCTCAACGCATACCATCAAAACCTACTGTTTTGCTGCTTGCACATACTAACTTGTGTTATTGATTTGTAGTTTTATGTACCATGGTGGCAGATTGGAAAGAACGGCGAGTCTACCTCCAAAATCTACAGCGCCTTATCTTCAAGGTCAGCGCCACCTTTTGGACGACAGTGTACTGGAGGACTCGCCTTGTCCGTCTAGTCAAGGCTCCGTCAATGCAACGGGTGAGATCTCGTTAAGCACCATGAAAAATAAATGTGAAAAGAATATTAAATTTACTGGATTGTTATATGTTTTGTTTCAAATTGATTCGAAAGGTTATTTTCACACGTGAAATTTAAATTTATAAATAAAATATTTGGGACCCAAGTTGAACAAGTAGAAGTAATTTGCATCTACTGCAAGTTGTGGGCAGCTTGGAGTGAGTGACTATTATAATTACATTATATGTTGCTGTAAGTGTTAAATCTGTGACAGTGATATTGTCCCCTTGGATATGAAGGGTGTATCTGCCACTTTGTAAGAAAAGAAGTACCTAGTAGAACAAAAATCATCAATATCACATTTGAGGTTTCAAAGTAACATTTTGATAATTCTTTGTAATATGTCTCCGATCTCTTAATGTTTATCACCTTGTTGCAATCCATAGCTCTTAACTGAATGAAAAAATATAAAAAAATAATCCTTTTAGTTAAAGCCTCATAACACACCAGTTTAGTCATATAATTATATCTGAAATTTTGTTTTGATTTTTAGCTCATCCAACCTTTAGGCCTAGATGAGCTTATGCCATCATATTGCGTCTGTCGTCTGTCCACAATTCATAAGAAATGCTTCTCCTCCCTCACTTCTAATCTGATTTCATTTCTGTTTGGTTTGTTTGAAAGAGCTTGTGCCTTTGCATTAAACTTCCCCAAGGATTTGAGAAATTTTAATTATTAATTATCTTATCACCTAAGTGAGACCTGATTACGGCACTCTGTCCACGATTCACAAGAAATGCTTATCCTCCCTCAATTCTTATCCGATTACAATTTTGTTTTTGTTTAGAGCTAGTGCATGTGCATGGAACTGCCTCACAGATTTTAGAAATTGTAATTCGTAATCAACTTGCCCAAATAAAGGATAAGCTTCTGTGTCATTGACACTTTGGTTTTCTAATTGTTTTCTTTGCTGTGTTGTTAGGTGAAGAGGATCCCGATCAAGATGTTGAAACAGAACCCAAGTAAGTTGACAAAGATTGTTTTGTGTTGATGTACTGGTGACATTTTAAAATTGTATTACTTCAATCAGTTTCTGGTGACATACATGGCGCCTAATTCACTTGGACACATATCTATAAATTTTGGCTTTAATTAACTCTTTAAGTGCTTCATTACTACTTAACATTTTCCTTTCATTTGAAGTTGGCATTGCTCACGCAATTGCCAACTTCAAATGAAAGGAAAATACCTCCTCACTTAAAAAATAAACCTGCTAAATTTCACAATGGGGGCTTTACTCAAGATTTATACATGCATATTTGTTCAATTTCTGTCAAATTTTAGTTGTGGAAAAACAGTATGAATGCGCTTAAAAGCGTCGCCCGCACTCAAAGGGTTAATAATATTTTAAAAAGGCTCATCGCATCTGTGTGAATATTAATATACTTGTGTAATGTTTTCAGATCTGTGGGTAACTTACTGTCACTTAGCTCAAATCCTTTGAGAAACACATGCCCTAGAAACGCATCTACAGCTATTGTTTCGCAACTGCACCACAGCATTCACACCCTTACTTGAATTTGTGCTTGCCGTCCTAGCGCGAAATCAAAAATTAATTCCATGCAAAATAAAAGTATATTACAGAATGCCACCTTTATCTCTAACTGAGAACACTAAGCCTGTCACAACCCAGTCATCAATTCAATTTTTTTCACTCACTTGAAGTTGTGTCTCACTAACATGACCCACTACTTCCAAGTGAGAGAAAAGTATCCAGATCTGGGGAAGTAGAGGAAAATTCTTTTTTTTTCAGACTGATTGGCTGTTTTGTCAAAGTTTGTGGCTATATTGTCAATGTTTCTGGCTATATTGTCAATGTTTGTGGTTATATTGTCAATGTTTGTCGACAGGAATCTCAATGAACTGCCTGCAGATTTCTATAAAGTGGCCTACATTTGTGAAGGCTGTTTACGAAGAAAAACCTTACTCAAGGGCGGTCGAAAGCCTGCTGTAAGTAGCAATTCTTATTGATCTCATTGAACAAAGAACTTTTAAAATGAATAGAATCTGGCAGGGTCATCATATTTAAGCATGATATGCCTTTCATAACAACATATATAAATATATATAAAGTAATACAAGGTGTTTCTTGACTCTGTAATTCCCTCTTCACGCTAATATACGGTATAATTAAATACCCCTAAAAGAATCTGATACAATGTGATATCTATTCAGTTAATCTCATTTGATACAGTCCTCTCAGGAGGCTACATATATTTTTCTGTGGACATGATTTTTTTAATACTAATCATGACAGCACAAAAGTGAGAAATATCTTTTTTTGTCTTCTACATAATCATGTGAAGCTTGGTGTTTTGTTTTTTTATCAATTTTTTTCAATGTTTGTATTTTGGATTCATTTAAAGCTGGCAATTGAGGACAAGAATATTTTTTTGGAATTATATTGATTTGCAATTTTCTCCCTCGAGCTGTGCCTGACATTACAGCCTTATCATTGATATACAAATATTTCGCTTATCAATTTCATTAGCGAATGGGCAGAATTGCGTAGCTTTTCGCTACACGATACTGAACATAATATTCTCTGGAGGATATCACTCCACCACACTGTATGAAGCACTAATCATTTTATTCACAGCTGTATCACATTAATACTACATTACATTTTCTTGTTGTTCTGTAGGTTGCCACTTGGAGCCGTTACTGGGTGGCACTGTGCGGAACGTCTCTTCTCTATTTCTCCGCTCGATCATTACGAGGAAGTGGCAGAGACTCTGTGAGTAATATTATAACGCTAAAACATGTTGTTAGAGCCTTTCAATTTTAATTGTGGGGATCTCCCCATATTTTAAATCCCAGGAATAGCCCATATTGTAAACTTAACACATATGTTTGCTATCTATTTTAGTATAGCACAGTCCAATATATGTATAGTGAATTACAATCATTCCTTTTACATATTTAACTTGAATATCGTTTTAAATAAGGACATTTTTATTCACCTTGAGATGGGTATTGCAGCATCTACTAGCATGCTGACACTACCATTTGTATAAAGATATGATTTTACCCAGCCCTTAAAGTGCAAAATTATAAATTTAGATTTTCACTCACTTCAAGTTGTGTCTCGCTACCGCGACCCACAGCTTCAAGTGGGTGAAAATGACTTAAATATGTATAATTATGACCCTAACATATGGCAATCTAGCAAAATTACTGCTCATTTCTCCTTCAAATGATCAAAAGAGAGCAGGGTTATGGACGCAATTAGCACTTTAACCCTTAAAGCACTGAATTAATTTGTAAAAAAACATTGCAACAAAAGGGATTTTTTTCAATTTGAAATCAGCATAAATGTCTTGGTTAGCTCTGTCTGATTCATTTAAATACCTATGTTATGGGTTTTCGGCCATTAGAAATATGTTGATTCTTACAGTGTGGGGACTAAATCCCGCACTTTAACCCTTTCACCACTAAAGCCCGTTTTTATGTGCTGAATGCTATGGCATTCAGCACATGAAAACGGGCTTCAGTGGTGGAAGGGTTAAGGGTTAAGGTTTAATTTCTGTATTTTCTGGCATGATTTGTTTTGTGTTTACAGTTCAAGTCAGATCCCAGTAAGATGATGTCCATTCTGGGCTGGGTAGGTGTCATGTCTGACAACCCTATGCAGCCTGACGCTTTCATTCTCACAGATCCTGTCAAAGGTAAAAACAATTTGTGCTCTATCTACCCTGGTATAACCCTTTCAAGCCTGAATTTATCATTGTCATCTTTATCCACGACAAGCTGCGAATTGCTGTCGCAATTCTCGACTTGTAGTGGATGAAGATGAGTTGAAGTGGGTGAAAAATTAAAGAAAATTGCCATGTATTCGTAAAAGAGTTTCATGGAAATTTTTTTTCTAAAACCGTGAGTTGTAGGAAAATTTAGTCTGTTTTCATGGATGTAAAATTATGCTTAAATGCATCGTGAGGGCTTAAAGGGTTAAATAATATAGAGTTTTAAACCAAATAAAATGCCACCCAAAATGAGATATATTATTTTGTAAGATGCTTAGGTAATTACATTGTTGTATGTTTTAGATGTCCATTTTCCATAAGTATAAATATTTTTCATTTGAAGTTGGAAATTGTAAACCCACTTTTAAATGAATGAAAAATAGAAACAAGTGAAGTGAGATTGCAATAGCGAGACCTAACTTCAAGTGACTAAAATTATAACTGTAATCCTTCAGAGTTTTTGTTGTTATTTTATGGCTATTCTATTTAGATGAACTTTTTGTTTAATCCTCAAGAATTACAATTATTTCATCTCAAATCGAACACATGATTATTGTTTACTCACTTGAAGTGGTGGGTCACTGTAGCAAGATACAACTTCCCAGTGGGTAAAGTTGAGATTATTTAAGTTGGCAGGTTACCCCTCTACCTGGTATGTTATCTTATTACCCATTGAAGTCTTGCTACCACAACCCACAACTTCCAATATTGTGGAAGTTACTACTATTGTGGGAATTTGAGACCAAACATTTGCAAATCTTTAAACACAATTTAAACACAAACACAATTTGAACACAATTTAAACACAATTTCATTCCCAAAAACTGAGAAATAACTGAGTGTGCTAACTAAACAGTTTGAAAACGACCAAACATTAAAAATATGACAATTTTTGATATATTTACCATGTCATTTTGCCAGGAAATTCCTATAAGTTTCGGGCAGGGACTGCGACTAAGGCATTAGAATGGTGTCGACATTTAGATAAAGCTTCAAAAACTGAACGAAAAAAGGTAAGTGCAGTTCCTGGTATTTTCATTCATTAAAGGGGATTATAGGGGCTTAGATGTGTCTCAGGGAATGAAATAAGATTAGCGCTAACATATTTCACCAAATATGAATAATTTTTACCAATGTCGAGTTTTGTTTCATAAACGCGACCCACAATTTCAACATAAATATATATATTAAATCAAATTTTGTATTTGTTTTCACACGTGTGTACTTTACCTCTTTTTCAGCCTCCCGACAACCTGATCAGCTTTGAATAGCGTTGAAGAAACCTGAATCACCTCTTCTCATATACATATACATATTGCTGCATGGTTGTCTTTTCGCCCACACGGACAAACTGTGAGGTGAAAAGACATCAATGACTGTGGTGGTTGCCTTTTCGCCCACACAGACTGTGGGGTGAAATCCTCGCCTATCTGCCAGACACGGGAGTATGCTATATGTCCCACACACACACCTCAAGACTTGATTCATCGTTGACTTGAGCCAACGGATGATATAAAACAATATGCCATATTGGTGCAAGTCAGTGCTTCGAGACCATATATTGTATTAACAGACAAGATTTTGTGTTCACCCTCGCAAGATAGATGAATTTCAAGTACAGTGTTTCACCACATTGTCACAAGTATTTGCGACCCTTATATTACTAGTCACACCAAGCGAGTATATCATCACCTTAGGTTTTAAAGGGTCATAATCTGCCACTTTGTAAAGTGACAGATAAGACCCTTTAAGATCCAAGTGAGTATAATTATATAAAGTGCCAGCAGTCATGCACAAGCTTCGGTGGGCGGCGTGTGTAGTCAGTGACCAGCAGCTTGCCGGCTTTATTTTACCAGGAAATGCTGACTTAATGTGGTGTTCTGTGCTGTGTGCTGCAATGAACACCACGTTTCCCATCACTTCTTTCCCGCGTCCCTACTAATCGGGTACATGTACCAGACGGATAACGCATATTCTGTGTCAGACAAGTCATTTGGATTAATTTCTCCAGATTGAAATGAACATGTTATATTGATTGAGAATATGAAGATGCAGGATATTGCTAGATTTACACAAACATGTGGAATATTTATCAATATTGAAATGAAAATGTGGAACATGGATCGTTAGTGAAATGAACATGTGGAATATTAATTAACATTGAAGTGAAAATGTTTAATATGGATCGAGAATAACGCTGAATATTCCCGGCGATTTACATGTCATTCTGGTTGTGCTACGTCATCACATGTAACCTTATAGTTGTTGGGAGTTGTGCCCATTTTAATTCAGTTGTCATTTACATACATTTCCGTTCACAATGGCTTCACTCTTGTCGACAGTATTTCAATTTATTATTATCGCACACATCGCTGCACATATTATATAATATATATATATAATATGTGTAGTGTATTAAACTAATCCTACATTTTAAACTATTTGTCTTCATTCACCTTAAAGCAGGCAATTCGTGACGAGTGTGTACGGAAACAATATCAATAGTTTGTAATGGCGAGGGGAACCGTTACAGTAGAATTGATGATAAGGCCTGATAAGGTCACAGTGGATTATTGTTTCAGGTATGCGTACTCGCCACAACTTGCCTGCTTTAATGAGTTATTTGTCAAGTATAATCATTGTATAATCAGTGTCTTAATGAATTGTAATTCTGTATTTTAATTACCAGCCAAGATTTAAAAAATCAAGTCTATTTTATTATTGCGTATTGCCCAGCGAGTGCTGTACCTAGGTTGAAAGTATATTTTATTGCGCATGATAATTTATTATTTTAATACGCGTTACTATTCAATATCATAACTGGTTATTGCCGGTGCTTGCAATTGTATCCCTTGCATACATACTGTACCTGACCGTATTTGAGCGAGAAAGACTATACGTATACGGTTGAAAAACTGCAAATATTACCACTTCGACACGCACACAATCACCCGCTTGTGTATACTCTGTAAAGCTGTAAATAGGCATGTAATTATTTTTTTCTGAAGCTACATTTAGCATTATTGTAGTGTTTTACTTAGCACCGAGTTGTAGAATTATGACGTTGACCTCCTGAGAAATATAACGGAGGGTGTTCACATTTGGGGGGAAAACGTCAGCTCACGAGCGAGATAACGTCGGTGATGTTGCCCCGAACATGAGCCACGTTGCCCTGACCCTGAGTTGACCTCCCGTTATTTTCCCGTTTGTTATGTTAGTATGGTCGTTTCGTCTTTTAGGCTACCCACTGCCAGAATATAGCGTTTTTCTTTAGTTTTTTTCTCACACTCCCTGTTCTCAGTGCTTAATGAATCTGTCTGACAGTCGCAAGTCTATTCATTTGTGACCACTCAGAGCTAAAAATGGTTGCAGATAGAATGAGACTTTTTGTCCTCCACCTCGACTTACTTGTTACATTTTAATTACACATGTCCCTAGAGAGCTAGTCAGGCTGACATCATGCATGTCAGATTATAATATACCGTGTGATTAAACTGCACGTCAAAATGTAATTAAATGAGCCCACCTTAACTTCAATCACCCGTTTAGAGATTTTGTAAATCGCTATGGCTTCTAAAAATGGTAAATGTGACCTTATCAACTAACCTTAAATTTAGTGCACTTGTGAAGTTATAGTTACAGTAAAAATAACTTACATTTTTTAAAATTCCACCGTCTTCGCTCTGTTAATCATACAGAAGGTGGAGAAGATGGGACCCATCCCACTATGAATCTAAAAATTAAGATTATCATGACTTTCTCTTATTTCAATTGGAAAAGTTAGGATAAATCTTAACTTTTCTTATTGAAATGAGAGAAAGTCATGATAATCTTAATTTTAGGATTCTTATTGGGATGGGCCCCTGATTATTAACAGTTTTGTAAGAAAGTGGACTGAGGTCAAAAGCCCAGAATCACAAGCCATTCACTGGTCATAAATCAAAGGTTTGTTGAATCTTAAAATAACGTTCTTTAGTGTTTCCTAAATATCCACATTCGGCACAAATTTAACTTGTCATTCATCCACTAGTCTAAATTTTTCAGAGCAGATCTGAAATTGTGCATAGAAAATCAATTGTTGCTCTGGGTATATCAGAAATGTAGAGGAAACAAGCCTCAATAAGAGTGTTCCCCAGATCCTAGGATGTGATTGGTTGAGGTGGCCATCTTGACCAATCAGGTTATCTGTTTTGAGACTACTGTCACAGATAGTAACCCTGAAGCATCCCCATGTTACACTTTAAACCCGTCCTTTTCTCTCCTTATTATTATTGTTCCACAGACTATGCATGTATAATGTTTACGTTGTGATATTTCCCCGGCCCCTGTCAGCAGCTTACACTGGGGCAGCAGAGGCCTGACGGGTTGCTGCTGCCCCAGTGACTACTGCTAAATGGGGTGCAAATTAGCAGTTGTTATTGATTTATATGCAGTTTTTTTCGTGTGAGATACAGGGTTATCTTCAACCCTCATCAAAACACAACATTTGTAGATTAACCCGCTAATCTGACATTGTTTTAGTATACTTTCTTCTTCCATTTGAATTCCATTATATTGTAGGCCTATTTATATTTATTATCTTCGCTGCTATCATTACCTACATTGTGTTTAGATCTGCTGACTCAGCAGATCACAGTTTTACTGAAATTTACCTTTATGCTGCCGCATTGTTTCAGGCTATTTTTCAAAATAAATTATAAATTATAAAATAAAAAATAATTATATTTGTGCCGCATTGTTTCGTTAATTTGAAGCTGGAATTGCTAACGCAATTTCCAGCTCTAAATGATAATTTTTTTTTATATTTATGCAAAAATATTCGTCTTCAAAATGTAATTATTAGATTAAGCAAGCATCTACTACATAACATTTTTGAAATTTCACACACAATCAGGGTAAAATCATCAAAAAATTGGTGATTTTATTTCGGCTTCTTAATATGTTTATATCATATGGTCATATTAAGAAGCCGATATAAAATCACCGATTTTTTGATGATTTTAGCCTGATTGAGTCCCTCAATTTATTTGGTTTGAAACTTGTTTGAAAACGTATATATACGGTTCGGGCAGCATAATGGTTGAAATGTATCTGCAATCAGAGGCTGAAGAAATCAATATTTCATCACTAGTTACTGTATTAATAATATTTTATTGAAAACATTATTATTATGTTTTTTTTTTTCAAAAAGTACCATTGGTTAAGACAGAGTAAACCGGTTGCCGCCATTCATGCATAATACCAGTCCCTTCGTAGTCTAATGTCTACATGTGTATTCCCAGTCGCCCATCACACAGCAAATGGGTTGACCTATGCTTTAATGACTATGTTTCTCAATTATAATTATAAAATGTATCGTCATAATATTATTTAAAAAAAATGAAATTTACAAACAATCTGGTCGCATCCCCACTTGGATGCCTTCAATCTAGAGTTTCTGTTTTCATGTGTCTAAATAAATGAAGCTCAAAAAACCAGAAGAAAACAACTATTGTTGAGTGAGGAATCCAGAGGAGAAGGAAGGGGTAGGAAGGGGGTCCCTCCCTTTTAGTGGCTATACCCAGCAGATACCTTATATGGAGTTAATGCAGTTTTAACTTTTCTAATCACACCCACACGTCATTTTTAACAAATGCTCATTCATACTGAAAAATTATTATTAAATTAGCTTGGTTGGCATTTGTTCTGGTTCAAATTATGCATAGTTGACTATATTTTACTCACTTGAAGTTGTGAATTGTGGAATCGTAGCGACGCACAATTTCAATTTAGTCAGAATTTCAATTTTACAATTTAGCGCTGTACTGGTTAAAACTGGCCACTTTTCTGTGGCTCTGACCAGCATTAAAAAAACATGGGTCATAGCTCAATTATAACCATAAAATACAAATCAAGGCATCGGTGAACAAAACCCTGATGGGCATTTTTGATAACCCAAAGAAACATATAATATTTGTGGAGGGGGGCGTGTCGCGGAATTAGTAACCATTGTTCTCAGTCTTGGATCCCCCACTGAAGTCCATGCCCCCCCCCCCCAAGCAAACACGATACATTAACCCAATGCTGGTTTAATATTGGTCCAGCGTCTGCGACGCTTGCCCAACATTAAACCAGCATTGGGCTTGTTTGCCGGGGATAAGGCCCAATACTGGCCTGGCATTGGTTCAACACTGTGCTTCAACTGAATCTCTACACACAAGAACACTCTGTGATAGAAGGGTATCGGAACGGCTACCTGATCCCAAGTGCCTCGATGTTAGCGTCTTATAGTTTCTGCTTGTGTAGGCTTCAGTCCTTTTAATTGATAAAAAACTCCAAGCACTGTGAAAGCATCCTCACTGCTTTTGACGGACTGAATGATGACAGAAATATATCAAACTGCTAATGCCTGATCAATGTTCACTGATATTTCACCCCGTTTGGGATTAGAGAGTCGTAGCTGCCACTTGTTCAGGTGGTAGATATGACCTTTTAATACCCAGGATTTGTTTGATTTAAGTTATCGTTTTACAACATGACGTAGCCTACTACCTATCAATTAATCACATTATTTTGCAAGTGAAATCAAACTAAAATGTCGATTGACGACGATAGGCTTTCAAAATTTCTGGATACAGGCTATTAAATTCTCTCTTTTTTTTCTTTTAATTAATGACTATTTGTTTAAACATATCGCCCTATTGGGGCTGATAGGGTTGCGGTTCCACTTTGCAAAGTGAGACTGACACCCTTTCATTCCCAAGATCACGATATTTTGTCAACGGAGATCTATATAGGCTCTTTTAAGATACAGTTTTTCTATTTATTTGGCCCTTGATTTTGGAAAATATGTGTCTGGTCTAGCTATGATAACTGCAATATGTGTCAAATTATGAGGGATAAATTCTCCTAAAATAGAACTTCTGTACTAATTTTGATTCCATTTAAGCCGTGAATTCCTTGCGCAATTCACGTCTATGAAAATGGAATGTAGTTCTTGACAGCAGACCTGCAGAACTGTTGACTTAATGAAGAACATGTATGGTTTAGCTGTGAAATATTGTAATACAACGGAGTCTGTCTGCATTCTTACTTGAATAAAGTGAAGATCTATTGCCATATCTGCAGCCTTATTGTTGTTATTTCATTACACCACAGTGGTCCCGATATATCGTCCCCTTGGAGTTAGAAGGTGCTAAACTGCCACTTTACAAAGTGGCAGTTCAGTACCTTGTAACTCCAAGGGCGATTTTGGCGATGTGAATCAACATCCCATACAAAGCATCAATGTCATCACATAGTTCTTTTGACGCTGACAGATGTGTTTTCTAACACTGCTATTCACATGATTCAGAGGGCGAGCCAACATTAAAACAACATCTCATGTTTGCTGGGAGGCGTGTCAGTTGGCGGCAATAAAATCTTTTTGTTATAATAATAATAACTTGACATGAATTGTGACTTTTCAAGTAACAATAATATTCGGACTAGGTTTTATGAGTTTTTGTGGTGGCCATTTTGAATTTGGTTGGGTTATTTTTATTATGACAGATTGCTTGGAATTTCGCGTATGAGTTTTGTGGCAGCCATTCTGAACTGTAATTTTAGACTTCGGACTTCAGGGATAAAATTTCAAAAGTCCCCACTGAGCTTTAGCAGTTTTAAATAGATATATATTTGTTTGTCAAATGAAATCCCATTCATGTTGCACAGTACACACATTAACTTGTCTCTCTGTTGATTTAATGTTGTATCACAATCCGCGATGCTAACCCAACATTAAAACAACATCGATTCAACGTTTTGTGTTTGAAAAGAATTGCAACTGTTATTTTAATTGTAGCATTTGAAAGGTTTCAACTGTCCATACCAAATACACAATATTGGTTCAATACTGGACCAACGTCTGCGACGCTGGCCCGGAATTGAAACATTGAATAAATGTATTTTTATTATCAAATCGAGAGACTAAAGGATGGAGTAGGGCCGGACATAGTGGCACCCTGTTAACCCTCCTGACAATGAATGGAGAATCACCCGACATGTCCACTATTGAACCAGCATTGGACCCGATCATAGGCCTACTGCCGTGCAAGCCAAAAGGCAGTATCTGCTCACTTTACAAGTAAGCAGATACTGCGTTTTGCATTTGAAGAGCAGCATAGTGCGGTATCTGCTCACTTTACAAGTAAGCAGAAACTGCCTTTAGCCATTCAAGAGTATAGTGATCCAGAAAATCCTGGATTAATCCGGAAGAACACGATGGATGTCTTAGAGAAGTCATAGCATTGAGTACTCTGACTACTCTGGGAATGTTGTGTCAAAATTTGAAGTTGATTAGATAAAAACTCAGGGAGAAATAGCGTCTGACGAAAACGTGCCAAGAATAATAACAAGTTCCGTTGAAAACTCAATATATTTGGGCATAGCCCGGATATAATAATAATAATAGTTTATTGATCGTACTCTTGGTATATAGCATATACAAACAAATAAATAAATTTAAATATTATCACAGCAAACAAAATTCAAAATGTGTTTAAATTGTGTGCTATTGAAAAAAACTGTACAAGTGCATATAAATTAAAATATTGTTAATAAATATCGCCTTATGTTTATTGGCTACAGTATCCTTGGCCCGGTGATGAGAAAATACCACCTGCTTCACACATTGTGGTGAAAGGCGAGGCAGGTCTGACTTACCGCGTCTTAATAACAACGGGAATTGGGTAAAATTTGCTTTGTAATATAGTCATGACACGGACATAAGCTCGTTCAGTCTTTAGAAAGTTTTTTGAAAATAGTCAAATTATGACAAATGAAGTTTTTGGGCTGCTTAATCTGTTAATTAAAAAAAATACAATTACATTTTATTCGTTCGTACGTCCACAAATCACAAGATATCATGAAAGTGATGTGGGTGAGTGCTAAGCATAGTGGTTCTTGGCAAGAGAAGGGACGATAATAAAGTGATTTAGTATTTTCTGGACCCCATTAGACTTGTTACCACCCCCCTTCTGCTGGGGGTAAAATGAGCATCCTGTTTCAATCTATTATGAGCATGGTGCTCGTAATACCCCCATTGCAAGATATCTACAAAAAAATTAAGTATGCTCATAACACCTTAAACATATTATACATTAAAATGAGAGGAAACCATTCTAATCACTTATATTTAAAGAAAAAAAAAATCTCTGCTTTAATGGCATCTGAGTGATATCAAGGTACACGAGTGCCACTTCTATTTGGTAAAATACTCATAAAATAAACATTTTAGCTAATGTCCCTGTCTTATAGCAAAATGCTCATATTACCCCATTGGCAAATGGTAATCATGCTCATATTTGCCCCACGCATGGGTAATATGAGTATGCTTTCAAAATTATGTTTTTTTAAATAATTATTTAATTATATTTAAATTAAGTTAATTAAAAGGAATTACTGCATAATTGTACAAACATTCGATCAAATCAAATTTGGATTTTTCCACTTCATTTATTTGCCCAAAATGGGCGGGGGCCCTAGGGTAGTGGTTAGCACCGCTGCCTCTCACGCCAGAGTTCGGGGTTCGGTTCCCGGTCTCGGCGGTTTGAAAGAAACAAAAATGTTTCTTCCCCATCCACGTGTGAAAGTCAGTATTGTGGGGAGCCTCCGTGACCGAGAGGTAGCGCGCTCGGCCTCAGACCGCCAGGGCTCGAATTTCGAACCCTGTGTCTGGAGGACAGTGTCATCTCAACATCCTCAGGAGGTTCTCCTGGCCCAGTTTAGCCTATATGTGCACAAAGGTGGCCTAAAGCTCGATTCATTTCATTTATTTGCCCAAAATAACCAATTAAAGCTAAGGTGCTCATAACACCCCTCTTTACCCTACATCATTCATCACATCAACGGGCGTATTACAATGTCACTTAAATTATCATTAGTGCCGAATGAATGAATGAATGCTAATGAATGAATGAATGAATTGATGCATGAATGGATGGATGAATGATGAACTAATGAATGAATGACTATGAATGAGTCAATGATGATGAATGAATGAATGATTATGAATAAATGAATGAACGAACGAACGAATGCATGAATGAATGAATCAATGAGTGAACTAATGAATGAATGACTATGAATAAATCAATGGATGAATGATTTATATGTATGAATGAATGATTATGATTTATATGAATGAACGAACGAACGAATGCCTTACTGATTATGAATGAATTCGTGAATGAAACAATGACTGGGAATTCAGGCGACTTCTGTGCACCTCTGGGAAAATCTTCTCAAAAGTCACTGACCCACATCTTAGGTAGGCTATCTGATTGGTCAACCCAGTGCTGATTACGCCTCATTATCATAATTAGGCGTGTTGATAAATATACCAAGAAGGCTGTATAGAAGGAGAGGAAACTTGAATTCAGAAGGGGGCACCGGTTAGAGTGAGATCTTCAATGAAGTGATATTTTTGTGGTCAATTGATGGGTTTTTAATTGGTTTTCCCCGTCCAAATGCTGAATCGGGGGGGGGGGGGGGGTGCAGGATCATCCTGACGCGCGAAGATACAGATTTCATCTATCAAGCCTTGACATAGGCCTGACTTTATTTTCAACTTCCGCACTATTTTCCAATGACGTATGACACACGATTTGACTCGTACACAAACACATTTTTACCATTAACCTCGTCTTTGAATCGTAAAAATCGGAGGAATAACGATACATGTATGCTTCTATTTTAGTAAGAGAAAGGTATTTATTTAATGTTCTCACACTCACTGGTGGTGTTTCCATTATGAGACATAGCGGGATCAGCCGATACAGCACTCCTCTGTACTACATGCAGTCTATACATGCTGTATGCATGCTGTATAGGAGGTGAGCGGTGAATGCTATTAACTGAGCGTCCGCGGGTCTTATGGTCGTCTGTCGTGTCAGTTAACTGTTTACCATTGGTCTATGCCCAACTTGCCCCAGCCATGGCCCATCTTGCCCCGGAGATGGGCCGTGCCAATTTATTTAGTTTATTTGCATTTATGTCAAAATTAATGTAGATTACCACTTGTGTATGATACGTGAATAAAACAAACACCAAAAACTTTCATAAATATATTCATTCATTTTGCCTATATGAACTGTATGAGCACAATAAACATTTGAAAAAAAGTAGCCCAACTTGTCTCATTCTCCCCTACCTTATTTTCGCCGTTGAAAATTTTGGACAATCGTGTGAGAAAATACAAACGGTGTTAATTGTCGTGCAGTATGGTAAAATACATCACATGTCCAAGGCATAAGGTGTTCGCCAAAAGTCTCACACCTTATTCCTTTGACGAGTGCTGTACTTTCCAATACCGCACTCAAATGAAAACCGTTTGCATATCTTATTGTTCCTCTCTTTTCCTATAACCTCATTGGGTTTACTATCTACTCTCTAGTCTACATACAAATGTGTATGCTGTGGTGCAAGGCAAACAACAGGCAAAACGCATACTGGCCGGACTTTTCACGGTAGTAACGTAGGCAGTACGGTAAATGCATGAATGATATACAATACAATACTAGTAGGCCTATGTGACATTGGCTATCTGTCGTTCGTCTCGTTCGATATCCAATGTCTTCATATGGTTTTGCTTGACATGATATCATATATTTAACGTATTCGCTGCTGTCTCCGAGGCAAACCCATAGGCTATATACCGACATAATGCCGTTGCAATAGTCTGTAGACCACATAAATTTGTAGCACCAGGTATGTATAAAATAGCTCTCGGTTCGATGTTGAGCTGCCGACATTGGTCCAACATTCATCCAAGATAGGTTAAACGTCTCCACTCCCCTGGATCCGCTACTGATGTTGATTGCATTTGTTTCACATTGTACTGTGTGTTTTGTCTATATCTAATGTTCACTGTATGCCTACTATCCACTATTCTATGTGTTTTACGCATGCAGAGTAACGTTATGCCTATTTATGTATTTTTCTGGTATATTATTGTACAAAATGAAACGTTGTATACATTTGGGATATCTCGATTAAATAGTGGACCTGTGTAGGTGAGCAGGTGAGGGACTTAATTTTTACGTAAATCACTTTTTGTACCATGTAAGGGAGTGCCCAGGAATTGCTAATTGGGGGGGGGGGGTTAAAATATGTTGTAAACTGGTGAGGAAGGGCTGACCTGGGCGTATGCCCCTCTCCCCTAAAAATTGCTGGTTTCTTATTTTTTGAAAATACTACCAAACAATTAAAGGTTGATTAAATGCGATAGTTTTAATAGTGGGATCCTATGCATTACGAATATGTTAGCAAAAAATAACGTAAGAAAATATACAGGCTTATTATTTTTACAAACAATTGGAATATACCACAGTTCATATCACAGGGACATGGAGGCAAGTATTTGCTGACAATTATGCAGACAACAACAAGGTACTATACTTTCTTCAACATCAATACAAATATAGTGGTCTATACAGCCTGTGTAAATGTTGAAATCAGTATAGTAGTCTAACGTTACTATTGTTATTGTCAGTACAGATTATATTGTCAGTATAGACTGTAGACATGTAGCTTGGACTTGTACTGAGACGACTACAGGTCAACACGTCTTTGTGGCTCATAAGTGTTACAGCCGCCCTGGTGGATTCTGTATTAAAAGACAAATGGAAAGGGTTTGAACAATATAGGCCTACTCGGCTTTAATTGATGGATTTGCCATCACTTTGAACTGTGGTACGTACAATCTACACGGCTATATTATTATTTTGCTTTATTATTTTATCGAGTTCGTGCAAACTGCACTGTTTATTGTGTTCTGAATAAAACATGAAACATCCTCATTGATAACATTGTTTAAAAAGTGAGCTGAACATATAACGTGATATAACGTGAACATTGACGGGAACAGCCGATGATACCACCTTTATCACTGATAATGATATAACATGTATAACGTCAACATTGACGGAAACAGCCGGTGATACCACCTTCCTGCAACGTCCTTATTTTACCCTATAATCGTCAAAATTATATTAAATTTTGAACAAAAAATATTCTATATTTGAACTTTGCTGGTTGATTGCTGTGTTCTTTTTCAGATAACCGGATTATTACGATGGAAACCCCAGGAGCTGATAGCATATTTCTGGGTGGTACCATAATCACGATGTGTGGTGATGTACCAGATGAGTGGGAACAGCAATCTGTCGCAATCAAGGAGGGCTTCATTTTAGAAGTCGGAACTTTGGAAAAAGTGATGCAACACAAATCCGACGCTACACATCTGATCGACCTGCAGGGATGTGTGCTTCTGCCAGGATTCATAGAACCGCATACACATTGGGGGTTCACCGCACTTCACCACTTTAGTACTTTACAACTGGCTGGATTCACACCGACCACAGCTGAAGATGTTTGGGACATGGTGCGTGAAGAAGTGAAGAGCACACCCAAAGGGCAGTGGATCATCGGGAGTGGAATTAATTCTATGTTGGTGCCAGGTTTAGTAATACCAACACGACGGGACCTCGACCTGATATCTAAAGACCACCCGATAATTTTGTTTGCCCTCAGTCTTCATGCAGCATATTGCAATACACTAGCATTAACTATGAGTGGAGTGGTCAAAGAAGCCCAGATTCTGGGCAAGGATGTTGTTATGCTGGACGTGACAGGAGAACTAACAGGTGAGCTTCACCCTCCGGCCATCGCCCGTGTGCGGAGTCAAGCATTTAAGCATATCACAAATATCATTGGAACACCTTTGTTGAAAAAAGCATTGAATGGTTATATATTATCCGGTGTGACCACTATAGGCGACACAGGGTTTTTCAGTGCATTTGATGACAGTGAAGACTTGATGACTGAGATAGCTCGTGCTCCAGATTGTCCAGTACGTGTTGTCATGTACGGGAATACAGCACAAAAAGCAGACACCCCCCTAGGTCAACCTGGAAAGTACAACAACCTTTGTTATAATGGACAGAAGTTCTTTGCTGATGGTTCGCCATACACTGGTACGATGGCCTGTGGTGAACCTTACATACAGACACCATTCACATCTGATTTACTAAGGCTACCCAGCTCGTGCACTGGGAAGCTTACATACCCATCTGTACAAGCCTTATATGAGGTGATGGAGCCTCATCATGTAGCTGGTAGACAGCTGGCAACTCATGCTCATGGGGAGCGAGCCATAGAGCAGGTTCTCAAGGTGTATGAGCTTCTGGTGAGTCGCCATCCTCGACCTGATCATCGTCACCGCATAGAACATTGTGGTCTCATAACGCACCAACAGCTAACTCGGGCTAAACACCTAGATGTATCTTTGTCATTCTACCCGGGCCACCATCAATACTATGGAGATGTCCTACGCTATGACATATTGGGAGAGGAGAGAGCGGATCGCTTCATGCCAGTCAGATCTGCACTGAAGGCTGGTCATAAACCTAGTCTTCACGCTGATTCCCCCTGCTTGCCCACCAATGTACTGGACACAATGCAAAGTGCTGTCACACGCCAACCAGACAAACGATATATCAGGAGTGACAGGAAAAGTACTAACCATGTCTCAACCATCTTTGATGAAACCATTACCATTGACGAAGCTTTGAAAGCGTGTACAGTAAATGCAGCGCATCAATTGTTTCATGACCGCCTTGTTGGTTCCATTGAAAAAGGAAAAGTGGCAGATTTTACTGTGTTATCTAAAAATCCAAGGAAAGTTCAACCTGAATATCTGAACAAAATAAAAGTGTGCGCGACATACAAGAACGGACTGAAGGTAAAATTATATGACGTAGAGTGACAGGTCGAATGATATTTTAGAAACGCTTAGAGTGGGAGAAAGATATCGCTTTGTTTTGATCAGCATTAAAACATTACAGCGATGTACCTAATAATTTATTGCATTTTTGTCAGCATCAAGTATTTCACGAGACATTCACAAACACGAGACGTTGAACAAATGGTGGGTTACTATCAGTATCAACCCTTATAACGTTGAAAAATTGTCTATAAACCATGGGAACCAACGGATTTTTTTCAATTTGTAATCACGATTCATGTTTTAGCTCCCTTACTAAACATCAACGCTCTAATAAATAAATGTGTGAAAAAATTAAGTAAATTTTGAATAAATTACATCAAGATGTTTGGTCCGAAATCAAACAAAATGGGAAATTTTCAATTGGGTAATTTTTTTTATTATAACTTAGCAATGGAACCCTTTCAAGCCTGAGTTACAATTGTCATCTTCATTCACTACAAGCCGCGAATTGCTGTCCCAATTCTCGACTTGTAGTGAATAAAGATGATTAGAAGTGGGTGACAATATGAAAAAAATATATTGTTATTAATAAAGCAATTCCTTGAAAATGTTCGTTTTAAAACCCCTATGTGTAGGAAGTTAAGTCATTTTTTTAGATATACAAAATGATTCTTTGATGCATTGTGAGGGTTTAACCCTTACAGTGCGGGGATCGACTTTAGTCGACACAATCTGACGTCTAAAGTCGCTCCCCGCGCTGTAGGAGTCAACATATTTATAATGACCGTAGACCCATAACATATGTATCCAATTGAATCGGAAAAAGCCAACTAAGACATTTATGGTGATTTCAAATTGAAAAAAACCCTTTGGCTTCCATGGTTGATACGAAAGTATTTCAGCGCTTTAGGGTTTAAAGGGTTAAGGGCTCAGCTACACGTATTCTTAGTTTGACCCTTGAAGGGCTGCACACGTCTACAACCGGTTTTAGACTTTTTATTGGTTCTCCAAACAAGAAAATTAGCAGGAAAAATTGACATCGCATTGGCTAGATTGACATATGTTTTGATTCTAATTGTACATAGCAATTTTTAGTTTTACTCTCTTGATGTTGTGGGTCACGATAGCAAGACAACATCAAGTTAGTCAAATTTAAATTGTATGATTTAGAGCTTTATGGTTTAATATTGTGATAGGTAAATATAATCGTACTCCGAAAATGAGCTATAACTTGGCTTAGTACATCTTCCCCTGAAAGGCTCGCTACCGCCTTGCAGACCGCCTTGCTGAAACAGTGTTAAAACCACCTATTGAAGTGGGGATTTTCTTGAAAGATTTTTTTCTGTTTGCCCCAAGTTTGACCTCTGGCATGAGTTCTGCTTTTAATGTGATAGCTTGGTTTCCACCTTTGTTCTGCTGTACCAATCACAAAGGGGATACGTTGAGCTGAGTGAGATAGAGATAGCTTGGTTTCCACCTATAACCAATCACAAAGGGGATGCTTTGAGCTGAGTGAGATAGAGGTAGTTTGGTTTCCACCTATAACCAATCACAAAGAAGATGTTTTGAGCTGAGTGAGATAGAGGTAGCTTGGTTTCCACCTATAACCAATCACAAAGGGGATGCTTTGAGCTGAGTGAGATAGAGGTAGCTTGGTTTCCACCTATAACCAATCACAAAGAAGATGTTTTGAGCTGAGTGAGATAGAGGTAGCTTGGTTTCCACCTATAACCAATCACAAAGGGGATGCGTTGAGCTGAGTGAGACAGAGGTAGCTTGGTTTCCACCTATAACCAATCACAAAGAGGATGCTTTGAGCTGAGTGAGACAGAGATAGCTTGGTTTTCACCTATAACCAATCACAAAGGGGAAGCTTCTGAGATGAGTGAGACAGAGATAGCTTGGTTTCCACCTATAACCAATCACAAAGAGGATGCTTTGAGCTGAGTGACATAGAGATAGCTTGGTTTCCACCTATAATCAATCACAAAGAGGATGCTTTGAGCTGAGTGAGACAGAGATAGCTTGGTTTCCACCTATAACCAATCACAAAGAGGATGCGTTGAGCTGAGTGAGACAGAGGTAGCTTGGTTTCCACCTATAACCAATCACAAAGAGGATGCTTTGAGCTGAGTGAGACAGAGATAGCTTGGTTTCCACCTATAACCAATCACAAAGGGGAAGCTTCTGAGATGAGTGAGACAGAGATAGCTTGGTTTCCACCTATAACCAATCACAAAGAGGATGCTTTGAGCTGAGTGAGATAGAGATAGCTTGGTTTCCACCTATAACCAATCACAAAGAGGATGCTTTGAGCTGAGTGAGACAGAGATAGCTTGGTTTCCACCTATAACCAATCACAAAGAGGATGCTTTGAGCTGAGTGAGACAGAGATAGCTTGGTTTCCACATATAACCAATCACAAAGGGGATGCTTTGAGCTGAGTGAGATAGAGATAGCTTGGTCTCCACCTATAACCAATCACAAAAAGGAAGCTTTGAGCTGAGTGAGATAGAGATAGCTTGGTTTCCACCTATAACCAATCACAAAGAGGATGCTTTGAGCTGAGTGAGACAGAGATAGCTTGGTTTCCACCTATAACCAATCACAAAGGGGAAGCTTTGAGCTGAGTGAGATAGAGATAGCTTGGTTTCCACCTATACCCAATCACAAAGGGGATGCTTTGAGCTGAGTGAGATAGAGATAGCTTGGTTTCCACCTATAACCAATCACAAATGGGATGCTTTGAGCTGAGTGAGACAGAGATAGCTTGGTTTCCACCTATAACCAATCACAAATGGGATGCTTTGAGCTGAGTGAGACAGAGATAGCTTGGTTTCCACCTATAACCAATCACAAAGAGGATACTTTGAGCTGAGTGAGATAGAGGTAGCTTGGTTTCCACCTATAACCAATCACAAAGGGGATGCTTTGAGCTGAGTGAGATAGAGGTAGCTTGGTTTCCACCTATAACCAATCACAAAGAAGATGTTTTGAGCTGAGTGAGATAGAGGTAGCTTGGTTTCCACCTATAACCAATCACAAAGGGGATGCGTTGAGCTGAGTGAGACAGAGGTAGCTTGGTTTCCACCTATAACCAATCACAAAGAGGATGCTTCTGAGATGAGTGAGACAGAGATAGCTTGGTTTCCACCTATAACCAATCACAAAGAGGATGCTTTGAGCTGAGTGAGATAGAGATAGCTTGGTTTCCACCTATAACCAATCACAAAGAGGATGCTTTGAGCTGAGTGAGACAGAGATAGCTTGGTTTCCACCTATAACCAATCACAAAGAGGATGCTTTGAGCTGAGTGAGACAGAGATAGCTTGGTTTCCACATATAACCAATCACAAAGGGGATGCTTTGAGCTGAGTGAGATAGAGATAGCTTGGTCTCCACCTATAACCAATCACAAAAAGGAAGCTTTGAGCTGAGTGAGATAGAGATAGCTTGGTTTCCACCTATAACCAATCACAAAGAGGATGCTTTGAGCTGAGTGAGACAGAGATAGCTTGGTTTCCACCTATAACCAATCACAAAGGGGAAGCTTTGAGCTGAGTGAGATAGAGATAGCTTGGTTTCCACCTATACCCAATCACAAAGGGGATGCTTTGAGCAGAGTGAGATAGAGATAGCTTGGTTTTCACCTATAACCAATCACAAAGGGGATGCTTTGAGCTGAGTGAGATAGATAAGGCTTGGTTTCACCTATAACCAATCACAAAGAGGATGCTTTGAGCTGAGTGAGACAGAGATAGCTTGGTTTCCACCTATAACCAATCACAAAGAAGATACTTTGAGCTGAGTGAGACAGAGATAGCTTGGTTTCCACCTATAACCAATCACAAAGAGGATGCTTTGAGCTGAGTGAGACAGAGATAGCTTGGTTTCCACCTATAACCAATCACAAAGAAGATACTTTGAGCTGAGTGAGACAGAGATAGCTTGGTTTCCACCTATAACCAATCACAAAGAGGATGCTTTGAGCTGAGTGAGATAGAGGTAGCTTGGTTTCCACCTATAACCAATCACAAAGAGGATGCTTTGAGCTGAGTGAGACAGAGATAGCTTGGCTTCCACCTATAACCAATCACAAAGAAGATGCTTTGAGCTGAGTGAGATAGAGATAGCTTGTTTTCCACCTATAACCAATCACAAAGAGGATACTTTGAGATGAGTGAGACAGAGATAGCTTGGTTTCCACCTATAACCAATCACAAAGAGGATGCTTTGAGCTGAGTGAGATAGAGATAGCTTGGTTTCCACCTATAACCAATCACAAAAAGGATGCTTTGAGCTGAGTGAGACAGAGATAGCTTGGTTTCCACCTATAACCAATCACAAATGGGATGCTTTGAGCTGAGTGAGACAGAGGTAGCTTGGTTTCCACCTATAACCAATCACAAAGAGGATACTTTGAGCTGAGTGAGATAGAGATAGCTTGGTTTCCACCTATAACCAATCACAAAGGGGATGCTTTGAGCTGAGTGAGATAGAGGTAGCTTGGTTTCCACCTATAACCAATCACAAAGAAGATGTTTTGAGCTGAGTGAGATAGAGGTAGCTTGGTTTCCACCTATAACCAATCACAAAGGGGATGCGTTGAGCTGAGTGAGACAGAGGTAGCTTGGTTTCCACCTATAACCAATCACAAAGAGGATGCTTTGAGCTGAGTGAGACAGAGATAGCTTGGTTTTCACCTATAACCAATCACAAAGGGGAAGCTTCTGAGATGAGTGAGACAGAGATAGCTTGGTTTCCACCTATAACCAATCACAAAGAGGATGCTTTGAGCTGAGTGACATAGAGATAGCTTGGTTTCCACCTATAATCAATCACAAAGAGGATGCTTTGAGCTGAGTGAGACAGAGATAGCTTGGTTTCCACCTATAACCAATCACAAAGAGGATGCGTTGAGCTGAGTGAGACAGAGGTAGCTTGGTTTCCACCTATAACCAATCACAAAGAGGATGCTTTGAGCTGAGTGAGACAGAGATAGCTTGGTTTCCACCTATAACCAATCACAAAGGGGAAGCTTCTGAGATGAGTGAGACAGATATAGCTTGGTTTCCACCTATAACCAATCACAAAGAGGATGCTTTGAGCTGAGTGAGATAGAGATAGCTTGGTTTCCACCTATAACCAATCACAAAGAGGATGCTTTGAGCTGAGTGAGACAGAGATAGCTTGGTTTCCACCTATAACCAATCACAAAGAGGATGCTTTGAGCTGAGTGAGACAGAGATAGCTTGGTTTCCACATATAACCAATCACAAAGGGGATGCTTTGAGCTGAGTGAGATAGAGATAGCTTGGTCTCCACCTATAACCAATCACAAAAAGGAAGCTTTGAGCTGAGTGAGATAGAGATAGCTTGGTTTCCACCTATAACCAATCACAAAGAGGATGCTTTGAGCTGAGTGAGACAGAGATAGCTTGGTTTCCACCTATAACCAATCACAAAGGGGAAGCTTTGAGCTGAGTGAGATAGAGATAGCTTGGTTTCCACCTATACCCAATCACAAAGGGGATGCTTTGAGCTGAGTGAGATAGAGATAGCTTGGTTTCCACCTATAACCAATCACAAATGGGATGCTTTGAGCTGAGTGAGACAGAGATAGCTTGGTTTCCACCTATAACCAATCACAAATGGGATGCTTTGAGCTGAGTGAGACAGAGATAGCTTGGTTTCCACCTATAACCAATCACAAAGAGGATACTTTGAGCTGAGTGAGATAGAGGTAGCTTGGTTTCCACCTATAACCAATCACAAAGGGGATGCTTTGAGCTGAGTGAGATAGAGGTAGCTTGGTTTCCACCTATAACCAATCACAAAGAAGCTGTTTTGAGCTGAGTGAGATAGAGGTAGCTTGGTTTCCACCTATAACCAATCACAAAGGGGATGCGTTGAGCTGAGTGAGACAGAGGTAGCTTGGTTTCCACCTATAACCAATCACAAAGAGGATGCTTCTGAGATGAGTGAGACAGAGATAGCTTGGTTTCCACCTATAACCAATCACAAAGAGGATGCTTTGAGCTGAGTGAGATAGAGATAGCTTGGTTTCCACCTATAACCAATCACAAAGAGGATGCTTTGAGCTGAGTGAGACAGAGATAGCTTGGTTTCCACCTATAACCAATCACAAAGAGGATGCTTTGAGCTGAGTGAGACAGAGATAGCTTGGTTTCCACATATAACCAATCACAAAGGGGATGCTTTGAGCTGAGTGAGATAGAGATAGCTTGGTCTCCACCTATAACCAATCACAAAAAGGAAGCTTTGAGCTGAGTGAGATAGAGATAGCTTGGTTTCCACCTATAACCAATCACAAAGAGGATGCTTTGAGCTGAGTGAGACAGAGATAGCTTGGTTTCCACCTATAACCAATCACAAAGGGGAAGCTTTGAGCTGAGTGAGATAGAGATAGCTTGGTTTCCACCTATACCCAATCACAAAGGGGATGCTTTGAGCTGAGTGAGATAGAGATAGCTTGGTTTTCACCTATAACCAATCACAAAGGGGATGCTTTGAGCTGAGTGAGAAAGATAAGGCTTGGTTTCACCTATAACCAATCACAAAGAGGATGCTTTGAGCTGAGTGAGACAGAGATAGCTTGGTTTCCACCTATAACCAATCACAAAGAAGATACTTTGAGCTGAGTGAGACAGAGATAGCTTGGTTTCCACCTATAACCAATCACAAAGAGGATGCTTTGAGCTGAGTGAGACAGAGATAGCTTGGTTTCCACCTATAACCAATCACAAAGAAGATACTTTGAGCTGAGTGAGACAGAGATAGCTTGGTTTCCACCTATAACCAATCACAAAGAGGATGCTTTGAGCTGAGTGAGATAGAGGTAGCTTGGTTTCCACCTATAACCAATCACAAAGAGGATGCTTTGAGCTGAGTGAGACAGAGATAGCTTGGCTTCCACCTATAACCAATCACAAAGAAGATGCTTTGAGCTGAGTGAGATAGAGATAGCTTGTTTTCCACCTATAACCAATCACAAAGAGGATACTTTGAGATGAGTGAGACAGAGATAGCTTGGTTTCCACCTATAACCAATCACAAAGAGGATGCTTTGAGCTGAGTGAGATAGAGATAGCTTGGTTTCCACCTATAACCAATCACAAAAAGGATGCTTTGAGCTGAGTGAGACAGAGATAGCTTGGTTTCCACCTATAACCAATCACAAATGGGATGCTTTGAGCTGAGTGAGACAGAGGTAGCTTGGTTTCCACCTATAACCAATCACAAAGAGGATACTTTGAGCTGAGTGAGATAGAGATAGCTTGGTTTCCACCGATAACCTATCACAAAGGGGAGGGATACTTTGAGCTGAGTGAGATAGAGATAGCTTGGTTTCCACCTATAACCTATCACAAAGGGGATACTTTGAGCTGAGTGAGATAGAGATAGCTTGGTTTCCACCTATAACCAATCACAAAGAGGATGCTTTGAGCTGAGTGAGATAGAGACGAAATTCCCGTATTTCTAATTTTTGACATGGTTGTCAATAATTAGAAATCAGGAATTTTGTCTCTATATCTAGCCTAACTGGTGAATGCGCAGCAGAAAAATGTAAAAACTTTAGCAGTTCTAGTCCATGGACATGTTTAAATCATATGATCATATTTAGAAGCCAAAATAAAATCACCGAAATTGATGATTTTAGCCTGGGCCAGTCCCTTTAATTAGTCCTATTATATATATATATTTTGCTCGTGTTTCTTTTACTTTCTGTCTGGTGGTGTCAGTGTATGTGTGGCGACCTCACTTGCAGATCATCGCGCCCGAGATCGAACCGGACGGAATCGCTGATCGACGGGTCAGCACTTCCGCCCGGCTCAAGGCATGTGCGGCCCGGCCGCGCTTCTCGGAAGTCGGACGTGTAACCGCGTCATTCACATTCAGCTGCGTGGCTGGATAGCCGCCCCCTGTCGCACGGGACGAAGTAGCACACACATATCTGACAATGTCTGCACGAATATGTAATGAATAAAGAATGAATTAAGGAAATCATCTACTTTCTGCAGCGAACCATCACTTGCTGACCGGGCAAGACACCACGATCAAGATAGGCCCTGAGACGATGGTCGCGTCCATTGACTTGTCGAACATTCGGCAACGTCAATGGTAACCCTCGCCCCGGACTACGATATATGTACTGTATGGCTCTGCATTGTTCTTTTTTTATTATTTTATGTAAGTAGCATGTGATATCGATTAAGTGCTATCATGTGACTGTCAGATGATCTGTTTCTGTGTAGTTTTATTAGCCTATATAACAAGCAGATATAAATACGTAATAACATGTCCAGTTTATAATTATCATTCTTCTCGTGGCAACACACTCCATTGTCGGTTTTACAAGAGACATGTGAAACTCTTCTTTAATGCTGGTAACTAGTGGAAATGTTTTGATTTATTTCAACTACTATCAGAAATAGTCTATCCAGTCAAAATAACTTTAAAACGATATCTCACACTGGCTCCAATTTTCGTTTTGAATCACATTTTCGCATTTTGTTACCTTGATATTGACCTCCTTTTGACCTTGCCGATGATCTTGAATTACCACACTATTACCAGAAAAAGATTATCCAGCGAAAATCAAATTACACATTTGCGCATAAATTTGACCTTCAAATTGACCTTTTGACCTTGAATATAAGGTTGAATCATCATAATATTACCAGAAATAGTTTCCAACCTCAAAACCCATCAACAATAGGTATTAACAATTGCTCCTAGCTATATTTGATGCAAAATCGTATATAAAATTGTGCTCTGCAAATGGATTCATGTAAATTAGGTATCCTTCAACCGATTTAATTTAGCAGATTTTCTATTGATGATTCGGAGCTGATTGGTTAAAAAAACTTGTGCAATTTGTGATGGGTCTTTTTATATTTTTATTGAACTGAGGCGTCTAGTGTTCAATGTGTTAATCCTCAGGAGGTTCTCCTGGCCCAGTTTAGCCTATATGTGCACAAAGGTGGCCAAAAGCCCGATTCATTTCATCTCAATGTGTTAAGTGACTGAACGCTATCAGTAAAGTGTTTTAGATATCGGACATGGCGATATAGATTTATAAAGTGATATGGGCTTACATTATATAAATAGACAATTTGATAAAAATAGATATAAAATCATTTTACAGCTAGGCAAAACTGTCTCCCTGAAATCAACATGTGCTAATTGGGCGGTCGACTCCAAGGGGTGTTTTGAAAATGTTCCCCCACTTATATTTTAGTAGACTTTTTTTCTGGAATCCCTGAATGTTTTCTGGATACTTTGCCATAAAAAAAAATTCAGGACTAGAGGTTGAACTGACGTGAATGACAAGAACAAAACAATTCACACTCATTGACATTTTATTCTCGTGTATCATACAAACATAACAGTGTGACATTTAGAGCGTTCTTTCACAGCTTCATTTTCAACATTTTCAATAGCCAGGAATATGAAAAGAGAAACAAACTTTAATACATAGAAAATAATTGTCAAATATCTATAAACGTTCAAGCTTGACAATAACTCAAAATACCTGGTTAACGCGGATAATATTCTTATATTATAGAAATATTATCTGATAGTTCAAGCCATTCCAAAAGGTGAATATGAATGGTCAAACACTGAATAAAATGAAACAGAACGAGTGAATTATCTCACAAAGATATACCAACATTATTACACTATACGCAACAATAATACCAATGGTAACAATATCACACTCTCGTGGTCTCCACCTATAACCAATCACAAAGAGGAAGCTTTGAGCTGAGTGAGATAGAGATAGCTTGGTTTCCACCTATAACCAATCACAAAGAGGATGCTTTGAGCTGAGTGAGACAGAGATAGCTTGGTTTCCACCTATAACCAATCACAAAGGGGAAGCTTTGAGCTGAGTGAGATAGAGATAGCTTGGTTTCCACCTATACCCAATCACAAAGGGGATAACCCCTAGCGACCTGGAAATGAAATGAATCGGGCTTTAGGCCACTTTTGTGTACATACAGGCTAAATTGGGCCAGGAGAGCCTCTTGAGGATGGTGAGATGAGTGAGATGACACTGCCCTCCAGACACAGGATTCGAAATTCAAACCCTGGCGGTCTGAGGCCGAGCACGCTACCTCGCGGTCACGGAGGCTCCCCACAATACTGAGTTTTACGAGTGCATGGTCAAATCGCCGAGACTGGGAAACGAACCGCGAACTGCGTGAAGGCAGCGGTGCTAACCTCCACCCTGGGGCCCGCGCCCTCCTCGCGACCTGTAAAACAACCAGCAAGCTAGTGATGAGTAATCATCTCGGTGAGGTCATACAATAAAATCTATAATGACACCGTGATTTTCTATCCTCCAGGTCAAAGCACGCAATGATCGTTGAACTGATGACGCGAGTGCCTCAGGTTAGGCCCTACCTCTAGAGTAGTCACACTCGCGCCGGAACACACTAGGCCCCCAGATATTGAGAGATGGCTGTTCTCGAGAGCAGAAAAAGTGCTCTCCGTCAATGCAGACACATATCTATTTAAACAAAAATATCACTTGTACAACACATACACTCGCATACGAGTCTTGCCTGGCGAACCCGGCCAATCTCATTTGGGGCCGGGTATTGGCCAATGTTCTTAGTCACGTGACCATCATGCCTGTGTTATGAGGCCAGTGAATAATTTTCTGGGTCAAGTCATAGGAAATGCGTCAGAGGGGAAATACAATACTGTGAACAACTCTTCATCCGGGAAGTGACCTTTCAAAAATGTCTGAATTCGGGGATTACCCTATTTTAATCTAAAAATAGCAACAAGTCACAAACATTCGCCACTGGGGCATACCAGAGGCTACATGAAGCTTGGCCACGCCGCGTAGTGTGGCTCTGGGAACGAGAGTAATACAATTCATACCTACCATGGAAATAAAGAAATAAAGCATCGCCTCAATGTATCTGGTAGACTAGCCGAGTAAACAACGGCCATGGGCGAGGGCAGCGAGCCACAGAGCCGTGAATCTAGTATCAAAGTGGCTTTGGTACCAACTTTAAATCGCCACTTTGCACTCATTTTGATGAGCTACGGCCAATCTAACATCATCTTACTTATAAATAAATATATTAATTACATTTCTGTAATTCTTGAGTTTATATGTAACATATCGGACCTTAATTTAAGTAAAATACAACTACAATTCCCGGCGATATATCTTGCATCAATCTTTGCGTGTGTGACATGAGCGACATCTATGTGAGGAGAATTCGTCCCCAAATGCGCATGCTCAAAACCGCTTGAAGTATATATAAACACAAAAACACGTGCGCCGAACCGCGAATGCACATGCGTGATGATGTCATGTTCGACTATGTTACCTGACTATATTACTTATCTCACAAAGTCTCGCCTTAACACCCCACTCCAACCGAGATCACGGGGAGCCCCCAAGTGCAGTTTCGGATAAATAACTGGAATATAAAAATCCTTTATTTTCTAACAATCAAAAATCCTCACAGATATGAGGCAAATATAATGGTAGTGAAGACGTATACATTTGTAGTTAAGTCGGCAAATTGCGATTTAACCTCGAGTGGGCACCGTTAAAGTCTGTGGCTGGACAGCGGCTGTACACAATTCAGCGCCGTAGGCCATTCAGCGCTACTGGTAGACCTGACAGGGGTGCATGAACCATTATCTGCCGGCATTGCTGGTCGTATTGGGACAACGCTGGCCCAACAAATATCTACACGTCATATGGTTAGCTCAAATTAAGTACAGTAAATTCAAACAATAAGCTTAGTAGAAGTACAGTAAATACATTATATTAACTCTTGGGTACAAAATACTGCAACATAAGATTTAGCGATAAATTAAAGTTGTATATCTACCCTTTGATCATTGTACTTCTGCTATGAGATACCATGTCCCTTATAAGTGGACATATTGTTAGCCATTTTCCACACATAGATGTCGCTCAGGTCAGCCCCCACTCTCTCTCTGTAACCACACGCCATGTTCTGGCAGAAACTGCTCATTTTGAACAGTTTTGTTGATATAACAACTGTAGGCTTATAAACACACTTGAGTGTCCTGAATATATATGGCAAATATAAAATACCACTACTCCACCACATATGAGTTTCTATTGACAGGGAAATAGAAAAAAATCAAGGGATTACTTTTTCCGCCTACGCGCTGCTGTGACACAGTTCATGTTTATGTTTTTCTGACAGAATTTGCAATCGGGTTTGAAACACTGACAAATAAAAATCACTGAATGACATGCGAATTGTTCTGTCTCATTTTATCCATTTCTGACCAGAATAAATATTTCCTACCTGCGACAAACTCTTAGATCAAATGAAATAGTAAAAAAGATAAATAATGAGTCGAAGTGGACACCATGGTTATACGGATGGTTATTCAAAACTTGAAACAAACGTGGAAACGGCTGATAAATCTGGTCAATCCCCATGCGTGCATACGACGATTTGAGCGTGTGGTATCAGAGATATAATCTCTGAGGTCAGAATGATTGTTAGCCTGTCCACTATTAGTCTGTGTTAAGTTCTACCCAGCCCGGTAGATAAAAGTCTTCTTTGGTGAACTGCCTCATAAGTTGGCTGCCTGGTCTAGGGAACCCTTTGGGGTAGACAGTGTGACCACCTGCCAGCCAAGCTCCCCACCAACTGTAGGTACCTGTACTCATAATGGTGTGGTTATAACTGGCCAATAGACACATGTCCTGGTTGGCTTTGGTAAAGGAGGAAAACACCACAATATGTCGGTCTGGTGCTATGTTGGCTTTGCTCCACAACATATCATCACTGGCCACCACAAAAACGACGTTCTTAAACAGATCTGCCATGTGCTGCACAGCTCTTGTGAAATAGAGAGTTCCTGGAACTGTATAGCCATGTGTAGCGTAAGGCTCTTCAAGGAAATCACCTCGACGCACATGAATACCAATGAAATGTGGAACGACAGATTGACTTATGCCGTCCCCCGTGGAGTTATCCTTGTTTTTATTGATTGTCAGGTTGCGCCAAATATGTGCAGCAGCATGAAGAAATATGTCCACGTCTTTTTGTATATTTTTATTAAAAATAAATTGGCTTCTCAATTCACTTTCTCGGTGATGAAAATACCGCCAAAATTGCAGGTATCCTGAAAGAAAGATACTTGTGTTCTTACTGAACATATCATGCAGTTCCTTCTTGTATGTCTGGCCATTCCCCCCATCATCCAGTCTAGGCCAATATTTCTCTGGATGACTTCCAGGGCTCATTGCTATATTCAGCTTGGGAAAACAAGTCATCAAGTAATTATAGTCCAGAACCATAGGAGTCATCGAGTTATCTCTAGCAAGCGCGTATGTTGAAGCCAGTATGTACATTTGATTACCTAACCGACCAGTCATTTTTGTGACTAGTATATTGGTTCCAGCTGGTAGGTCCGTGGTGTTTCTAAATGATGGATACGAGCATTTGTCACAATGTTGTTCAACAGGTTCCGTTTTCCGCACTTCACATTGGGGTACTTCTCTCGTTGCTGCCATTTTAGGAGGAGGGAACAACCGAAGATTATGATGCCCTGTGCCGAAGGTCAGATATAATGAGAATATGACGATGATGAGCACCACAAACAATATCTGTAGCCAGTAGGATTTCTCTATTACAGCACCTGAAAAAACCCACTAAAATGTATTTACCATTTTCATCGGTCGTTCTGTGTGGTCTAAAAACTGTTTCTGGATAGCGTGATGTCGACCGGATGACAATTTGATCTAGAATATATAGATAGGCATAATGATTATCACATGACATATATGTTATAGTTTCAGTTTCAGGGAGTTTTTTTGAGACTTTTCAAAATGCACAGTTCATAGCAACATAGTCATAATTTCGAAACATAGATTTCTAACTCATTGTCATATTAGGTGGGTAAAATTTGATTATGGATGAATGTGTGATGTGCCCGCATATGAAGCGTAGTCTAATGACGATCAGTTCGTGAACCTGAGATTAAAGGTATAGTTAACTGTTAAAATACGCAGGACATGTGCCTCCTGAATGCAATAGTGCCCGTAGTTACACACTATAATACTGTATGCATTTCATATCCAGCGCCGCTTTATCTGATTATCTGGGCATTGGGTTTGAAAGCTTACTCACTGTATTACTGCGGGGACCTCGAAACAGCTGACCTACACGCATGTATTGACATGAGGGCTTACCCAGCGAATTCAGAACATGACTGTATCTTTAATTTTCAAAGTGATTTACTACCCCTAGATATCCTAGTTATTCTGAAGCGACATTGAAGATTAAAATACAATTTAGGTATTGTATTTGATTGTGCAAAACGTTAAATAATTCTTAAAAACATATCTCACTGAAGCGGTTATTGTTTGTAACAGCGGCTGTCTTTAGACGTCAGAATCTGACGTCCATGGATTTTGAAAAAAATAAAGATTTATAATGGCCTTAGACCTATTAGATATAATATGTATTCAAATGAAGTGGGAAGAGCTAGCTAAAACATTTATGATGATTTCAAATAGGAACTTTTGTTTGCCAGGGTTTTTACAATCATATTTCGGCGTTATAAGGGTTGATGGTGAAACAATACACTTCAGTGCCCGTATTCTCGTACAAGTTACGATATATCGTAGGCTTCTGATTGGTCGAGATGGCCATCTCGACCAGCCTATGATATATCGTAACTTGTACGAGAATACGGGCCCAGACTCACCCTTAAATGATAATATTATATAGGTATACCTGATATCTGATGTCTTTACAAAAGCAAGGGACGGACCTTAAATGGACTGGCCCAGGCTAAAATCATAAAAAAATCGGTGATTTTATTTCGGGTTCTTAATATGACCATATGATGTAAACATGTACATAGACTAGAACTGCAAATTTTTATAATTTTTGTGCTGCGCATTCACCAGTTAGGCTAGATATAGATACGAAAGTCACGCATTTCCTATTTTTGACATGGTTGTCAATAATTAGAAATCAGGAATTTCGTCTCTATATCTAGCCTAACTGGTAAGTTCACAGCACAAAAATTAAAAACCTTTTGCAGTTCTAATCTATGGACATGTTTACATCATATGGTCATATTAAGAACACAAAATAAAATCACCAATTTTTTGATGATTTTAGCCTGGGCCAGTCCCTTTAACCCACGACAACTGTAAAGTACAGTAAACATAAACACAAGTTTCATAATGGCTATATTCGGATATAATTACATATATTGGACAGGGACATAAATTATATAATCATGATTACAATTAATAATAACCACGGTCTTGTCCGATGTTTCAACAAGCCCCAGCTTTGTTTCGACTAACCCCGCATGTGGGGTTATTTGAAACAGTCGACAAAGTGTCAGTCAAGTCACCTTTAATCCATGATGCCTTCAACATAGACATGTTTTATCTAGCTTATTGAGATCCATCGTTAATGATATTATTTAGTGTTTCGTTTCATTACTCTGACAATAAAACTAAGACTCATAGAGCAAATTTTCTTAGAAACGTTTCAACTAGCCCCCGTCTCCCCTACCATCAAACTAGCTAAAATAGGCCTAACTCGGAAAAATCTAGTATTCTACCCCCGACTAATGAAAGGTCGCACTGAAATGCTCAGTATTTTGTAGATAGCCTAGGTAAGTTTTAGCATGGACGAATTTCAGGCGAAATGGGGTCATAACGGTTATTTCTACCTTTCAAAAAATTCGCGGATTTTACGCACGTGCTCATATGTAGGCTAAACCGATCCAAGTCAAAATTAGGATTAACAAAAAATTGTATGTAGGCATCGTTATATTTTTTGGCAATATGATGTATAGTGTAGTGGTTAAGCTTCCTTAATGAAACAATTGTGCATTTTATGATTAAAGCATGAAACTTCCACCATTATTAGTACATATCCTGGGGTTTATTTTAAGATGTGGAGGTAAGTTAGATTTGACCCCTGGTGACCTCTAGAGGTCATTGACATCGAAAGGTCAAAATATTCAATTGCGAAACCAAAAAGTGATGAAAATTGTGTATTACACTATCTATATGATTTTTTTTTGTATTCCAGAAGCGTTCCAAATACTCTAAGGGACGGATGTTAATCAAAAACATAACACCAAGGTCATGTCAAGGTTACTTTGGGGTCATTTGGAGGTCAAAATACCAACAAATAGCAAAAATCTCCACTTTTAATCAGTTAAAACAATACTAGTGGTGCAGTCATCTATTACAAAGGATTGGTTTTGACACAGTCTTGGTCAGATATCTTTTCCATGCGCATTTTAGGACATTTAGGGCAGTATATAACTTGGGGAGGGAAAATACACCCTTAGTATTCCCCTGACTACACCCCTTCTTCAATGTTTAATTGGACGAGCAAAACATCAGTTTAACATCAGTTTGGGTTCCCATAGCAAACTATTGATACATAAATGGGCTATGAAGTCTGACATGGGTTGGGATTATGTTTTACTGGGGTACCGTCGAAAAAACCCGTTGAGGTCATATCAAGGTCATTTCAAGGTCAAACTGTCAAAGATCATAAAAAAGATGTTTTTTTACTTTCATACCGAATACCAGAATTAATTTTCTGTACTGCATCAATTTTTTCAGAAAGTTCGGCAAAATACTAGGGTCATGGAGTAGTGTTTAAACTACCATAATGAAACAATTGTGCATGTCATGATTAAAGCATAAAAACTTCTACCATTATTAACACATATCCTGATCTTTATTTTAAATTGTGGAGGTAAGTTAGATTTGACCCCTCTAGGTGTCATTGACATCGATATGAAAACACACACTCTTGAAATGATCTTAACTTGACCTTGGAAGCCCAATCTCAGGAAGCCGAATGGCGCCCTCTTTGTATGTCAACTGTAGCCTTTTGTACATCAAATGGTTTATACAAGAGTGAGAGGCAACGTTAATCAGAAAATATACAGCGATATGATGTTATTCAGTGTTATAGTCCTATACTAGTATGTTTTCGCGGTATCGTGACTAGGGCTATACCACACATTTAAACAAATATGTATCAATTTCGCGAACGTTCCGAATTTGTTACCTACGCTTACAAATACTCGGCAAGTGTTGCAAATTGTGAGCGAATTTCAAATATTTTAATTAATAAGCACATTCGCTAGAATATTCGCTCTGTGAGAGGGATTTTCAATAAGAAGAATTAGCAAAAGCATAATAATTTCGGCAATTTCTTGGCAGCCATTTTTATTTTTATTTTTTATTTATTTCAAGGATAAGAGTTCTACATCCGCCCAGATATCAATACAGGCGTGGGTAAATCAAAATAAAAAAATATATCAGCTGAAACAAAATATTTTTATGACAAAAATACTTTTTTATGACAATCAGATTTTTTCTCAATTCCTTTTAACGTCTACTAATCCGCTATAAGGGTCTAGTAATAACGGTCTAGTAAACGGTCTACAATCCCGTTAACGGTCTAGTATCTCAATATAACTGTCTACTATTCGTTATAACGGTCTAGTCTTTCGTTAAAACGGTTTACTATTCCGTTATAACGGTATAGTATTTCGTTATAACGGTCTACTATCCCGTTATAACGGTCTAGTAGTTTTATGACGGTCTAGTATCACGTTATAACGGTCTACTAATCCGTTATAACGGTCTACTAATCCGTTATAACAGTCTTCTAATCCGTTATAATGGTTTACTAATCCATTAAAGAGGTCTACTATTCCGTTATAACGGTCAAGTCTTCCGTTATAACGGTCTACTATTCCGTTGTAGCGGTCTAGTCCTCGTTATAGAGGTCCACTTTCCCGTTATAACAGTCTAGTATTTTGATTTAACCGTCTAGTATCACGCTATTACGGCTTACAAATCCGTTATAACGGCTTACTAATCCGTTATAACGGTCTACTATTCCGTTATAACGGTCTAGTATTTCGTTATGGCAGTCTACTAATCCGTTATAACGGTCTAGTATTTCGTTATAACGGTCTACTATCCCGTTATAACGGTCTAGTATTTTGTTATGACGGTCTAGTATCACGTTATAGCGGTTTACTAATTCATTATAACGGTCTACTCATCCGTTATCACGGTCTACTAATCCGTTCTAACGGTCTACTAATCCGTTGAAGAGGTCTATTTCGTCATAACGGTCAAGTCTTCCGTTATAGCGGTTTTGTATTTCTTTATGACTGTTAAGTCTACCGTTATAACGGTCTACTATTCCGCTATAATGATCTAGTATCTCGTTACAGCGGTTGAGTATTTCGCTATAACGGTCTACCAATCCGTTATAACTGTCTAATATCCCGTTACAACGGCCTACTAAGCTGTTATAACGGTCTACTAATCCGTTATACCTACTAATCCGTTATAACGGTCTACTAATCTGTTATAACGGTCTGCTAATCCGTTAAAACGGTCTCGTATTTCGTTATAACGGTCTCGTATCTCGTTATAGCATTATGTTATTTCGGTATAACGGTCTAGTAGTTCGGTATAGCAGTGTACTTATCCGTTATAGCAGCCTACTAATTCGTTATAACGGTCTAGTATTTTGTTATAACGGTTATAACTGATTAATAGACCGTTATAACGGAATAGTAGACCGTTATAAATTCTCAAGGATAAGAGCATCCGCCCAGATAACAGGACAGACATGGATAATTCAAAGAGAAAAATGGATATCAGCCAAAACAAGGTTATCTTCGGAAGTGGATGTATTGTTTAATCCGTTATAACGGTCTAGTATTTCGTTATAACGGTGTAGTATTTTGTTATAACGGTCTACTAATCCGTTATAACTGATTAATAGACCGTTAGGCCTACATGTATAGCGGAATAGTAGACCGTTATAAATTCTCAAGGATAAGAGCATCCGCCCAGATAACAGGACAGACATGGATAATTCAAAGAGAAAAATCTACATCAGCCAGAACAAGGTTATCTACGGAAGTGGATTTATTTTCTAATCCGTTATAACGGTCTAGTATTTCGTTATAACGGTCCACCAAATTTTTATAATGTCTACTATCCCGTTATAGCGGTCTATTATTCCGTGATTATGGTCTTGTAGGTCGTTATAACGGTCTAGTATTTAGTTATGACCTTGATAACGGTCTAGTATTTCGTTATAACGGTCTACTATTTCGTTATAACGGTTTATAGCAAAAAAGTAGACCGTTATAACGAAATACTAGACCGTTATAAAATGATAGTATACCGTTATAACGGATTAGTAGACCGTTATAATGGATTAATGGACAGCTATAACAGATTAGTAGACTGTTGTAACGGATTAGTAGACCGTTATAACGAAACTCTAGACCGTTATAGCGAAATAATAGACCGTTATAACGAAATAGTACCCGTTGTAACAAAATAATAGCCATTTATAGCGGGAAAATATACCGCTATAGTGCAATAATGAACCGTTATAGCGGACTAGTAGACCGTTATAACGGATTAGTATACCGTTATAACGAAATACTAGACCGTTATTACGGGATATTAGACAATTATAACGGATTAGTATTTCGTGATTATGGTCGTGTGGGTCGTTATAACGGTCTAGTATTTAGTTATGACCTTGATAACGGTGTAGTATTTCGTTGTAACGGTCTACTATTTCGTTATAACGGTTTATAGCAAAATAGTAGGCCATTATAATGAAATACTAGACCGTTATAAAATGATAGTATACCGTTATAACGGATTAGTAGACCGTTATAATGGATTAGTGGACAGCTATAACGGATTAGTAGACCGTTGTAACGGATTAGTAGACCGTTATAGCCAAACTCTAGACCGTTAAAGCGAAATAATATACCGTTATAACGAAATAGTATTCCGTTGTAACGAAATACTAGGCATTTATAACGGAATAATAGACCGCTGTAATGCAATGAAAAACCGTTATAGCGGATACCGTTATAACGGATTAGAAGCCCGTTATAACGAGATACTAGACCGTTATAACGAATTGCTAGACCGTTATAACGGAATAGTAGACTGTTATGCTGGATTAGTATGTCGTTATAACAAAGTAGCAGACCGTTATAACGAAGTACTAGACCATTATAACGGGAGAGTAGATCGCTATAACAGATTAGTAAACCGTTATAACAAAATAATATATCGTCATAACGAAATACTACACCGTTATAACGGAATGGTAGATGTGCAAAATAGTTAATATTATATATCCCATTTGATGGCTATGAAAGGATTAGTCTAGTAATAATGCAATTGTTGCCTCCAAGTGGAGGAAAAGCGCAATGTCCTAATAGAAAAAAATGCAGTATGAATTGAATACAGAACGATAGAATAATCGGTTTTTAATATATATCATGGTGACAGGGTCCTAATTTAACGAGAAAAGTTGGCAGTCATGACATCGATATTTTGCCGAGCTTTCTGAAAAATTGATGTAGCCTAGAAATTAATTATAGTATTCGGTATGTTTAAAATTGTAAAATTTGACTAATTTCTTGCAAAGTTTGAGTTTTTGCAGCCACAATAAATTATGAAGTTGATTTATAGCGGCCATTTTAAAATTCAGTGAAATATTTTAATAAATTGCCTGTACATCTCCATATCGTGGGGAATGTGATTGTAAGATTTGGATCATTTCTGATTAAGGTTTTGAGTTTTTCCGCTTACAAAAAAATTTGATTTTGAACTCTGGGAGATATTTTAGTAGCATGTTTAATAACTCACTTGCACATCCCCAAGAGAATGTGATGCTTCACGCTTGATAGATCCCGGCGCGAAAATCCCCCTTCCCCTACGGCCGTGGGATAAAAACCGGCTCACCACTTCTATAAGGATATTAGTGTCACGCTAAGAATATATATACAATTCAACATTCTAGTCGAACAGTTAAAACCGGTTTAAAAGGCCGTCATTTCCTCTAAATTTATGTGGTCTTCTAACAACGTCCAGCTTACTGGAACATTAGACTAGAGAGACTAGTTAGAGATGATGGCATTAACGCCATACCCATAGCTCACATGGCTTACACTATGCATCTATGCCTATAGATAATGATGTGGTCCCGAATTAGAAGACACTGATTTGTTGACCAAACTTTTTGAAGGGGACATGATTGCTACATGGATGCTAGTAAATTTAAAACCACTAGACATAAAACCAATTACATTAAGGGAAATTACAATAATAAAACTAAGCTGTCTTTAAAATATCAGATATGGCTCACCTGCATAATGTTAGGTTGTTGTAGATATATGTGATTCTAGAAAAAATGTATACATGTGCAATCACCAGACTGGAGCTCAGGCTCCTTTAAGTGAAGACACGTTCGAAAAAGAAATTGGAACTGCTCTGAAGAAGACATGTGATCATGGTAACAGTTTTTGCCAGTTTGACCTTGAAATGACCTTGACATGACCTTCAAATTGCTTTCGGATGGTACTCCAGTAAAACACCACCCCACCCTATGTCAAACTTCATAAACCCAATTATTTATCAATATTTAGCTTTGGGAGCCCAGACTAATCTTTAACAATGCTGCATATTTGCAACTTGGCCCGCTCAAATAAATATTGAGAAAGGAGCGTAATAAGTGGAAGATAGCCTCTTTCCAAAGGCTGATACTGCCCTTAATGTCATAAAATGTGTGCGGAAAATACATAGGACGAAGAATATGTCAAAACCAGTCCTTTGTAATAAATGAATCCACAAACACAGTGTGGTAATTGATAAAAAAAGTGGACATTTTAACTATTTTCTGCCAGTTTGACCTTTAAATGACCTTGGTGTGACCTTGACATGACCTTGGTGTTATGTTTATGATTCAGAACAGTCAAGACGAGTATTTGACACACGTTTGGGACAGAGAAACAAATCATAGACATTGTTATATATAATTTTCACTACTTTTTGGCTTTGCCAGTGAATATTTTGACCTTTCGAGGTCAATGACCTCTAGAGGTCATCAGAGGTCAAATCCAGTTTACCTCCACATCTAAAAATGACCCTTAGGATATGTTCTACAAGTGGTGGAAATTTCATGCTTTAATCATAAAATGCACAATAGGTTACCTTATCTACTAAACTAGTAGGCCCTATGTATTTGTAATCAGTATTTAACTTCTGACAATACTGCGCTATATTTTCTTTTGTGACATTTAAAAAAAAATATAGGCCCTAATCATACATCCAATTTCTCACAATTTGGTAATAAATATGACTACGGTATATAACTATGTTATGATGACTTATATGATATTTCAGAAATTATGGTAGCGAGACTGATAGAGGTGAACACTATAGGCCCTAATCTCTAACATACCCTTTTTAGTGTAGTCATTTTAGCAAATTGTGGACAAATTGCTAACAAAGGTTTTATGATGTATTATGGTAGATTCTTGTTCAGGACATGTTGAAGTAGGCCTACCAATGGCAACAATAAAAACATCGTATTGCTAAAATTCAGCTAAAATAATGGTAACTAGGATTAAAGCAAACCGTATGACCTGTAAACTTACATGTGGAGATGTTTGATGATTTGCTGTGCATATTCAAGGAAAATAGTTGTATCCCTTCCTCAGGCATATGTTCCTAGGTCTATGTGATTTTCAAAGCTAATGGTACACGCTCTTCATCACTTAACGCCAGCTTGGCTGAACGCTATCTCATGTCACGATTTCGCTTAAACATAGCATTTATGTGTATACATGTACATGTATACCGACTCTTGGTGGCCCTCGCAACAGCGACTATTTTTTATATTAGCGAGGGTCTCCCAATCATGTAATTTGGTAAAGTAAACGTTTTCTGTCTGGCTGTCCAGTGCAATCAGCCGTGTCTCCATCTTTTGTCACGCACATGGGGAATTGAAATGATGTATCTGCTACTTGATAAAGTCTGTTATAGAACATCCTTATTGCCAGAAGATTCAATACTGTGGGGAGCCTCCGTGAACGACAAGAAGCGTGTTTCATTCATTCATTCATTCATTCATTCATTCATTAATTCATTCATTCATTCATTCATTCATTCATTCATTCATTCATTCATTCATTCATTCATTCATGAAGTGCATGTAGGCATACATGATGTACCAAAGGGCCGTCGCAAAAGGTAAATGTGTAGGCTACTTGGGTTGGGTTTCGACCGATTTATTGGAAGTGCTGGTTCAATAATGTACTCTCAACCATTTTGAGCTGATTTGACCTTGCTATGCCCTTGAGATGACCTTACCTTAGGATAACTCCTCTGTAAAACCCAACACCTACCCATGTCATTATGTGTACATGGCTTGGGACTCGACCTCTTTATTTTTATACCGCCCTTAGGGTAAAGGGTACCATACTTCAATGACCTCTGGTGACCTTGTCCATGCATAGAAAATCTGCAAACCACCAGAAAATAACTTGGTACATAGTAAGGTTTAAAAAATATGGTCTACAAAAATACCCAGGGGGGGGGGGGGGTTTCGAATTTCAGCCCATGGTCTATCTCTATACTATGTTTCACAGTCATATAAAAAACAACCCAGAAAATGACCGTTAATTTGAATGTTAATTTAACCATGATGTATTAAAAGAAAATATATTAAGTAGCAGGAGAGTGACACTATTACTGTTATCCAAACACAATATACACATGATGTAGGCCTACTCCCTTCCAAAGTTATTTTAACCCTTTGACTTCCAGGCCGGAGTGCATGCCAGGATCCAGATATACTGGTGTAGGAGTTCTATAAATACATAAATGTAGTATATATTTGACGAAAATTTGTGTCATTTTATGGTTACGTTCATTGACGAATGACGACGGAAATTGCCGTCATGTATGGTAGTGAAAAGGTTAATCCACGCTCGGGCACTTTCTGCTAAGATATAAACACTGATAGGCCTACATTGTTGCCGAGTTTTCACAGAGGCTACCGGGTATAGTTAAAGCTAACTGCAGTATACGTCATTTTAGAGGATATGCAGCACTAAATACCTATTTTCGCGAGATTCTTAAATTCGGGAATTTGTCCTCCTCGCGAAAATAAGAACCTCGCGAATATTACCCGATCTACAGTATACACAATTTAAGTAGATGACAACCGTTTACGCATGGTTTACGTCACCTTTCCTCTTATGTCGCCATGCATGGTTGACAACAAGGTAAAGCAAGAGTGATTCACTTAACAATCAACTACAATATTATATACCGTATCCCCGCGCATAACATAGTTTTTGAAAACAGGTGCATGCACTTATATTCGAACACAAAAAATATTTAAAGAAAAAAACATGCATTTATATTCGAGCATGAAATGACCTTGATAAAAAATATTTCAACATAAAGAAATCAGATTAGTCAACTCATTTGTTTTGTTACGACAATGTAGTACACACAACCTTATTAATACATTATATTAGCATCTAAATGTGCATTATATATCCTTATTTCATAAAAAAACAACTTTTGAAAATAATTGCATTTATCATAATATTGTAATTATAGATCTGATTACCAGGTGCAAAATACAACTTCACCGTCTCAACAGTGAGCCACCATTCCAAATACTGCATGTTTGCATCGTCACAACTATCGTCTACCGTCGCGTCCACACCTCTGTCTTGGTGGGCTAAAGACGTGATCATTGTTATAAAAACATACCGTTCTCATTGAATGAGATTAAAGACTTGTCCAGCCGCCGAGTCATCCCCCACTGACATGTCTCTTGAACAACATATGAAAAATATAGTCATATTTCAAAAACATGAAATATATTGGAGTTATAGTTTGTTATCTGTTATATCATTGACTTTACAACTTGTTATATCATCGGCTTTACAGCTTGTTATTTGTTGTCATTACTTTTACATCTTGTTATCTGTTATATCATTGGCTTACAGCTTGTTATCTGTTATATCATTGGCTTTATAGCTTCATTGGCTTTACATCTTGGCTTTACTTTTTGTTATATCATTGGCTATATATCTTGTTATCTGTTATATCATTACTTTTACATCTTTTTATCTGTTATATCATTGGCTTACAGCTTGTCATCTGTTATATCATTGGCTTTAGAGCTTGTCATCTGCTATATCATTGGCTTTACAGCTTGTTATCTGTTATATCATTGGCTTTACAGTTTGTTATATCATTGGCTAACAGCTTGTTATCTGTTATATCATTGGCTTTACAGCTTGTTATCTGTTATATCATTGGCTTTACAGCTTGTTATATCATTGGCTAACAGCTTGTTATCTGTTATATCATTGGCTTTACAGCTTGTTATCTGTTATATCATTGGCTTTACAACTTGTTATCTATTATATCATTGGCTTTACAGCTTGTTATATCATTGATTTTACAGCTTGTCATCTGTTATATCATTGCCTTTACAGCTTGTTATCTGTTATATCATTGGCTTTACAGCTTGTTATCTGTTATATCATTGGCTTTACAGCTTGTTATCAGTTATATCATTGGCTTTACATCTTGTTATCTGTTATATCATTGGCTTTACAGCTTGTTATCTGTTATGTCATTGGCTAACAGCTTGTTATCTGTTATATCATTGGCTTTACAGCTTGTTATATCATTGGTTTTACAGCTTGTTATCTTTTATATCATTGGTTTTACAGCTTGTTATCGTTTATATCATTGGCTTTACAGCTTGTTATATCATTGGTTTTACAGCTTGTTATCTGTTATATCATCGGCTTTACAGCTTGTTATATCATTGGTTTTACAGCTTGTGGTCTGTTATATCATTGGCTTTACAGCTTGTTGTATCATTGGTTTTACATCTTTTTATCTGTTATATCATTGGCTTTACAGCTTGTTATCTTTTATGTCATTGGTTTTACAGCTCGTTATCTGTTATATCATCAGCTTTACAGCTTGTTATATCATTGGTTTTACAGCTTTTTGTCTGTTATAGCATTGGTTTTATAACTTGTTATATCATTGGTTTTACAGCTTGTTATCTGTTTTATCATTGGTTTTACTGCTTGTTATCTATTATATCATTGGCTTTATAGCTTGTTATATCATTGGTTTTACTGCTTGTTATCTGTTTTATCATTGGTTTTACTGCTTGTTATCTATTATGTCATTGGCTTTATAGCTTGTTATATCATTGGTTTTACTGCTTGTTATCTATTATATCATTGGCTTTATAGCTTGTTATATCATTGGTTTTACTGCTTGTTATCTATTATATCATTGGCTTTATAGCTTGTTATATCATTGGTTTTACAGCTTGTTATCTGTTTTATCATTGGTTTTACTACTTGTTATCCATTATATCATTGGCTTTATAGCTTGTTATATCATTGGTTTTACTGTTTTTTATCTATTATATCATTGGCTTTATAGCTTGTTATAAAATTGGTTTTACAGCTTGTTGTCTGTTATAGCATTGGTCTTATAGATTGTTATATCATTAACTTTACAGCTTGTTATCTGTTATATCATTGGCTTTACAGCTTGTTATCTGTTATATCATTGGCTTTACAGCTTGTTATATGTTATATCATTGGCTATATATACTAGGATCCCACATTGGGAAATGTTTTCAAAATTGCCATATAGGCAGCAGACGTAGCCGTACTACAAGCTGATTTTGATTTGTTTTTGAAGATATGGCTATTAACGGCACCAGAAAACAAAAATCCCCGAAATCCGTAAATTTCTAATATACAATAATTAGTATAAACTTTCAAAAATACGTTTTCTAGCATAATTCAGATATGAAGATACAGAAGAAAATGATTAGAGCTGTATACCCTTTGACCATTATATGTCTTATATATGTCTTATATGTCACCCAAAATTAGCTTACTCTGGATATTCATAGGATGTTTTTTAGCAGGGTGAAATGCAAAATGTCCGACTCTCGCACGGAAATAACATAGGGAGTGATATTTATCATCAATTTGTTTACAAATGTACTGATTGGAAGTACTTTTGTAATAAATTACCGACATAAAAAAACAAAATGGCTGCAAAATTTTGCATTGATATAACAATAATTTTGGACTGTAGGCCTATGTAGCATATGTGTCAATTTTTTTTCATCAAATGGTTTGCAAGCCAATTAAAAATCAATTTGACTGCAGAGAATTATTTTCCATTCTGGTTTTGGCTAATTATTTATGTTACACATTGTTTTTGCTATTAGCTAATATTATTTTGTTATTATTAGTACAACCCTAGACAAGGCTTTGATAAGCTTCTCTTCTATTTTTTTAGAATCATGCCAACACACAGTGCACTTTACCGGGTAAATAAGCGATTGCCTATACACATGCAACATTTGCTTGTCCCCGACCACGAACACATGGTATTTACATCAAAATCACATACTGAAATATTACAATAACATTGGACCCGACTTTTTAAAACTATAAAGAGGCTCATTGCTTCTTATATTCTGTGGAAGGGTATTTCACAGGTGCACAAGAAGCTTTTGGAATTACAAACTACAAAGCGAGTAAGGTGAGCATCCAATGATCGATGCATATGCTATATTGAGAATTGAGAAATTGTTTCAAAGAAACAAAATATATTGTCCCTGCTCAGTAGCAAAGATTCAGTATTGTGGGGAGCACGCGTGGCCGAGAGGTAGCGTGATGGGCTTCAGACCGCCAGGGCCCGAATTTCGAATCCTGTGTTTGGAGGGCAGCGTCATCTCATTCATCTCACCATCCTCAGGTGGTTTCCCTGTCCCAGTGTAGCCTTTATGGGTACATTTCAATCTTCAATTTTGCTTATATTTCAATTCCCACCACATGGCTTAAACAAAAAAGGTGATCTGCCCTCGGCAACTGATATAAGTAGATCAGATGTGCCTATGTTATTGCCCAAACTGACTTTCAGAAGTTAATTGACTCCTGTGTCTGGAGGGCAGTGTCATCTCACCATCCTCAGGAGGTTCTCTTGGCCAATTTAGCCTGTATGTGCACAAAGGTCGCTTGAACCCCGCTTCATTTCATTTTTATTTCAGAAGTTTATTGTCTGACAAAATCTGTACTATAAACGTTATTGTTGTCATTGTCACCTCTACATATACAAATTCCAAATGGTGCATGCTGAAAATTCTTTAAATAATATTATCTCAATTTTAGCGTACAATTTTAACCGCTCTGCTATCGTGGCGGCCATTTTGAATTTTGGATGTCCACAGTGATCAGAAAAAATACCATACCACTTTTTGTAAGCTTATTATGTCTTCTTTCAAAATCTAGTGAGATTTTGATTTTACCAAAAAAGTACACAAGCTTTTTTTTCATGACAAATGAGCCTCCACTAACAGAACGTTTTTATCATCCCCATAATTCTGTTACATTTCGATACTAATGTATTTATAAGGGAATTCCATGACAAATAACTAGTAACAGAAACACCAAGATCATACATTGCACCCTGCAAGCTGGTGGTATATTGTTAATAGTGTGAGTAAAATAATAATACAAAATACTCCTAGTAACATACAACTGAATTTCATTCCACAACGTTTTTCATTCTAAATTGGCAGTCATTATGATTTTTCTGTGACATTTTGCATCATCAGCAAATACACGCATCAGCAAAATACAGCAAATACACGCATAATACGCGCCTCCAACCTCAGGCATATCATTAATACATTACAAAAAAAAAACGGTCCCAGGATCGAACCTTGTAGAGCGCCAGATGAAACAACTAACCAGCTTGGTACTGCAAGGTTTACCTTGTATTAATTCCTGTTGTTCAGAGCAAATCCTGTTATTGGTAATGATATTAACATAGCTGTGAATAAACTTTTCATCTCTTTTTACACAATACCTAATAACGAAAGTGATCTGTAATTAGAAACAGCACCTCTGTCACTTTTTTATGAGCAGGTACAACGTTCGCTAATGTCCAAAAAGTGTCAGACTGTTCCATACTTAACAGAGAAGGATTCATTTCCACATGCTTTTTTGCAGTTCAGACTGGAGAGCACCTTTGATCATCCGATTTTGTAAATAATATATTTGACAAATACATGTTTTTTATATTCGACAGTATTTGGCATAACTAATGACTCGCCAGTGTTGTTATTAGAAGCGAATTTAAAATATTTATTAAACATACAAGCCATATCATTGGGATTGGTAGCGCTTCAAACCTTCGTGACAATTTGTGTAGGTAGGTTTTTGTTTCCGATCTAAAATAAGACCAAAAGCGTTTTTAGTGTGTCAGGCAAATCAGCAATAAGCTAGTTGTGACCTTGAAAAATTCATTTCTTTTTCTACATTAATTCCAATGATAAGCTCTGATTAAACTTTTTAGACATCTCACGGTAGAGTAAAACCAAGGTGGTAAATTTCCGGGGGTAAGTTTGCTCTTTTTTACGGTAATTGTGAATACACAGCATCATCATAGCACTGGAGCAATATTCCCAGGCCAGATCAACATCTATGTTATTAGTACGTTCGACTGTCTGAAGCATTTTACCGCTCAACAAAGCTCAACCCATTCCAATCTACGTTTTTCATTCACTGCACATACACTTCATCTATTCCACATACATTCAATAAAGACAAAATAAATGTTGTTATCTAATTATAAAAAACAGACCTGTTCATATTTAGCAATAGCTATATCGTTGAAAAAAGATTTGCATGTTGCAATTTTCAAACGTGAACATTTAATGATAACTTTGCTGTTTTTAGCGGCCATGTTGGCTTTTCTCTTGTTAAAATTATTTTATAAATAATACGACAAATTAAGTAACTGACTTACCAACGTTCAATATGTCTGGGTTTGAAAATTTTCATTACCAATTTCGGCTATCTTACATTTTGCTATGTAGAAAATCACAGTTGAGCGTAAACAAATTGTCAGAAGTTAGCTGAGACCCTATTCCACATAATGGTAAAATCAATATTTGGTTAGGAATTTGTTTTAGGTTTTGTTAAAATTATTATCGCTTAACTTTTCATGACTATCTACTATGAGGTACCATGTCCGTTAGTCTGTGTTAAGCTCGACCCAGCCCGGTAGATAATAGTCTTCTTTGATCGTCTGCGTCATAAGGGTGCTGCCTGGTCTGGGATACCCTTTGGGGTAGACAGTGTGGCCACCTGCCAGCCAAGCTCCCCACCAACTGTAGGTACCTGCGCTCATTATGGTGTGGTTGCAGCTGGCTAATAGACACATGTCCTGGTTGGCCTTGGTAAAGGTGGAGTATATAACAATATATCGGTCTGATTTTATGTTGGCTTTGCTCCACACCATATCATCACTGGCCACCACAAAAACGACATTTTCAAATAGATCTGCCATGTGCTGCATAGCTCGTGTGAAATAGGGACTTCCTGGAGATATATCACCATGTTTGGTGGCAGACGCGCCAACGAAATCACCTCGTCGCACATGAATACCAATGAAATGTGGAACGACAGATTGACTTATGCCGTCCCCCGTGGAGTTATCCTTGTTTTTGTTGGCTGTCAGGTTGCTCCAAATCTGTGCAGCAGCATGAAGAAATATGTCCACGTTTTTTTGTATAGCTTTATTAAAAATAAATTGGCATCTCAATTCACTTTCTCGGTGGTGAAAATATCGCCAAGATTGCAGGAAACCCATAAGGAAGATACTAGTGTTGTTGCCGAACATGTCGTGCAGCTCCTTCTTGTATGTCCGGCCTTTTCCACCATCATTTAGTACAGGCCATTTTTTCTCAGGGTTGCTTCTAGGGCTCTTTGCTATATTTAGCTCGGGAAAACAAGTCATCAAGTCATTATAGTTCAGAACCATAGGAGTCATCGAGTTATCTTTAGCAAGCGCGTATGTTGAAGCCAGTATGTACATTTGGTTACCCAACCGACCCCTCATTTTTGTGACTAGTATATTGGTTCCAGCTGGTAGTTCCGTGGTGTTTCTAAATGATGGAAACGAACATTTGTCACAATGTTGTTCAGCAATTTCTGTTATCGGTGGTTTGCCATAGAGTACTTCTCTTGTTGCTGCCATTTTAGGAGCAGGAAATAACCGAAGATTATAATTCCATGTGCCGAAGGTCAGATATATTGAGAATATGACGATGATGAGCACCACAAACAATATCTCTAACCAGTAATTTTTCGCCATAACGGCACCTAAAAAAAAAACTAGAACGTATTAATCATTTTAAAAGGTGATGTTGTGTGGTCTAAAAAAAATTTCTGGATAACGTAATGTTGATCCGATGAAAATTCGATCTGGAATATATATATACAGGGCTCCCTCACTGTATTGCCCCGGCACAAACACTGGGTAGTGGGGACCTACTAATTGGGTTATGAAACAGTGTTTATCAATAAGCCTAAGGTACAAATTTAAAAGTGACATGTTGTTATGAGCAAACAAATCTTTGGCGTTCACATTGATCAATCACTAAACCAACGTCTGACTCTCTCTTGTAGCATACACCCATATCTGACAAAAATGTCATAAATCATATAAATTGTTTCTCATTGTGTCAGAAGGCCTATATGATTTTATCCAAGTGACGAAACGAAAATAAAATAAAATAATAACTCATCGGGTACGAGATCCATTACAATGTTGGGTCATCGTTGCAAACACTAGTTGAACAACAACAATAGTATAGGCCCACATAGACTACTTATAAATTGAATTAACCCCAATGAAAATGCCAATCATATTTAGCGTTTTTCTCTTGCGTTAATAACTATTATTTAATAATAACAATTTTCTATTAATTTAGACACACTGTGGAGTGCCCTTGTGTCAGAATTTACTTTTCAGGATTTTTTTAAAATTTTTAAGACATGCCTGAACAATTTTCTTTTAATTTAGAAATACTGTGCATCACCCTTATATCATTTACAAATATTTTACTTTTTCAGAAATTGCCTGAATAATTCAAATAATTTAGACACTAAAGTACTCTTGCGTCATTCCTTTAATCAAAAGACATACTGCAGGTTAATCCTTTTGCCATTTATGAATACAATTTTTTTTCGAGAATTATTTGAACTAATTCACAATAATTTAGACATTCTGGTGTACCCTGGAGTCATAATTTATTAACAAGACATACTGTGGATTAACCTTATGTCATTGATAAACAAAATGTGTTTTTTTCATAAAATGCCTAACTATTTTTTTAATAATTTAGACACACAGTGCAGTACCCTTGCATCATACTTTAATCACAAGACATACTGTACATTACCTTTTTTACATTTAAAAATAATTTTTCAGGAATAACTTGAGCAATTACCAGAATTTCAGGAAATACCAGGCACTTTTCTTACCAATGTCTAATTTGACAGTGAATAACTGATTATTACAATGAAACTAAGCTACTAAGTGACACATCTAGCTTGAACGGGTATATCAAACAATATGAACCTCGAAGGTTGTATTTAGATATATGATGACAGTAGTCAATGGGCTACAACCACCCTACGTGCACCCCTCCCCCACAGCTCACCCACACAATCTTTTTTTAAACCTTGATATGTCCAAAATATAAAATGAGATGTTAACAGCAAACAAATGAGGATAAACTTTATAGTTTGACCACTTATATGTACCCTCGAATCTGTCTCAGATTAGGGGGTAGGGTTACGCAAACGTCTGTCGTTGATGTTGTGGTTAACCAATCTGCATGTGCGACATACCATATAACAGAGGGTTCCAGTTCTGTGGTCAGAATCTGACGTCTAGAGGCATCAGATTCAAACGACTAAAGTAGATCCCCGCGCTGTAAGGGTTTTAAATCATTTACGGGTTAGAGAGGCCAAAAGGTTAGCCGCATGTATACCTAACTTATCTTAATAGCAGTGCATAGCGTTATTACCTCGTCAACGTCTGCATCACTCAGTCATAATAGTCATTACCAGGGCTGTTTTTTTATTGTGTTTACTGGGCATTCTCTGACATAGGGCCGTCTTGATTCAGTTCACACAACATTATTAGATTTGACCTAGGTTTTATTAGACACCCAGACCATTGCTCTACTGAGCTCTATCTGCCGGTTGCTAAACATTATCTGGAAGCGACAAATAGGCTGCATTGGTCCAGCATCAGTGTAATGTATTTCCAACGTTTTCGACGTTGGCCACTATTTAACCAGCTTCGAGCCAATGTTGCTTGTTTTTTGGCTAATAATGCTTGGTACCCCTATGTTTAAGAGCACCTGAGGCACTTGAACAGAGGGTCCGCATTGAACGCTGTTCTGTGTGACGGTTCGAAAGAGGGATCGCCGGCTGTACCCCCTCCATCCATTCTGTTCACGTACCCAAAACAAAAACACAACCATTTAAGGCATATGTATTATTATAATTCGCCCTTTTGAAGCTTTATATTTCTGAAAAATCGGGGAGCCGTACCCCCCTAGGGCACAGCCAGTTGTAGACATATAACTTAAAAAAAAACGGCGCTTATCTACATTAAAACAATGCTGGTTTATTGATAGACCAATTTCTGCAATGCTGTCCCAACATTAAACCGACATACTTTGAATGTATCCTGTTTGCTGGGATATGATACTGACCCAGTATTACTTTTTATGCTGAGCAATACCAGAAATTATATTTTATTCTCTTGATTTGTTTATGATTTTTGGTGAATGTCAAAAATATATATAAGCATGAATATAAACATGATAAATAATTAAATATAACTTAAATATTATATTGAGAAATTTCAATTTCAAATTAACATACATTGCGTAATAATTTACAAAAAAAGTGTATATTGTACATACCAAATATTTATCAAGGACTGGGAAAAATCAAGTTATTATGATGAAGCACGTCTCACCAGCAACTGTTCATTTTTCTAAATGACATCAGGTTTAGTTTTGTCATCAGTTTCTATGCGCACACAACCCCTCTTCTATAAATGGGCGTGTCCAAATTTTAACAGTAAACAAAACTTAGATTCATGAGAATTTTTTGGAGTTTTAATAAGAGTGGGTGGGGTAGACACAGGGGAGGGGTTCTGGTAACGACTATGTCCGATAATCAGTTCAGAACAGGGTATTATTAGAAAGGAGCCTCTTCGGGCTCCGCCCTCAGAGGCTTCTTTCTAATAATACCGTGTTCTTCACTAATTATCTAATACATAATAGGCCCTCACTACATATGCTGTATCTATAATGTTTTAATGTGTGTAGGGTCTGTTGTGATGTGTCGTTTTTTGGTAGGTACACTATACATTCTGAAGTGCGCTGCCAACAAAATATCTCCCTTTCTTAAAATTATTTTTGATCAAGCTCTAAAGACGGGAAAATTACCAGTTTACTGGATAGTCGCTAATGTTGCCCCCTCTTCAAAAAAGGAATCGGCACTCGATCACATAATTTGTAAAAAACACAATTTTAACTGTACAATATGGTGTTCGATCAAAACACTTATGTAAAAGCCAGCTTTTAATTGCAACTGACGACTTCATTCAAATTTTTTACAAGACAAGACACAAACAGATGTTGATGTCCTGGATTTTAGTGATGCATTTGATGCTGTCCCCCGCCAATGCCTTTTACACAAACTTAACCATTACGGAATTTGGGGGAACAACTCTAAATTGGATACAAATTTTTCACCAATATAACCCAAAAAATAGTAGTTTATGGCAGCTCTTCAGAATCAGCTCATGTGAAATCAGGTGTGCCCCACCGCAGCCCCAGGGTAGTGTTCTCGGACCCCTATTTTTGTTCACCTATATTAATGACCTCTCTTCCACAGTCTCCTCGCAGGTTGTGATATTCTATCCCCAGGAGAGTTAGTACACGATGAAACATAGGATACTTTAACCTCCAAAGGGTTAACACATAAGACATCTAATGATCTAGCCATCAGAATGTTAATATATGAAACATACGATAATCTAGCCCCCAGAAAGATTGGACTTAGAAGTAACCAACCACTCAAATAATTAATTGGTGCGCAGCAAATGATTTGGCGCCACCAAATAATTAATTGGTGCATTTTTTAATAATTGTGTGAGAAAACTTTTCAATTTTAAATTTATCGTTGATTGTAATTATATAAAATATCTCCCAAAATATACCCCACCTTGAATCTGATGGGCTATAGTCTGGGCATGTGGGGTATCCTCTGGGAGCTCCCAGAATAAAAAGGCCTACCCTGGGGTAGAGTCTGGGAGCTCCCAGACTATACCCCAGAGTATATTCTAGATCATACCCGGGTATAATCCAGAATATACCCGGGTATAGATCAGTGGGAGGGGGCGTAATCTGGGCAGTCACACGGGCATTGACCGCGCATATGGCTCCCATCTAACAGATTTCCTTATGGTATATGGATATCACTTATGGTATATGGGGCGTGCTGGATGTTTTCTGCCTTATTCGTCGCTTCGCGCTGGCGATTTATTCTTATTCATATTCGATGTATTCATTAACTTTGTCGCCCTGCTAACGCACAACGCGGTGGCAAAACGCTGTGTCTTCGCTGATTTATACACCTGATTTATTGATGTGTATTCGTCTTAACCCTTTAACCGCCGGTGTCGCATATATTCTCATTTTTATTAGCACATTCAGTACCACCTTTTTAACATGTTGAAGATAAAATGTGACATCAAGCAGCAAGGTTTGAAAAGAGTTGACCTCCGTTTTTTCAGTCATTTGAAGTTGTGGATCGCGTCAGCGAGACACAACTTCAAATGGGTGAAAATTCAGATTGAATAATTTGGCGGTTAAAGGGTTAAACTCGCTGGCTCTTCTCATAGCCTGACAAACTTCATCGACGCACAACGACGCACTGCTTTAAGTATTGTCACTCAAGGCGTGCGCTGTGCGTCGTGTGTGTGTGGCTGGGGTATAACATGCCGTTGTATGAAAACAATCCGTTCGTTTTATTGCGCTTTTTGAACTTGTGATGGACATTGTCTCTGTGGAGAACCATTCTCTATTGTGGACATGGCTGTAGTAAGCCGTCTATCAAATGATTTTGTGCGCACCAAATAATTCTTTGGTGTGCACCTAATAATTAATTGGTGAGTACCAATCATTTGGTGCGCAACAATTAAATAGGGGCCTACTAAAAGTTACAATTTGTTTTTGAAATGTCCTTTACAAAAACTCTGTGTATTCTACATAATACGTAGCAAACAAGACCATCTGTAAAACGTAGAAACCCAAGAATAATTTTATCAGTTTTCTTTTTTATAAAGTATGTGAAACAAATGTGAAACAATAATAAAACGATATCGTATTTTTAATAGTAACGTGTTATATTATATCCGACACTCTAGAAAAAATGTCTAATTAAATTAATAAAACCTCTGGAAAATGTATATACGTAGTCAAAAGATTACATGCTTAGTTTATAGTTGGTTATTTTAGCACTTGTCAATCACGACATATACTTTGCTGTCAATTTAGATATTTCTTTATCGCTGTAGATAATTTTAAAAACAAATTCGTATTAATGAAGCAAAACGTACGACCTGTAAACTTACATATGGAGCTGTTTGATGATTTTGTGTGCATATTCAAGAAAAAAACAGTTGTATCCCTTCTTCAGGAATATGTTCCTTGGTCTAAGTGATTCTCAAAACTAATGTTATACACACTCTGTCGCTGAAGGATATGTCATAATTATCACGATTTCGCTTAAACAGATTATAGCTTTCACGTGTATGTATAGACCGATACCGACTCTCAGCGACAGCGGTTACCTTTAATCTTAGTTCACCAACCATGTAATTTGGTAAAATAAACGTGTTCTGTCTGTTTATCCAGTGCAGTCGTCCGTGTGTCTATCTGTCGTAACGTATATGTGGCATAAGAATGATGTATCTGTTACTTGGTAAAGTGTGAAATACATCCTTATTAGCCGAAGGTTTAATATTGATGGTACATCTGTGGGGAGCCTCCGTGAACAAAAAGAAGCGTGCTTCATACATTCATTCATTTGTCCACATAATGTGTAAGCTGGATCTCTAATTAAAATTAAATGAAATGAATCGGTCTTTAGGCCACCTTTGTGCACATATAGGCTAAACTGGGCCAGGAGAACCTCCTGGCCCAAATAGTTGTGTGAGTCCTTAAGCCACCAGAATAAGATTGCTATCATACCAAATAATGTTTATTACGACATGTAGAATAAGATCATTTGCATCGGTACTATACCCTTTTTTGGTACAGATGACACCAACTGGTTTGAAGGTTGAAGATAATACGACTTGCAACAGGAAGCCATTGTAAATGTCTTAGTACAGGAAAAATGCGTTTTTTAGTTGTTGTTAGAATGCGGGCGGCGATATTCTGCCCTCTCTGAAGACGTTATAGAGATGTTGAAGGGAGACCATAGCGAAGTGAATTGCAATATTATAGTTCTGAGGACACGAGAACATGGATGAGCTGCTCTGCCACTTCCACTAGGAGGCATTCCCTGATCTTTGCAATGCTACTAATATGAAACATTGATGAAACAATGGCTACTGGCTGTGCTACTCCTCGTGATCCGATGTCCATCGATTGTAGCATGGTCTACGTCGCAACTGATGCTCTGATGAGGGGTTCCAAAAGTAGCAAGATAGTTTTATACAGATAACCTGTTTTCAACCATCTTGTGGCTCACCATATTTTACACGAGAGCATGAGGAAAAACCTAACTGATTGGGTTCTGCAAGATACGATCGCATTTATTTAACCTTTTCACTACCATACATGACGGAAATTTCCGTCGTCATTCGTCAATGAACGTAACCATAAAATGACACAAATTTTCGTCAAATATATACTACATTTATGTATTTTTCGTCATTTTAAGCTGGAAATTGCGTTAGCAATTCCAGCTTCAAATGACGAAAAATAGAACTCCTACACCAGTATATCTGGATCCTGGCATGCACTCCGGCCTGGAAGTCAAAGGGTAAAGGGCATGCCCACGAATTCCAAATTTAACATCCATACGCTTAATGAGAAGGTCATGGTCGATGGTGTCAAACGCAGCTGAGAAGAATATCATTAGAATATCATGTTGGACTGATAGAAGTGCTGTCTCTGTGTTCTGTTGTTTCTTGTATGCATGCAGACTGCATTTTCTCAAGTAAATGTTTTATTGATCGATTGAGTCACGATAGTATGTTTCATTTCCCGTTGAAAAACTTCTTCGCGTAATGAAGTGTTTACAATATTGGTAATGACAGGTGGCAATTAGCTTTGAAACTGCTTCAGAATAGTGATGGGAATAGGATCCAGAGTACATTATTTTGAAGTTGATTTAGAAATTAGTTTATCCTTTTTCTCCTCGGATGCATCCACACAAATGTCAAAAACTGATAATGTATGTACATCAGTGACCTATTTATTATATACTAATATATATAATACATACTAATACTCACAAAACATTGTGCACATAAAAACTTTGAAACGTTGATTCCCCATAAAATATTCCTTTGCTACCATAGCATAACTGGTATATGTCATAGTCTGGTTGGTATTTGGAATAATGTGCAGAATAACCAACCAAATGTAGAAATCTTTTCAAAATTGATTTTTCAACGTTTCAACCGTTTTCGGCGTTTCGGGTATGTGAAATCGAATTCCGGTGGGTGCCAAGCTGAAATATTCGAAAAGTACGTCAATTTCGCGACTCAAAATAACACATCAAATCCATATAAATCTAGCGATAAATACACTAGTCCATGGGCCAGATGGGGTTACAGTACACCCCCTCTCCCAGGACAGTCTGAGACCACGTTCTTTGCTCCTTAGAAATTGGAGAAATGTTGGGATGGACTACCTGTTTTCGGGCATTTTCAAAATTGTCGCCATCGAAATATACAAGAGCACGAAATGGACCGTAGCTTGTATTCTAGCACAGCTAAAGTCACGATTTTTGTGTCTCCACCCATGTTTCTGGGTATGAAAAATCTGAAAAAATGTGAATGTCTTATAGATACTTTTGAAATCATCCATAAAATGGTCGCGAATAGACCTTAAATATTTCGCCAAAAGGCAATAAAGATGTTTCTTACATTTCTTTGATTTTCAAATGAACATTTACAACACTAACAGAGGTAAATTAATAAATGAGCGCAATCTCTCTTAAAACAAGAATATCTGCGAATATATGAAAATCGAGTAGCAGATGTCGAGGTCTCATTCGAAATTGAAGAAAAATTAAGATGACAATTTTTTATATTTTTAGCTGTTTTTTTGTCACGAATAAAGATAAAACTCAAATACAAGTAATAATTTGTTGTAGCGTTATTTAGCCTGTGTTTATGAATAGTACGTCTCTGATGGTTTCATTTATAGATGTTTCGTTGAAAGACCCCAGATATTCCATGAAACTGGAAAACTCCTATAGCTAAGATTGATACATGTAAATTTCCTTGATTTGCAAGCGAATATTCACAACATTCACATAGGAAAGATGAGTCTTAAACCGAAATACCTGAAAATTTAGAGGAAGTAGAGGATGGATCGATAAGCCATTTGGATGAAAAATGGAAATAAATGTAACGGGGTATGTTTTATTCATACGTCAGTCCTTTCTAAATATTAGAATTACCAATCACCTAGCAGTAAAATACCATAATATATTTAATTCCTAATTTGTTTTGTAATGTCAGTGTGCTGGTGATTTTTTTACATTGATAGAATGTTGCAAATTTGTTGAGAATAATGTATTAAATCAGTCGTATGGTTGAAATGTGCTAATTTTGTAAGGATACGGTTTTTAAACGATTTTAATTTTATTATAAATATTAGTTTGATTGCAGCCATATTATTCTTTTGCCAAAAGAAATTAATTCATATTTTATTGCCAAGTGTTAAAACTGTCGAATATTTAACATTAGTAATTTCGCTAGATCTATTTTTCATTTCCACTCATAATATATCTCACCCATACAGTGCGGGGATCGACTTTAGTCGTCAGAATCTGACGTCTGTAGACGTCAGATTCTGACGTCTAAAGCCGATCCCCGCGCTTTAAGAGTAAAGATATGTATAATGGCGTAGACATACTTATTCAAATAGATCAGAAAGAGCTAACAAAGACGTTTGGGATGATTTCAAATTGAAAAAACCCCTTTTGTCTCCATGGTTTATACAACAATTTTCAGCGCGTTAAGAGTTAAATATGTCAAAGTAGATACCCAGCAAACACCACGCATCTACCCAGTGTTTGACCAATGTTGGGCCTACGTTGTAGACGGTGGACCAGCATTGGTCAAACATTGGGTAGATGTGTCGTGTTTTCTGGGTATAAATACCTCCATGAATTGTATTAAACCCACCCCTTACTCGCTGAAATTCAACATTCCAAAATAAAGTTAGATCTGTTCTCCAGATGTAACTTTTCCGTTTCCTGTAAATTTGCATGGTTATGATCATGCAAAGGTATGCTTGTACCTTTTTTGGTCCATCGCTCATTTGCTACCACTATGTCCCATTTGACAATCCATAAGCTGTTGCATGAAGGACTTATGAGGTCAAAGGTCCGGATGGGGTACTCTCACTAGTTACATTTTGTCGACCCCGTGTAATAACATATTCTTTATTTTTATAGTTATAAACAGCTTTAATACCACTCCTGCCACATTTTGTCATTAAATATATCTCTGACGAAACGTAGGTGAGGTTATGATATTTTTCAAAAAACGTTAATCCACCCTAAGAGCGCTGAAAATCAATATTTAAAAAAATCACAAAGTTCGTAGAATGTAAGTCTTTCGTTAGATCTGTATGTGTATGATTATGTGCATGCTAGTGTCTGGTTTTTTTTCATTTTGTATATCTGTCATCTGGTTCCACTATAACAATAGAAAAAACTTATCTTGTTGCATTAACGTCAAAGGTCCGGATGGGATACTCTCACTAGTTACATTTTGTCAACCCCGTGTAGCAACTTAATCTTTATTTTTATAGTAAAGCATATGTTTTTATAGTTATAAACAGCGTTAATACCACTCGTGCCACATTTGGTCATTAAACACATTCCGGACGAAACATAGGTGAAGTGATGATATTTTCAGAAAACATGAACCCACCCTTAGAGCGTTGACAGTTGATATTTCCAATAAAAATATCACAAAGCTCGTAGAATGTAACTCTTTCGATTGCTCTGCGTGTGTATGATTATGAGATGCTTATTAAATGTCTGCTGTCTTCATTTATCATGTCATTAATTTGTCGTCTGATTCCACCATATCGAGTTGGAAAACCTTATCACGTTGCATGAAGGACTTAAGAGATAAAAAACCGGACGGGCTACTCTCCTAAGTCATATTTTCTCGACCCTATGTAACAACAAAATTATAAACCGCTTTAATACCACTATTTACATATTTCGTTCTTGAATACATTCAGGACAAAACACATGTGAATTTTTTATTATATTAAACTCACCCTTAAATCGCTGAAATTCGATATTTCAAAACAACCTAACACAGCTAGAGCACTAGATTATTCACCACCAGGTGGCATACAAATCTGTCTTACGGCACAGTCAGTAATATGCATCTTCATCTATCCAGTTGTCTGCTACCGGTATATTTTAGAACAATACAGTGCTGAAAATTAATGGGGCCACCTGTGAATAACGACGTCATTTTGAGCATTTTTAACTAGAGACACTGTTTGTTAACGTCAAAATGGATATAATTCCTAGGAATAATATCAACTGCTGCAACTTATTAGGTTGTTGGGTGTACGTTGACGTAACGATGTCTATTATTATTTAATTATGACGTCATGATTAATGTACCAATGAGCTGTATTTTTTCTAAGGAAATACTGAATTAGTTATATTAAATCTTGGTTATTTGTCCCCGTAATATAATAATATCATCCAGATTTTCTCATACCGCTCGTCGTGCTTCCTATTTGAATAATCAGCTTATTTTTTTCAAATTCAAGTTGAAAAATATTTCTGACAATCAAGTTAACAAGGGTGATTAAATCTAAAAACTAGCATGTTTTTTGTGTTTTTTTAGTATCTTTATTATTACGTCCTCAATAAAATAACACTTTTTCTGTTTTTATAAAATCGAATTTGGTTTTCGAATATATTGACATTTCTATTTCGTCAAGAAATGAATTTCGCCGGCGGCGGTCTTGGATTTTTCTATTTTCGCCACATAGGAATGCCCGATATCTTTAGAGGTAATTCATTTGAGTAATTCATTTGAAAACATAGGAGTAGACACCATACTTATTATTCTATGTAATGCGGCGGTCTTGGATTTTTCTATTTTCGCCACATAGGAATGCCCGATATCTTTATAAGTAATTTATTTGAGTAATTAATTTAAAAACTTAGGAGTAGACACCAAACTTATTATTCTATGTCATGCGGCGGTCTTGGATTTTTCTATTTTCGCCACATAGGAATGCCCGATATCTTTATTAGTAATTTATTTGAGTAATTCATTTGAAAACATAGGAGTAGACAATTTATTATTCTATGTCAATTAAAAGTGGTGATATTGACGAAATTAGATTTTAATGGCGGCCATTTTAAAAAAGTGACTGAAACCCATATCGTGCCCTAACTTTTTTTCTGGGAACATCGCTAATATTAGTCCCCTAAACAAAATGGTCTCTAAGCAAAATGGTACCACTCACAGAGAGTAGTGAGGGTACACGTGAGCAATTCCGGCTCAAGGACCAGTTAGTTTACTTTATTTTATTTTAGTCTAAGAAGTCTCTAAGTGATGCTCAAGAAAATATAACGGGGAAACTACTGTGCATGAGAAAACATTATTACCATTATTATGATCGATCATTATTACATTATCACCATACATATATCATCTATACTGCATTCCTATAATGGCTAACTTCGTGGTATGATACATAACAACAAATCAAATCAAATGAACCCAAATAATCTGTATTTAATGAGGATGCATGTATACCATAAATTTTAGCACAATGCTCCTCGTAAAATAATATACATATATTGTCAATATAATTATTGAGCACATGCAAAATTATACATTAATTTTTTTTTCAAACATTTTATACAACACATATACTAAATTATACTATCGAAGGGGCTACGTACATAACATATATACCAACGTATGAACTTTAAAGTGTGAATGACAGGGTTGGGGCAAGTACATCAACATTACTTGGGTATAAGTACAAGTACATAAAAATGAAGTACAAGTACAAGTACAGGGTTTTCTTAATGTCCTTGGCTATATTATAAGTACAATTGAAATGTACTTGGGTACGATTACCAAGTACAGAGTACATAGCCGTAGGCCTAAGTATCGATACGTAATAAGTATATAAAATAAATCAACTGAGTTCAATGATTTTGCTAATTCAATTTATAGCTGTTCACTAACCAATCTATACACAGACTTATTTATTTCTATGATTGTGATGACAACAGGCTATAGCTTTAGAAAGAGCTGTTAACGCCTGATATATCAGTATCCCATATTATTATGTAATCGCACAGATGACAGCGACATTAACCGAAACAAAGCTAAGCACGACTAAAGTCGTTTTAAATCTATTTTATTGCCAGCAAAATCAGTTATTTAGAAGGAATTGTCTGTTTAAACATCAATATTTGCAAATGATTAGTCTCAAGTTACACAAATATAAGTCATTTTCATCGACTTGAAGTTGTGGGTCGCGGTAGCGAGACACAACTTCAAGTGGGTGTAAATGTAAAAGATTTAATTTAGCGCTTTGAAAGTTACAATGAAATATTACAAAAGCGCATCTTTTTGACCCAGTTTACTTCATACAGATAAGCAATTTAATTTCGGACATGCATGTCTGATAATAACTCAAATAATAAAATAAAATAATAAAAATAAATAGTAGAATAAGAACTGATAAACGGGGCTTCCGGCACCCTTGAAACGCTGCCACAGCAACCAAAAATTTAAATGACTTCCGCAATTCTATTCTATTCTAAGACACTGGGTGTTTATCCACGTTTCTTGACTTAGAATTAGATGATTTAAACACACATCGGAAGATTTATTTATTTTTTTGACGGTACCAATAATATTTGAATCATTGACCCCTGATTGACACGAATCTGCTCATATCAGATAACACACCGAGATTGATATGCACTAATGTCAAGAGTGCCACCTGATGACTAAGGACGTGAGAAAAGTTATATATATTCTAATGAATCAGCCATCTCGACCAATCAGAAGCCTACGATATATCGTAACTTCTACGAGAATACGGCACCTTGTTCTCCTCTGACGATGATGTTGTTTCTGGGACTACATGGCAACATTGGGTCAATATCTGTTTTTTTTTGCTGGGATAGCGATATAAGATCCACAGCGCCCCACACACCCACACAATAAAGGTCAAAACACAATAAGTAGTATTCTTGTCACAATATAGTATAGCTTTACAAAGGCTGTTAACCACCACGTATGTATACAGGTGTCAGAAGGCCTAAAATGAATGTGCACTTGACGTCATTCAGGGGCGCATCCAGAGGGGGGCGCAGGGGGCACACGCCCACTCTTTTTTGGGCAAAATTCTTTAAAAAGTCCCCTAATTTGGCCTAAATTTGTCAAAAAAGCTTGTGTAGGCGAGCCCCAGAACCCCCTGCGTCCCCTCCTCTTTCAAATCCTGGATCCACCCCTGTCACAGGGGTCTCTATAATTGATAATGGTGATAAATTAATTCTATTTAGTCATATTAATAATATAATAAGCGTAGCCCAAAAATACAAGACATTGAGCCAATGCTGATTGAATGCTGGCACACTGTCTGAAACGATTAGATGGCCCAACATTAAAACAACATAGGGTCAACGTGGCAGCCGAGCAAACACGACATTGACCCAATGCTGATTTAATGCTGGCTCATCGTCTACGACGCTGGACCAGCATTAAACCGGCATTGGGTGAATATATTGTGTTTGATGGGATAGTTATCGTTATATTTTGATAATTGTAAGGTAAACTGACACTGATAGATCTTAACAGCCCGGGTTTCCTGGAAAGTTCGGCTACGTTGACTGAGGGTAAAGAATGAACACATTGTGTTGGTGTTGTTTTTAGTCCTGCTCATCCGGAAAAACAAAGCAAGTTCACATAAGTAACAATGGTTGAGATAAAGTAGGTTTATTGTACACATAACATAGAAACAACTACATAATAATACCGGTTATTATTTGAATTCATTTGATAATATCCGAAGATAATAGCAATAGCCAATTATACTTAGGCCTATTGTGATGTAATAAAAAAATGGAGACCCGCGCGCATGCGGTGTCTGTGTCATGTGCTGTACCAAGGAATATTCCTTGGTTGTACCAATCAAACTAAACTACCTAATAACTACTGAACTAACAAAATCTAATAAAAATAACATTGATAATGAAGAGGGCAGGGTGGGTGAGGAGAAAAATATAAAGTAGACTGAGCCAGGTGAATGCTGCCGCCGCCGCCGCCACCGCCACCGCGCGCTCTGCGAGACTGCTTCTGTATCTAAATTTCCAGCCAACTCATTACTGGGCGTCCCAGGATCTGGGGCCGTATTCTCGTACAAGTTACGATGTATCGTAGGCTTCTGATTGGTCGAGATGGCCATCTCGACCAATCCGAAGCCTACGATATATCGTAACTTGTACGAGAATACGGGCCCTGTTACCACTTACGGACAGCAAGAGCCCAGAACTAGCCATCTGCCATTTATCTCTCGCCACGCGATAAGCCGTCAAAGCGATACAAGCCTGCATCTATACGAGTATGTATACCTGCCTGGCGCCCTGTAGAACAGGACTAATCACAAAATTTATTTACCTAATTTAGACCATAACGGAGTAACATAAACATCGATGTGTGACGCATAGGTAGTTTTAAAAGTTGTGGGATGTAAGCCCACCCCTCCTCTCCACCAAAAAGAGGTGTGTGAGTATTGTGGTAAAAGTCTGCTGGATGCCTACTTCCTTAGACCTTACTGGTCAGTGCACAAACGTAAGTTTCTAACCTGGTTAATATCTGGTCTTAAAGTTTCACTTGTTGATGCTTGTGGTGTCTCTGCTCGAATGGGGTGAGTTCCTGTAATCCTGTCATGACGTCACATGATGTATGAAACGCCAAGGATGATAGACGACTTCTGATCTTCACTACATTCTTCCCTGTAATATTCTTTTAGGAGGAATGGAGGGAGGGTGAATAGGAAGGGTGGCACTTAACATGCTTAACAGGTGTAAGGGTAGTAAACCAGAACTGCGATGGGGTTAACGGAGGAGTTAGGTTATGAACCCATCATATTTGTTAATTATTGTGTCATCAATAAAACTTAACTAAAGTTAATGGCATGAATGATAACGGTAAAATACAGTCTGGTAGTGCCAAGTCAACCCAACACCAAATGTTAAAGTGCACAATATAGGTGGATACAACCGCAGCGGCGTTTTGATAACGGCCACAAGTGTACCAGCCTTAAATAAAGTGGTATTCCTATAGGCATTAATCTATCTACAGATAGGGCCTACATAAACAAACTAAGCATATCTGCACATAAACAAAACTGCAAAAAGGTTATTGCAGTCTACGAGTTAAACATATCTGCACATAAACAGGTCAACACAGTCGCAGCGGCGCTAAGAATTCGGCCACAACTATCTTGTCACCATGTATGCACAGACTGCTTAACTTGATGAACTAAAGGTAATAATAACCTATGGTAAGCCATAGACAGAAACATATCTGGCATCAACAGATCAACACAGTCGCAGCGGCGTTCAGAAATACGGCCACAACTATGTTGTCTCCATGTTGGCCTATATGTACACTGCCTAACATGGTAAATCATAACACTCTCATGCAGTCTGGTAAGCCGCCATACAATTTCTAGGACCATAGCCTTTAGGGAAAGGCAAACCTCTGCTTAATGCGGGCTACAGAATCAGATATCTTCAGTAAGATGTTAGGGTGTAGTCAGTTATGTCAGGGAGAGGGAGTAACCCACAGTAGCCCTGTGTCCCTGATAACAAACATACAGGTGTGAACGAGAGGAATGGTGGAGGAACTTATCTAGATGGAAGGGGTGACTTCTCATAGCTCTTAAATTTAACAGGGAGCTACTTTTTAAGCCTGATTAATACTAAAATACTTTCCAGTGTACATAATTAAAAAGGTGTCTGATGTTGAGATGTTTTTTAGTTCAAAAGGTGTAAAATAACTTAAACATCATGCAAAAGGGGGTTCCTTCAAATCAAAAGGGGTTCCTTCTCCACATAGGCCTACACTCCATTCACCACTGCATATGTGCGAGTGCGTCAGGGAGGCTGTATGTAATTAAACTAGATAAAATCATATGCAGTAACGCACACATGGCACGGCACCATGAAAATGATCTCTCAATGGTTTATGGTTTTGGAAATGCAGGAAGGTACAGCTTGGTTGAACATGTTGAAACCGTACGTACCTTCTCAATTTCCCAACTCGCTAGAACACGATTGGTGTAAAAGGGAATGTGATTATCTATAGGGAGTGCTTTTAAGGTAAGGGAAATCCACCACCGCAATCAGGGCACATTAAGCTTGCGCAAGTGAAGAATAGCTAGCCTCCGACTTCCTAGTGCTTATAACATCATCATCATCAATATACTGTTAGACACCATAGGGGACGCGAGAACTTGTCACCAGCAAAACCTGGCTAACTGATATTGCGTCTTCAGCAAGGTTACATGCCGGGATGGCCAACTTAGGTGGAACCTTCCCATGAGAAAGTAAAACCGGACTACTTAAATTTACATGGCGTAATGCATTGAGACATGACTAGTAACATCCACAGCGCATAGCGCCACAGATAATCCTTTTCCATGGAAAAGTAAAGCATGGCTAGCTGGATCTGTAGTGCTAAGTGGTAATCCTAAGTGCATTATGTAATGGGTAAGGCTATCCCCAGAAGAAGGCTATCCACAGCGCTAGGCGCCACAGATGTAACCTTTCTCTGAGGAAGTCAAACCTGACTAACTAGATCCATGGTGGTAAGTGCAACCTCACTAACTAAATCTGCAGCACTAGGCACCATAGACATGAATACTAAATGCAATGTGTCATGGGTGATGCTACCCGGAGAGCTAGGCGCCAAAAGTGATACCCTCCCACAAGGATGTGCAATCTGACTAACTAAATATATAGGCCAGTGCTTAGTTAATCACATAGATATGGCTAATCATGAATAAATCCGCAGCAATAGGCGCCACAGATTGTATTAAACCTGAATGCATGTAAGGGTAAGCACATATATATATATATATGGCAGGATTCTAGAAACATTTACAGTAATTTGTAAATTGTTATCCCAGTATACAACCCTAATACAACTATTGCCAGGAATGTTGATTCATGATTTGCCCAATGCTGGGCAAACGTTGCATAGGCCGATGTAGCCCCTATCTACCACGGCAAGAACTGAACCAGAGATATCATTCAGTAATACTGAATGGTATCTCTATAGAAGGAAGCTGACGCCGCTAACACAACAGGAACTACATCGACCCTCTGTTGTTTTCGTGTTGAACCAACGTCTGACACAGCAGAGCAACAACGGACCACGACACAGTCTCAGGAGGTCTGCTGTATTATATGGTAATAATAGGCTATTAGCTAAACACAAGAGTTATACCAGCAAGCAATTTATGTCGAAATTCAAGGTCTGTGACCATGGAATATATTAATATTCAAACTGGCTGGTTGGTACAATGCTGGGTCGACTTTGCATATACCATAGGTTGATATAGCCCCCATCTAAAACTTAGACCGCGAGTGGTTACCACTGGTTACTGAATGATATACAGGTATAGGACGAAGCCCACGCAGCCAACACAGCACGAACCACATCGGCACAACGCTGTCTTCGTGTTGGGCCAACGCCTCACACAGTAGAACAACAATGGACCACGGCAGGCGTGTTCAACAATATTACTAGTAGGTCTATTGAAAGCCTACTGCAGACTGGGCAGAACAAGCCAGTGTGACTGTCTGAAAATCAGAACATTGTCGCCTCACTGCAAATACGGCTGGGGCTATCGATGGGTAAACTCAATCATTTACCAATCACAGTTTATCATATTCTCCCAGTTATACCAGTCTATGCATGTTTTTATATAAACAGGACAGACTTAAGCATGAAAAAATAATCAAGTGATCTACCAAGGAGTCTAAACCCAAAGTTAAAGGTTCTGGAGTAGTAGTAATAGTAAATCATTGCTTTACGTCACTTTTTGGCTCAAATGGTCTTTTAAGTGACATTGTAATACGATAAAAACGTTGTAGTCAATTGATGAGATGAATGATGTACAGATGATCATGCGAGGGTGGGGGTGATAGGGCATGGTGGGTTATTGAGAGTGTTTTCCTTCGCTCGCCCGATAAAGGTTCTGGAACCCCGAGTATCTACCATTATGTCTAAACCCCAAATTAAATTTAAAGGCAGTCACATAAATTCATTTTGCTCTTGAAACCCAGTCTCTGTGAGAATATCTCTGTACATTTTGGCTGAGAAATAATTAACTTAACTTTTGAAACCATGTATTTGTGGGAATGTTCCTGTCAATTTTGGCTGTACAATAATTAAATTACTGCACATATGTTTATGGGTATATTACTGGCACGCCCATTACTATTTCTTTGACACTTTGCTGGACTTATTGGATTCCTTTACTGGATTCCCCATGAACTGCCTTCTGATTGTGAAAACTCCTCTTCACTACGGATATGGCCTCAGACAGACTATCAGGGGTGCGATTCATAACTGCAAGTGACGCCGCTTTTTCCTTGCAGCCACGAAGGAAAGCATCAATTGCAGCATCTTTCACTGTCTGCACAGTTGCTTGGGGATAAGCATCATGGGCTAGTTGCTGTACCCTTTCCGCAAAAGCCTCTAAGTCCTCCTCAACCGTCTGTTTAATAAACTGCAATTGCAATCTTAAAGTGCTGGGAGGATCTTTGCGGCCGTAGCGATCTAATAGGACAGTTGTCAAAATTGCATATTTCTCACGGTCTAATTCTGGCAATCTGCCAAAATAGGGACTCTATCAGCTTTTCCAGTTTAGTCTCCACATCCCACCTTTAAGTTTTTGCGATACGTTCGAATTGAACGTGATATGACACCCAGTCATCTTTCGAATTCCCATTAAACGTAGGCATTTTTGGTGAAGGGGGACCCCTCCCACACGGATAATTCTCAACAGCGTCATTATGCGCTGTGCGCTGTTAGATGTCTGCCATTATAAGGTGGGGGCCGTCTGGAGACACTAGCATCATGGGGATCATACTTGTCGTCATACATGAAAGGGGACCTGTCAAGTTTGTGACCAACATCACGTCGAGGATCGTAATCATCCTCAAACTGGTGGTGGTCACGGTGATCGGGTTTGTAGGGGCATCTGTCACGTCTCCATCTGGATGATTTATATGCAGGCCTACGAGACTCGACATAACGAACACCGTGACCTCGAGGATCATGATTATCTTTAAAATTTTCACTGTGATCGCCATGTCTGTCTTTTGGTTCCTCAATCTGTTTACGAGACTCAACATAACAATCACCGCAAATCTGAGGATTATGATTATCCTCAAAAATTTCACTGTGATTGCCATGTCTGTCTTTTGGTTCCTCAATCTGTTTATGAGACTCGACATAACAATCACCGCGAATCCGAGGATCATGATTATCCCCAAAAAATTCACTGTGATTGCCATGTCTGTCTTTTTGATCACCAATCAGTTTTTTCTCAGTTTGTTGAGGAACCGATTTGCCTTGCCACATGTGGGCTACATTCTGTAGGTTTGGGGGTGTGGGGTTTGGTGCATTGAGTACAGACTGTAAATCAACCTGAACACTATCCGAATTTTCATAAAATCTCAACTTATTTTGGACAAATGATTCCGCCGACTTGTTTTCCAACTCTGTCAGTCTTTTTGTTGCTTTAGTCAGGATATCTGAACTAACTTGAGCTGGCCTATTTTCTACCACCTCCAATCTTTCAAACAGATTGTGAAGTATTTCCGGCCCAACAGAATTTTGGTAATTAGTTTCTAAATTTACTAATCTCTGGTTAAGTTTTTCATTCAGAATCAGGGGCTCTAATTTTGATTTTTGCTCTAAAATTATCAATCTCTCTTCAATGTGTGACAGGCTTTTGGAAACAGCACCAGCGGCAGTGGAATCATTTGCTTCTAATGTTTCAATTCTGTTATCCAGATTTTTCAAAACATCTACCCCATGAAGCAATAATTTTGATTCTAAATTATTCAATCTAATATCAGACTCTTTTTTGCTTTTTAGTACAGCTTTTAATCTTTCAATTACATTTGCTAACCCTTCATCAACTGTAACCGAGTCCGGGACATTCACATGTAACTGCTGTGGTTCAAGCCCAGATGCTTCCGGTTCCAATACGTCTTGTGGCAGTCCTAATGGAGGCACAGCCTGGTATACCTGTTCGTTATTAGGCCCATCCTCTCCTATTTTATCTTTGGGCAATCCTAATCTAGATATAGCCTCACGATCAACATCAAATAGCAAAAATATTATTTGATTTTCTCTCAACAGATTTCTAATCACCGTTGACAAATCAGGAATAGCCAGCAAATCATCTGCTTCTAACCCATTTTCGTTTTTTCCCCGCATTTCCAAAATTATTTTCGTCCCCCCTTCCTTAATTCCATTTAACAATTTCAGCTCATTAGCCGTGGCACTGTTAATATTTAATGCCATATCTTTGGGCTAATATTATAATTTGCTAGCTTGAAAGAATTAGGAATAATCGGGGCAACAATTGAGTGGAAATGCGGCAATAAATGGAACAGAAAATGATAGAGCAATCTGAAACTTGTCAATGGCATGAATAGTATCATGTGGAGCCTCTACTCTACTGATATTTAATGGCCATGCCGTACAAACGTCACGTGACAATGGCGGTCGAATTGAAAATATAATCTCAATCACAAGCACTGTATAAACAACACCTTGCGTGGCTTCTTTTTGCGATGGCTCGCAGCGCCAATGTGGTAAAAGTCTGCTGGATGCCTACTTCCTTAGACCTTACTGGTCAGTGCACAAACGTAAGTTTCTAACCTGGTTAATATCTGGTCTTAAAGTTGTACTTGTTGATGCTTGTGGTGTCTCTGCTCGAATGGGGTGAGTTCCTGTAATCCTGTCATGACGTCACATGATGTATGAAACGCCAAGGATGATAGACGACTTCTGATCTTCACTACAGTATTATAAATATGAGCTAATATAATATGCCTAATCTGTAAATAATATTATATAAAATAAGCTGTAGACCTATGAACATGATAAAATTTGTTGTGGTATATTAGTTCCATATATTTCAGACTGATACTGCATACATAAAGCCCTGTTCGATTCGCACTGATCTCAAAATAGTTTAGTAATCCAGTTTGCTTCGGTTTGTATGCACGAAACGAACGTCGTGAATTGATAGCAGCACAGTTGCTGTCAAACTAGAAAGAGTTTGAGCAAAAGAAGCCATCTAGTGTGGCAATCCGGTTCTAGAGTTAAATTTACAGCCAATCTGAAAACAGCGTGCGCAAAGGAAACGCATGGTTTGGCAAACCGGTTCAAGATCCAACGACGAAAACCTTCATGCAGGTAGGTTTGATGGTTTGGTCAATCTGGTTCTAATTGGGACAGATCTGGTGCGAATCAAACGCTCTGGATTGGTTAACCGGTTTAATATCAGGGCGTATCGAACTGGGCCTTACAGTTCGAGTCCATTAATTGGAATGTAGAAAATGTGTCTATGAACAGCAAAAAATGTGTCAAACGGTAACAATATGAGAGGATAGGATATATACAACTTTTTAAATCCTTGCTATACAAGTGTTTGTCTATAAATTGAAATGTAAAAAGTGTGTCTATAAATTGAAATAAAAATCAAATTATTTGATATAAATGGAAAACACATTAAAATATCTGTGTGTACTTTGTCGGTTATTGATCGTGGCATGTTTGTATTGTATTGTATTGTATTGTATTGTATTGTATTGTATTGTATTGTATATTTTTTTATTATAGTGACATAATATAAATAATATAAAAAATATAAATAGGATCACAATATAGTACCCAGCCCATTAGGACTTATGAGTCTCTCCAAAATAAAAGTAGTAATAACATATATGCTTAACGAGACAGCCAAAAAGTAACATAATTACACACAGATGTAATAATCATCCCAGTAAACACCAGGATCGAACCACTGTCGGGGCAGTGCCGGGACAGCGTCAAAAACAATGGGCCAACACTGAACCAACAAAGAGTAGATAATCTCCCAGCAAACACGGAACATCTAACCAGCACCGGACCATTGTTGGCCCAATGTCCCCGACACTGACCCGCCGTTAGTCTAACACTGCGCCTGCTGAACTGTGTCCGCCCGAACCTAATAATTATAATTATCAGTAGGTGCTATATATAGTGACAGATGTGACCCCAATAGCACGACGAGAAATAATATAATACACAATACGTTATACATGTAAGTTACGTTGTTAATACATGTTCTCAGTACGCCTATCCCATGACTGACAAATAAAGTAAATTAGAAATCTGCAATTAGTTGACATAAGCAGTTCTAATTGATCAACCATGAATATAATTATTATTCATAACGTGTTTAAATTGTTATATAAAGCGCATTCACATATAAAATGAACCACACTTTCTACCACACCAATGTTGACATATTCCACCATTAGGGCTAACCCTTCTGAAACATCCTACTTTAATCTCTAAAGGTAAAATTCACAGTCGTATATTTTGTGAAATTAGCGAACGCGCTTTCCTCGACATAATTTTTATAAATATTCCTCTTCTTCAAACGAGTTTTTGAAAGTAGTATAGGTACTCAGTTTTGATTTATCTAATATTTCACGATGCTATTCACGCTCCATTTGGTAAAAGTTAGGAATCTTATGTTCGTTTTAGTTTACTGAACTTACTTATAAATCACAGTTCCATGTGCTCGTCCTGCAGCATCTGTGAGATGATTTGCACATTCAATGAGATCCATATCTTCGTGAAAAACAACTCCGAGATATTTATATTTAAATACATAATCAATAACATTTGTTCCACAATACAATTTATACTGACTCATTTCTCGTCGTTTGGCTCAGAAATGAACTACGTTTGTTTTGACGAGATTAACACATAGACTAGACCGAGCGCTCGGTCTAGTCTATCTGTTAATCTCGTCAAAACATCAGTCAATACCGACCCAAAGACAGAAACCCGGTCTAAACATAGACGCCACCTCTTGCACCTGGAATATACGCAATTTATAATTTTTTTCAAGTTCTGTTCTGAATCAGACATAATAACAACATCTGCATATAACAAAATAGAAACACGTAGACCATCTATACCAACTCCGCATTTTAAGACATTTAACTCGTCAACAAGATCATTTGTATATAAATTAAACTGTTATTCACAGTGTTTGAAAATCAATATCGAACAGAAGTTTTTACAAAAATGTGCCTCGCTGCGCCATTAAAAAATACAGTAACAAAACGTGGTCTAATTAAAAAGCGGTTGATATTCAAAGAGCAAACAATTTTAAAATAGTGGTCGAGGGCTGCTTTCGTGCTCGTTTCCGAACAACTTTTTCCAGTTTATCAATCTACACATGCAATATACCATACAAAAGTTAATTAAATTTCCGTTCAAATGATGTATTGCATGGCTTAGAGTATTAAAGAGTAACCTCTACGAATACATGTTTTTTATTACAAAATAATCGAAATAGACAACAAAACAAGCTAGTCAGCATGGCCAATGGAAACGACTTAAAAAAAACACATAATTATTGGCCATATCCATATTTGACTTATGTTTTCTGAACCGAGATGTATATATTATACTTAAACTGGGTGGTATTTAGATTTGTACATTGCATTCATATTTTTAAATGAGAGAATATAAAAGCTTTTTTTTGCAAATGTGTTTATCTAGCCTGGGCTGAAAGATAAAACATTGAAATTTGCTCGATATATGAGTTCACATTTTTTCCCGCTTGTTTTTCCTTAATTTGGGTGTGCTGAACACGAATCTGTCGCATAACATTCCATTTTTGGTGCCCTTCATCTTTAAATGAGGAAACTAAAAATGGCTACTGAAACCAAATCTTTTCTATATTTGTGTTGTACATGCACAATTTTCGGATTCTGCATGATTTGAAGTTGAAAAATGTATCTGTCATGTTTTTAAATATAAATGACCTTTATTTCAACTTTAAATTCAGAATGGTTACCACCAACACACAAATAAAAGCGTTTTTTTATGCACCTTAACTATAATATAAAAAAACGACAGATTAGGCTACAAGGCATTTGAAACTCTCCCTAAGCACAGTATTTTCCAACATGCTTTGATGTGCTTAGTATCTAAAATAAATGTTTTGTTATTTTATGTGTTTCGGCCACTGAGTCATAAAAACCATAAATTTAGCCAACTCGAGCCACAATTACAAAGAAATATGTTTAATTTACATTTTGATTACCATTTTGTTTTTTGCTCATATGTGAGTGCATGTCGCGGTCTTCTAAGATTTTTTCATTTAAATATACTCGTCAGTAACGTTTAGTTCTGGTCCGCTAAGTTACCATAATTAAATCATATTATCGTCAACATGTTTTGCGGTATACTTCTAGTAATAGTAAATATATAAAAAACGAGGGACTTGTATTTTGTATTTAAAGGTCAAATAAAGGTTAATTCTTTCCAAGAAACTAGAAAAAAATTATATATTGAAAGTTTTGCAGAAACCATAAATTGTGCTTTCATGTGCTATAAATCTTAGAAAATATGGGAGTTTCTTTGAATTTTTGCACCCATTTTGTGTTTTGTTAATTTGTAGATAAGGGTCACCAAATATAGAATGTCATCCGACAGATTCGAATTCAACACACACAAATTATGTCAAAACAAGTGGAGAAAAAATTATACACAAGCATTTCGAAAGAAAATCATGTTTCAGATTTCAGCCCATGCTAAATACACATATTTCCATGAAAGGCTTCAATATTCTTTCACAAACAACATAGGCCTATATGACATGTATAAATATAAATAACACTCATTTTCAAGCATACACACATCTTGGTTCGGACACTATAGGCCAGATATGGATATGTACAATAATTACATATTACAGGTGGCCACACTGTCTACCCCAAAGGATATCCTGACACAAGGATAAGCCGTGACAAATTTCACATTAAAAAATTCAAAATTGCTGTTGTACTGCATTGTGTGATATATCATTAGAACGATAATTTAATTATATGCTACTATGGTATATCGCAAGTGCAGATTGATTTATCAGAACATCAACGACAGACGTTTGCGTAAACCTGCCCCCTAACTTTAAACAGGATCGGCGGTACCCCAATATGAGCGGTAGAAAAAATATTGCCCGAAGTTGCCGTCTGGCAACAAAGCTATATATGTTCAACGACCCATTGGGAGCGTAAATCAATCAAAAAACTTTAAACTTCTCACAATGTCTTAGTTTCTATGGACGGCAACTGGACTATTAGCTATGCAAGAGGTTAACGGTTATTGTTGTTGTGGCTCACACATGTACATGATCGTGAGAGAAAGGTGTCCTGGATCACGAATTGTACTGGTGAAGTCATCATGTAGATCAATTTTATAAAATTCATTGAGAAGAAATACATCACCTTGACTCAAAGAAGAAAAACACTAAATATGTATTTTGCAGTAAACCACCTGGAGCTGTGTCTCTCAATCGCGACCCACAACTTGAAGTGAATGAAAATTGCTCATTTGTTTTAATTTGAGACAAAACTTTTGCATATCTTGATGTCACACGCTTATTCGTTGACTACTTATTGTGTGTTATAATTCGTTCCATCCTGGCAGATAATAGTCTTCTTCGGTGTACTGTTTTCCAAGCCAGGTGTTAGGTTCAGGATATCCTTTGGGGTAGACAGTGTGACCACCTGCCAGCCAAGCTCCCCACCAACTGTAGGTACCTGTACTCATTATGGTGTGGTTACAACTGGCCAATAGACACATGTCCTGGTTAGCTTTGGTGAAGGGCGAATATACAACAATATGGCGGTCTGATGTTATGTTCGCTTTGCTCCACAACATATCATCACTGACCACCACAAAAACTACTTTCTTAAACAGGTCTGCCATGTGCTGCACAGCTCTTGTGTAATATGTCTGTTGTGGAACTGTAAAACCATATTTAGAGAGACGTTTCTGTAAGAAGTCACCACGGCGCACATGAAGGCCGATGAAACGTGGAACAATGGAAGGAATTAAGGTATCCACAGAAGAATTATCCTTGATTGTCTTGGCCCCCAAGATGCGCCAGGTCTGTGCAGCAGCATGCAGAAATGTGTCCACGTCTTTTTGCACTGTTTTATTAAAAATAAATTGGCTTCTGATTTCATTTTCTCGATGATGAAAATATTTCCAAGACTGCCTGTAGCCTGAGAGGAAGATACTGGTGTTCTTACTGAACATGTTGTTCAGTTTAATACTGTACGTCATGGCGCCTCCTTCACCTTGATGAGGCCAATCTTTCTCAGGATGACCTTCAGAGCTCAGGGCCACATTAATTTGAGGGAAACAAGTCAGCAACTCTTGATAATCCAAAGCCATAGGGGTCATCGAGTTGTCTCTAGCAAGAGCATACAATGAAGCCAATTGGAACATTTGATTACCTAAGCGATTATGTAGTCTTGCGGCTAGTATATTTGTGTCTGCCGATAAGTCAGTCGCATTTCTAAATGATGGAAACCAAGGTTTTTCTTTATGATATTCAGCAGGCTCAGTTGACGTAGGTTTATTACGTGGTACTCTGTTTACTGCGAAGTCCGGAACCTGTAACCATCGCGTGTTTCGTTGATATGTAGCGAAGGTCAGTAAAATTGTAAATAAGGCGATGATGACTACAGCAAATGACTTCTTCTGCCAGTACACTTTTGCTAATGATACTAAAACATCTGAATAAAGAAAACACCATGATGTATTCACCGCATAGATAGATATTAGGTTGTAATATACAAATGCAGATGATCAAGCGGGATGTGATCATAGATATCTTTAATTTGAAGTTAAAGGGACATGCCCAGGTCTAAAATCATCAAAAAATCGGTGATTTTATTTTAGTTTAATAATTTGACCATATGATGTAAACAAGTCCATAGACTAGAACTGCAGAAGTTTTTTATTTTTTGTGCTGCGCATTTACCAGCTAGGCTAAATATAGAGAAGACATTCCCGTATTTCTTATTTTTGACATGGTTGTCAATAATTAGAAATCAGGAATTACGTTTCTATATCTAGCCTTACTGGTGAATGCGCAGCACAGAACTTTAAAAAACTTTTGCAGTTCTAGTCTATGGACATGTTTACATCATATGGTCATATTATAAAGCTAAAATAAAATCACCGATTCTTTGAAGATTTTAAACCTGGGCATGTCCCTTTAATTAATTAGAGGTCTACATAATAACATGAAAGGTATATTTCCACGTTACATTTATCATTCATATGTAATTTTATATTACTACATTATGCATGTACTAATATCATTAATGTTAAGACATGACATGGGTTGTCCATAAAAACTACGCCTATATGTTTTGCAACGTATAAATGACGTGAATATATAAATTCGTTTCGAGTAATGTGACAATTCAATACAGTGACTTATCTTAAATAGTCATGTTACATTAATATTATGTTGATTACGTGTTCATGACTCAGAATGTTGTTTTTATATATATTTTTTAAAATAAAATTTTTAATAGAATAGTTATTAGGCCTACAAGGCATTTACTAAAAGTAAAAAAAACATACATATAATGAAATTGATGAAATTAAAATAAGCACTAGAATAGGAGTTCCCAAAAAACGAGGCCCGGCTTTAGTCTGTTTGAGTGCCATCAACAATCATTGTATTGGTCTTCCTCATGGGCCAGGATCCTAAATGTCCAGGATATAAGTAAGGAGAGAATCAAGGAGACAAGTTCAAATATATCTTTGACGTATCTTCCTTCCACCACCATCGCCGTTGGCCAAACATTCCGTCAATACTTGCCTACGTACCTGGTACAGAGGATGTAGGCCTATACCCACTAAATTCAGGTTCAATGTTGGACCAGCGTTGCAGCTCATTCCTGCCTGTCAATCGTCTACGACGCTGGTCCAACACTAATCTATCACAGGGTCTGTTGTGTACTTTGCGCAAACACGTGGCATTCAACCAATGCTGTTTCAATGTTGACCCACAGACTTTGACGCTTTCCCGTCATTGAAACAGCATTGGGTGATTGTACCGTGTTTTTTGACGGCTGCATATTATGCTGGTGACGCTTTAACATCCCGGCGCCAGAAACACCAGATAACACGATACATTGTCCCAATGCTGATGTAGTGCTGGGCCAACATTATTCCAACTAAAACCCTTTAAGCTCTTAACCGTAAATGTAATCTTGAATATTTTTTTCTGAACACTTGTTAAAGACAAAAGTACTTAACCTAAGGACCTGCAACGTTATATTGCACATGTTCATGGGGACTGGTGTGCAGAAATGTGAGCCGTTTCCCACACACAGTACCCCTCTTTGCCCCAAATAGGACACAAACTCAGGCAAAATAAACTTAATAGGATTTAATCTGCTTTGGTGAACGATCGACTAGTTGAGTATCTTGACATTTTGAATCTCATATCCGATGAGCAAAATGGCTTTAGAAAATATAGATCTGAAAATAGACTGTGTAAATGTTGCGATAATATAATGTCGTAGAAAATGAATTTTATTTTGTATTTGAATGTGTCAAATTTAAGAACTGTTTTATACTCCCAACATAACTTCAACCCGATCTTGATTTACACATTTTTTTTTTAAATATTAGGAGCATACTATTTAAATGTATTGTTGCTTACTTAGAAAAGGCATGACAGACACGTCAGGAATTTTCATTTGGAGAGTAATCGCTTTTATCACTCACAACAGTATACGTATTTTTTTAATGATAATTTAAACTGACTAATAAACCAGAAGGCTGGGTACTTTTGCATTTTCTTAATTAAATATGTCATGTGTGATTAATGTACATGTCAGTCAAATAAACGATACCATGCCATATACAAGTGACTCTGAATGACATGCCAGCAAACACGAGACATGCGCACAACGCCGGTCCAGCGCTGTGTCAGATGATGATCCTACATTGGACCAGCATCGCACCCATGTCTCGTGTCTCGTGTCTCTAGGGATGTTTATATAAAAGTGTGGTTATATGATTTAGATTACAATAGGTTTGGGGTATAACAACCCCTTTGTTCTCAAAGTCATGTCTAGCAATTGACTGTATCGCCCAAACTGTTATGTGGGCCACACAAAAGTTCTAACGCACTAGATACTGACTCCGAGATCAACCTTTGTGAGCTCACCAATGTTATGAACAAGGACATTCCTTGTTTTGTTCACGGTGAACTGATACAATGCCGTACAGCGCGGCAGTTGTGTTTATTAACTAATTCACGGTGGGACATTTAGTTGAACAAAGATAATCGCTTATATAACATATACCATTATGATCAGCGTCATTCAAATAGCAATATTTGTAAAGTCTTAGCAGCTAAATGACGAAGTAATAACTTTTTTGAAAGCAATTGTCATCGAATATTTCAGTGTAGCCAAGTCCTTCCATATTCCTTGATGTAGCCATCTTATTTAGCAGACGAGCTCCAGTCTGCACTGAGAGAAATATTCCTAGGTATCATCCTATACATTTGCATACATGTGTAAAAACAGTTTCTACAGCATGAGTCCCTGCGAGAGAGCTATTAAAATGTGTGATGTGATACCTGAATCTTTCAGTCGATATCCAAGTGATTTAATTTTATTTCAAAAGGAATCGACGGAAAACGATCAGGTATCACATCACACCTTTTAATAGCTCTTTCGCAGAGAATCATGCTGTGGAAACTATAATTATGAAACAAATATGAAACAGTAATTATGGTTAGTGAAAGTGGAGGATTAGCTAATTGAGGTTACTGGAAAATAAAGCCTGTATGAAAACTTGGATTCAATACCATACTACATTGACATTATGTTCTAAAAGAATTTCGAGCGGTTTTTATATATTTCCTCTAAACCAATGCAAATCTTTAAAAGTAGTATACCGCTATAACAATTCTCCCGAAATGAAGTGATACATATTTCTATTTAATCTGTCTGTAATATTTATTTCGCCTACTATATGTTTTTTGTAAATTATAATAATAATAAAATAATAATAAGAGTAATAAAAGTAATAATAATAAGAGTAATAATAAAATCTGGTATAGAACGATGTCCACATATAATATGGATAGGTCTGATATTTGCATTTAATACATCATTTAGAGATTGCCATATATGCCTTATTTGTCTACATGTGTACAACATATGGATAATGTCTTTGTTTTCTTTACATAAACTGCAACTGCTAATTTCTTTCAATATATATAATACACTGAATATAATACACTGACGGTGTATTGAATTTGTTTAGGTCTTTTGTTCAGGTTAATCAGTTTGGGAATAGTTCCACTGCTTCTGCATTTCAGTGTGTTACCAAACCTTTGCTAGTGCCCAGCCGCTTCATATACACAAGGTTAAAAATTATATATTTTAAAATGAGCTGGGTGTTAAAACACGTACTAAATACGTATTAATGGGGTTTTATGTCACAATTGTAAAACACGTCACCAGATTAATAAAAATATCGTTATCGTTATCGTTACATCGAGATAGGTATGTATACTTACATGTTGAGCTGTTGAGTGATTTTCCTTTGAGCATTTTGAAGTCAAATGTCTGTTTGCTTCCGTCCCTGTATCGTTTGCCTCATCTCCCACACTAACGTCAAGGATACACTGTCTCTGAACGTTATAATTAGCTCTAACCCTTTTCCTGCTGAGCACGACTATTGTCGTTTTTATCCTGTTTTATTGGTCGACCAAATCACTGCTATTGGAAATAAAATGTGTGTCTAGACATCAAAATTTGCAAATATTTGTGCCCTAATAAAACAAATATGAGTAATTTTCAGCCACTTGAAGTTGTGGCTCGCGGTAGCGAGACACAACTTCAAGTGGCTGAAAATTTAAATCAACTAGCATAGCAGGCTAAGTGTTACCCTGCTTTGCATTGCACACTGCGATCAGTAGATTATATCAAGGTGAATGTCAGAGTTGAGAGGGGTGAGGGGTGGGGGTGTGAATAGCGCACGTCGTCTGAGCTGACAGGTGATCTATTAGGGCTATATTAGCGAGGGTGGCTAATTGATAATTCGCTCAATATTTAATTTCCCTTTTGTTTGACTGTTCGACTGTATGAACACACTGACGAGCAGTGTATCTGTATATAATAGGTGTAGAAGTGGATCAAACACGATGGTATGACCCCAAAAATAGCAACAAAAGGGTTTTATGATTTCAACTAGTTATCTAGGTCATTGATATCCGAAGGAGAAAAATCTCCCAAAATAGGCCCCCGGGAAAGTAACAAATTTGCATAATGTCAAAATGATCGCCGTGACAGTAGACATTTACACTCTATTTTGTTCATTTTTCAAGTTCTACTGCGAAAAAATTTGATTAGCATACATGAAGATAATACGAATACGTCAAATGAAATAGTTACCTTTTTAATATACAACGAATGATACAATTTTATTGTATCATACAAGGTCCAAATAAGACATCATGACATCCCAGTTATGACAAGCAACGTGTATTCTTAACGTCGCACATTAAGTGTAACCAGTCATATATCGGTCTGTACAAGTTTATGACCTACGTATGTATTATGGGATTATGTATACGGCTTATTTAGTGAGAATATCACATTTTATTTTCAGAATATGGGGTATATCGACCCATTTCGTTTTGAAAATATTGATTATAATCTACTCTTCAAAACAGTCTAAAATATTATCAAATTTCATAAAAAAATAATATTTTAAATTCAGCGTGTCTTTAATATCAACATTCGTAAACATGTGTTTAATTGATAGAACATGGGAATTGTTAAAATGAGAGTCGTTGGTGAGAATGGATCATTTTCCAAGACCGTTCCCATGGTTATGACCTTTAGATGACATTGCAGCGTGAATAAAACAATATTCAAATCAGTTAAAAATGATGTGTTGCATTCGGACCTAGGCTTATTGTCTCAGAACTTGACGGGTAATGGTGGTCGCTGCTGAAAATATGACATTTTCATGGGGGGGGGGGGTAATTATTGGCAGCCATCGCGTTTTTTCACCTCTAAATGACCTTGAGATCTTCATACTAACTAGTCAAATGAAATCAGATTATTTTAAATAGTCCAAAATTATGTATTACATAAGAATCTAGGGCTAATATCGCAAATGTTAAAAAGTAGTATTCATGACGATTATTAGCAGCCATCTTGTTCTTTGGCCTCTAGATTACCTAGACATGTAAAAGTATACAATTGCAATAAAATCAGTTTATTCAAATTAGTCTAAAATGAGGTATTACATCAGAATATAGGGATAGTGTATTAATAATTAAAACAAATCATTGGCATTGCGGTTATTGGCACCCATCTTGTTTTTTTACCTCCACATGATCTAAAAATAACTATTCCAATTAAATAACAAAATGGGGTATTACATTACAATATAGGTTTTTATGCCAAAAGGTAAATATTCCAAATGCCCTCTGACGGCCGTTTTCTTTAATGCTAACCAAACATCCTACCATGGTAGAAATTTGTAAGATTTTTTTTTGGGGGGGGGGGATTCGGAGGTCTAAAATGTCGAAAAAAATAAAAAACAGTTGTGTTGGAATTTGTTTGTAGTCAGGCTGTTTATTTTCTTATATCTATCTGACTAATAAGGTGGTACATCAAACACTTACTCACAAATAAAAATCCGAATAGATTTTTTTATTCACTCTAAAAAAAAACCTTGAACAAAGGAGAAAATTTGATTCTGAGATCAGGTATCAATTGTAATAAAAATTATGAAAGTCACATCTGTAGTATCAGAAAAATGTTTTTTTTAAAAGATAAAACAGACAGTGAGAAAATAAAATGAATATCAGAATAATGCGTTTAAACTATGTCGCATGAAATTACCTTGGTTTATGGTTGACACTACACTGCCCACCCTAGACACTGCTACTTCGCATGTTAAAATGTGCAGATGGTTGACGTCATATGTCCCCCGCTCTCAATTTCAAGTATTGTAGTAAGCTTGTGATTGGCCGGCTGTATTGCTAAAAGTACCCTGATCGGCTGGCGAGAATATTATGGTGGGGGGAGGGGTGAGTGTAGACAGACACCTGTGTGGAGCCCAGCAAACGCGAGGATTTGACCCAATGCCGTTTCAATATTGGCCCACCGCCACCGGCGCTGGACCAACATTGAAACAACATTGGGTCAAGTCTTCGTCTTTGCTGGGAGAGCTGTCCGCATTTTGATACACGCGTGCCGTCTGTGTCTGGTTGAACAGGCTGCACAGTGCTCTGTGTAGGTTGACACTACCTCTGGCGGATTATGCATAATAAAATTCTGACACATAAAAATTTTAACACCGTCAAAATATCTCTTTTGCTTGAGTCGTATTATGGTGATGATTTTTTTGAAATTATTTTTTACGGCTCTGCTGTCGGACTATACTACAACGGGATAATATAATAACAACAGAAGGTAAACAGGTAAACAAAATGCAGTTAAACAAAATTATCATCAGAGAAGACATCTGTGAAGTTAGTCCATTCACCAGAGGACTCTGTCTCACCATCTCTCCACGAGAGAGCCACATACAGGACTGTATAAGCTAAACAGTAGTTATCTGATCTCACTATCTGTCCACCCTTCTCAGGCTACATCATCATTATTCCAGGTTTGTAAATGCTAGTCAGATAGTCTCGTATGTGCAACTGTGTGTTAAAGCTATAACCTGAATCAACAAAACGTAATCATTTAGTTTATGAATACCATATTTTTGGGTAAAAACGATTTTAATCAGGAATACGATTTTATTTTGTATTTTGCTGCAAAATCACGTGGAACAACTATTTTTACCAATCCTAATACCAGTAATAGTATTTGGGCATAGCAAATAAACCTATAAACATATTTTGCACATCTCTGAACAGGATATTGGCATCAATAAATAATTTGTCATGCCTCTTTAAAATCAACGTATTGAAGGGAAAATGCGGCGAATAATAAGTAATTTCCTGCTATAATATTATACATTTCGTAGAAAATAAGGCCTGTTTAACCCTTTCAGCGCGGGGCCCTACTTTAGTCGTCAGAATATGTCTTAATGTATCGATACCCCGCACTGAAAGAGTGAAATATGTATAATGGCCGTAGACCCATATATTCAAATAAAGCGGACAGAGCTAACTAAGCCATTTAAAATGGTTTCATAATAAAGAAAAAACTTTTGGTCTCCATGATTTATACAAAAAAATTCAGCGTTGTAAGGGTAAGGCCACACTGTTTAGTATATGCGTTTCATTGCTCACACGACTACGTCTACATTATCCTCCATAAGACCACACTGTTTATTATCTGTTTTTAATTACTCACACAACTACGTTTACATTATCCTCCATAAGGCCACACTGTTTATTATCTGTGTTTCATTACTCGCACGACTACGTCTACATTATCCTCCATAAGGCCACACTGTTAAGTGTATGCGTCTCATTGCTCACACGATTATGTAGGCCTACAGAGTCCGTCATTGCCGGAAACCGAAACAACGTTAGTCCAACGTTTTGTGCTGTGTGGATAGACAAGCAATTATCGTTCCGTGAAAAAGCCAGACACATGAGAGAACGACCAGTAATCTTTAAGTGAGCCTGGGGGATATTATCCCCAGATTATATTTCTGTCAAATTGGAAGCCGAGTTATTTTTAAATACAATTCATTTCTCAATGGGAGCTTCTTAGAGTTAGAGGGACGGGGTGACTACATCAAGAATATGACATCAGGGGCCGGTTTCACCAGCCTGACTTAAGTAAAAAAATTGTCTTAATTATCAACAAGTGATCACGTCTCAACCAATCAACTAGCATAAGCCTGACTTAAGTCTAGTGACTTCAGTCCAAGCAAAATTAGTGAAACCGGCCCCTGTTCTTACACCCAACGAAACATGTCATAGTGGGATTCACAATAACCGTGGTGATTGATTTTCGTTGATTTCTCAGCCAATTCTCAACCAATTGTCTTGAAATTTTTCAAGTATTTTTTCATGTGATGAGGCGACTAACCTTACCATGACAATACCATGGATAAATATTGTATAGTTTAGGAGTTAGTCTATTTAACTATTTAATAAATAGTCAAATGGTCTAACTTCTGAAATACCTTCGCGAAATGTTCAGGGTAGTCGCTGCATGACTAGAAAAAAGTGTATGTAAAAACTGGTTGACAATTGACTTAGAAATCAGGGAAGTTCATTTACCCCGGCTGATGTGAATCTGGCTATAATGAGAAGGAAAAACAATTAATTTATTAGTGGATGCACATGTCAGACCGAGCCTCTTTAGAAATTGTAGGAATAAAGTATCACTGCTGATCTCATTTCCGTTCTATTTATGATAACATGTATGCACTGCACCACTCTGTTGTATTCCGCACTGTTCCTGGTTTTAGAGCTGTGTCACTGTGCAGTCAAATAAATTCCCGACTGTCAGTTGTCAGTTCCGGTTTAGCATCCAGTGATGAAGTGTTGTTTTTTGCTCGTTTTTTCATGTTTTTCTCTATGTACTTTTATTATCTCCCCCGCATCATGGCGGCTAATAATTCAACAGAAATAGACACACAATATTTTATTTGGTAATACAATAATATCACATTATTTATTGTGTTATGACAAAACAATGAGAATGATATCTGAATAATATACGGAATGATAATATGAGTGTAATACATGTCGTCCCCTTAGATATAAAAGGGTGTATCTGCCACTTTGCAAAGTGGCAGATACACCCTTTCATATCTAAGGGGACGATGTGTCAAACTATAATTCTTACACTCTCAGAGTGTAGGATTTATGAGTCGACCCTTGACTATATGGAGTAGAATGATAAAAATATGCAATAAAGCACTAGGATAAATTAGTTTTTTAACAGCATTCATAGTTATATATCCATGCATAGCCCCTACTGCTTTGACTCCATTGCAAGTGAATTATATCACGATAATTGTGCAGTCGTATTGAAAACAATCCTGCGCGAGATAATGTTTTAACATCCAAACATTAATTTTCAACCACTTGAAGTTGTGTCTCGCTGACGCGATCCACAACTTCAAGTGAGTGAAACTTATTCAGATTTGACAAAATGGTAGTCAACAAATTTCAAATTTTTCTGCTTATTGTCACTTTTTATCTTTAATATTATATCTGATATATAATGTGCTAATAAAAAATGTAAAAAAAACGAATATGGACGGCACCGGCGGTTAAAGGGTTAAAGTGTTCATCACGTCGACAGCCGTTTTAGTCGTTGTCTTTGTCCTGCAAACTAGAAAATTGTAAAGAAAAATCAGCAATAAATTTGCAGGATTTGCATATATTTTAATTCACATGATACAAATATAAGTAATTGTTACCCACATAAACATGATAAAGTTGTGGATCGCGAAAGCGAGACACAACTTTATCATGTTGTAAAGTGGGTGGGTAAAAGTGGGTAAAAATAATTTATATAATTATATGCGTCCCTGGCATGTAAAGGGTTGAAGGAAAAATATGCCACTTCACAAAGTGATGGATATCGTATTTAATACCAAAGTGTAACATTAAACGAATTTAATATCGTAGTTGAAATAAGCAATGGCAAAATGGTGGAACACACCAGGCCCCGCTTCCACAAACCGACTCAAGTCAAAATATTGTCTTAACTATCAACACGTGATCTATTCTCAGCCAATCAGTGGGCTTAAGGTGACTTATCTGATCCGGTTGATGTATTATTAGTTAATATCACTTTGCTTGAGTCGAGAGTGTCAGTGTTAGAATAACCAGAACTTAAAGGGACATGTCCAGGTCTAAAACCATAAAAAATCGGTGATTTTATTTTGGCTTCTTGATATGTCCATATGATGTAAACATGTACATAGACTAGAGCTGCAAAAGTTTTTTTTAATTTTTGTGCTGCGCACTTACCAGTTAGGCTAGGTATAGAGACGAAATTCCCGTATTTCTTATTTTTAACATGGTTGTCAATAATTAGAAATCAGGAATTTCGTCTATATATCTAGCCTAACTGGTGAATGAGCAGCACAAAAATTAAAAAAACTTTTGCAGTTCTAGTCTATGGATCTGTTTACATCATATGGTCATATTATTAAGCTAAAATAAAATCACCAATTTTTTTATGATTTTAGACCTGGGCATGTCCCTTTAAAGTGGGTTAATCCTAGCTAGGCTGCGGAAATTAGGATGAAATGTTTAGTATTCCCTGAATTAGGATGCAATGTTTAGCTATGGCTGGAGTAATATCACAAAGCACTGGATTACAATCAGGATAGCATACAATGTAGTTTTTGTAAATATGTTTTTCATGGTTCCAAGAATCAATAAGATAAAAGTTAATTGTACCAACCTAAATAGTACACTCGTTACAAAGTTAGTACAATTTACTACTATCTTAATGCTAATATATGTTATGAATATCACATTAAGCTACATATCTTCACTCAGACAGTCGTGAAAATTGTTCAATCTTAGCCGCAAGGAAATTCGGAATGGTTTGATTACATTCAACATAAAAATGATTAAAAGCACACATTTTTATTTATAATTAATCCAGTACAGATATCAATTCTTCTAAAACCTTATGCTCATACTCATTTCTCAATTGAAAGGCAAATGTTTGAGATCAACTCAAAATAAAAATGTCTATTTCTTACTTAATAGAGGTTTCGGGTGGCAGTAGCGAGAATTGACATCAATACAAAACAAATTTGAATTATTAAGTTCACGTGCAAAGGTTGAATGTTCTGAAATTTCAACGAAAGATTCAAGGTAAACAGCTAATCAAATCTAAAACATTTCCTTACTTTTCACGATTGTGCCAAGACGTAGAATATCGCAATATTGGCTTAATAAAATATCAAGTAGAATATCACAATTTTGGTCTTATAAACTACTACTTATAGTTTTATAAACTACAGATACAGCTTTCACAGGTGTAATGTTGGATTCAAACCAAAAATGCATATTATTTATCTGTAGAGATTATGTGACTGACGTTGGACGTTTTTATTATTAAACAGGGTACCAGCAAGTTGTACCACTTAGTTTGTTCAGTAAAAAGACATTGATATTTGTCCCATTCTAGATGATATAGAAAAAAGAAAACGTTTATTTTTTATAGCTATGAATAAGAAATAATATCATATTCCCCAATTTGATCTAACTCAAATAATATCAAAATAGTATCGCGATCATGACTAGTCTTACGTCGTCCATTGTATCTGTATCTGCCACTTACAAAGTGGCAGATACACCCTTTATTATCCAAAGGGGTGATGTAATCTTCTTCAAACAAGATTTCACGCCCTGGGCTGAAATTCGAGATATCTTGTGTAGCAAACAACTCTGACTGGATATTTCCACATTCTCAACGTGTCAGCAACAACAACCGCTGACCTGTGAGTGTCTAAACAGACTGTGATCAGTAATCCAGAAATGAACCAACCAGGATGAAAGAACTATCATTCTTTCAGCATTTACAGTTGCATTAAAAGACTAGACAGTCAGTTTGTGGCATTACGATATTTGTGCAACAAACCAAAACTTATCAGTAGTAGTATTGCAGATGATCAAATATGACGTCATATATTCAACCTTTTTCATTCATTTATAAAAGTAAGTAGTTCTAGTAGCAGTACACAGCAGCTGTGAGACTATGACGTCATAAAGTAGTATTCCATACAGGTGGGTCCAATTTACTTTACCACCGATCCATGTGATCTGGATCGTAATCAGGATCCTGTATCCAGATCGTAATCGGCATCATTCTCAAAGTGTAATCGATGGTTCCTTGATCCGAAACACACATCTGATAACAGTTACATATAAATCCAAGAATACCACAAACATACATTCTTGACGGAGGTAAAAATATTAAGGATAAATTTGGAAATTTACTTTCTCACACATGATCTTGTTAATACATTGTGTTCTATAATCTGTGTTATAATTCTATCCATCCTGGCAGATAATAGTCTTCTTTGGTATACTGTTTCCCAAGCCAGCTGTCTGTTTCAGGATACCCTTTGGGGTAGACAGTGTGGCCACCTGCCAGCCAAGCTCCCCACCAGCTGTAGGTACCTGTACTCATTATGGTGTGGTTACAACTAGCCAATAGACACATGTCCTGGTTGGCTTTGGTGAAGGGCGAATATACAACAATATGGCGGTCTGATGTTATGTTCGCTTTGCTCCACAACATATCATCACTGACCACGACAAAAACGACGTTCTTAAACAGATCTGCCATGTGCTGCATTGCTCTTGTAAAATATGTTTGTTCTGTTGCTTTAAAACCAAGGTTGGAGAAATAATCCTGAATAAAATCACCACGACGTACATGAAGACCAATGAAATGTGGGACGGTGGAGTTGCTTATGGTTTCCACAGAAGAATTATCTTTGATTTTTTTGGCTGTCAAGATGCGCCAAGTCTGTGCAGCAGCATGGAGAAATGTGTCCACATCGCTTTGTACTGTTTTATTAAAAACAAATTGGCTTCTGAGCTCATTTTCTCGATGATGAAAATACCGCCAAGATTGCAGGTATCCTGATAGGAATATACTGGTGTTCTTACTGAAAATGTCACTCAGCTGTTTCTTGTATTTCATGGCATCTCCCTCACCTTGGTGAGGCCAATCTTGTTCAGGGTGACCTTCAGGGCTGAGGGCTACATTTATCTCAGAGAAACAAGTAAGCAACTCTTTATAATCCAAAACCATGGGGGTCATCGAATTGTCTCTGGCAAGAGCGTAGGTTGAAGCGAGCTGGAATATTTGGTTACCTAAACGACCAATTATTCTTGTGACTAATATATTGGTTTCATTAGGTAAGTTGGTAGTATTTCTAAATGACGGATGACAACGCTTTTCGTCAGGATCTACAGTAGGTGCAATTGCTGTCGGTGTTTTCCGTGGCACTTCTCTAATCATTGTCGTATTGGGAGCGATGAACCATCGAGGGTTCTGCTGCCATGTGCTGGCAGTCATTACCATTAGGGATACCACAATGAGGACTCCAACTAATATCTTCTTCAGCCAGTTGTTTTTCACTGATGATTTTACACCATCTGAAAACAGAAATACTCAAATTTATTCACAATTCAAAAGTATATTGTATTGTATTGTAGCGGTGTTTGCAATCTTGACCCGAGTATTTCGTTGAGGCAAACATAAAAATACGGCCGACGAGACGTAATAATGGGGCCAATATTGAAACCACAAGGGTTATATGTATTTATTATATTTGACCTACCTTTTAATTTTGCTCTGTCACCTAAATTGGCCTAAAGTTAGGCCGGTCTACATATAGTGAGATCAGCCCATTTCGCACTCTCTCCTATACGCTTCACTGCTCACTTTGATTTTGCCGTTTCAGATAGATATTCGTACCAGAAAATATATACTGCATCGTGAGTTACGCCGAGATGGGCTGATCTATCGTCACCACACCAAGGCCTCTCGGGCTTGATGTGTTAAAAAGAGCCCATCTCGCCTTCCCAACGTTGCCGTATGCATATATAGGCCTAATCCCACTCGTGGCTATTAATCTAAGGTCCGACCAAAGAATCTATATGGATTCTTTGGTCAGTCAAACATCTAGGCTAATTACACATAAATAGTATCCTTTTTAATCAGAGCAGTCATCTTGATCATAGTAGGCCTACATTTAATCCCATTTGATCAGCTCTAGCATCATACAGCATCTATGTCATTATTACTAGGCCTATATATTAGGCTTGTTGCGAGGGTTACCATTGACATTGTCGGGTGTGTGACAAGTCAACAGACACTACCATCGCTTCAAGCTTATTTTATTTGTTGGAATCTTGCCCGGTCAGCAAGTGATGGTTCATAGTATAAACTCTATTAAAACAGATAATTCCTTCTATTCGTTCTTTATTCATTCCATGATCATGCAGGCATTGTCAGATAATCATGCTACTAAGTCTCGTGCGGCAGGGGCGACCACTCAGCTACACGGCTGAGTGCAGACGACGCGATCTCACGTCTACCTTCCGTGGAGGTCGAGTTCAAAATGAAAGAATGCGGCCGGGCCACACGTGGCGTGATCCGGGCGGAAGTACTAACTCGTCAGATAGTGTTTCCGTCCGGCTCGAGCCCGGTCGCGAAAAATCTGCAAGTGAGGTCGCCATATTACCCCCGGGCTAAGTGACAACATATATCTACAAAACTATGCTTGTGGTTACCTCAACTGCAGATATCGTAAAAGTATGGTTAACTACGCGCCGACAAAGTAGCACCAATTCGTACCATAATATAAACAGTATAACCATAAAAATGTAAACAGCTAAAGTCGTGATACAGCGTGGGTTGTTGGTGAGCGATGATGATGAGCTATGATCTTTTAATTATTCCCGATCCTCTTAGCAAATGTCCTTTGTAACCAGTCATGCCCAAACTCTTAAATCTCATCCAACTGACTTAGTTTATTTAATACATTTGATATAATAACATATGATGAGAGTAAAAAAATTGTATTACTTTACTTAACAATGATTTATTTGTGCCAGGCCTGGCAGGATTTATGTACACAATATAGTTAAATGATACGTGCGCTGGGTCCGCAGTATATATCATAAGGAGCTATAATGGCGTGAACCAGCTGCACAAATCAGGCGGGTGTATGGATCTGTCGTCCAACACGTGTTTGAATCGGCAGCGGGTATGGCTTTCGTTTTGATTTTCGATGCGTGTGTTTTGTTGTGTTCGAATCGGCACGTCTTTTCTCAAATGTAAAGGAATACGTGAATATGTTCTAATATTTCGTACTTCGTTAGCTCGAGAAGTTGTGGCGTTCCTGGCATGCGGCGCCTTGTAAAGTGTCGCTTTCATATTCAACTGTTCCTTGGCTTTTTCACCTCGTTGGTTAACCTCTGGAACTGTTTCCTTTGTCTTTGCCATAGACTCTGCGTTCAAATTTTGCTTTCTGCAAACTCCGGCCTTGGAAGGCATCGACGTAGTAGTACTTCGTTTTTCTACCACGGTCGTTCAAGGCTTGTGAATTTTCGCCGTGGGTTTTGATATCACTGTCAATTGTCTAGTTTGTTCATTCTCAGGCGTGCACTTGATATGCGCAGGTTTGACACGGTCTGCAGTCACCGTCTCGACCTTGCCTTTAATTAACACTTTAAAAACTCGACCGCTCCTAGCGACGACCTTCTATGGTCCGTCGTAAGGGGCAGTCAGCAGTGGTGCAATTGCGATTCGTGGCAAAAATACATGTGAACATGTGTCGAGCTCCTTATATTGGAACGTATCTTTTTTATTTGTGTCCCGTGGGGGACTTAGCCGGAGACGCGACATGGCTATGCGTAACCTATCTGAATAATTTTCTAAATCAGTAATGGCGTCCACAGTATAATTCTCCGTGAAGTCACCTGGTAGATGTAATGTCATTCCGTAGGTCATCTCGGCGGTTGATCTGCCTGACGTTTCTTTCACGGCTGATCGGATGCCGAGTAAAACTGCCGGAAGCATAGTTGTCCACGGGTTCAGTGTTTAGCGTGCCATAATGGCAGCTTTAAGCTGTCTATGAAAGTGCTCAACCATTCAGTTTGATTGAGGATGATAACTCGTTGTTGGGTTTCTAGTTATACCGAATTGGTTGCACAAAGTGTCCCATGGTCTGGATTCGAACTGATCGCCTCTATCCGTAGTAATCGTGGCAGGAGTCCCGAAACGAGCCACCCATCCACCGAAAAAGGCGTCTGCAACTGTCTCTGCTCTAATATCTATTATCGGTATGGCCTCTGGCCAACGTATAATGCGGTCAACACATCGAAACCATCGGAATAAGGTAAGGGTCCAAAGAGATCGACGTGTACATGATCAAACCTCTTAGTCCGCTCCTCAAACTTTCGAAAACTGGTCTATTATGACGTGAAACTTTAGCTGTTTGGCAGCCTGTGTAGTATCTGCACCAATGTCGTGCCATACAAAACGAGAATTAATAAGGGGTTTCGTGGCTCTATGAGAAGGGTGCCCTAAACCGTGAAGTAAATTAAGATCTTTTCTTTTAAATATTTTGGTTACGTACGGTCTGCTACGCCCTGTCGAAATATCACACCATACCAATACATAGTCGAATGTTTTTAACAAACAAAATTTCATATTTGACGACGTTGAGTGTCTCAAACGTATGAATTCTGTGTCTAAAGCCTGGTCAGCGCTCAGGTCTTTATAATTTATCGCCGCGTCATATTCAATAGCTGATACCGTTGGTCGCCATAAGGCTTCGGCTACGAAATTTGTTTTTCACGTATCGAATATTGGTTGTAAATTCTGCTAAAGAAGCTAAATGCCTGGTCTGACGTAACGATGGGCGTTCTGTCGTAGAATTCATGACATCAGTCAAAGGTTTATGGTCAGTGTTGACGTAAAATTATCTGCCCTCGAGATTATGTTTGAAGTGTCTAATGGTAGCATAGACTGCCAAGAGTTCTCAGTCAAAAGCGCTGTAACGTGTCTCTGCTGGTGATATCTTTTTTGCTAAAAAATGATAAAGGTTGCCATACATTATCAATACACTGTTGTAAAACGCCACCGACCGCAAAATCACTAGCATCACACATGATGTTTGAAGGTGCCGACGGGTGCGGGTGGACTAATAGCGTTGCATTTGCTAGTATTTGCTTCGATTCGGTAAATGTTACGTTCGCATTCTCTGTCCAATATAATTCGACATTACACTTGGGTGAAAGTCTATTCTGGCCCTCGCTGACTTCGGTCAACCAAGTATTCAAAGGTGTCAATTTCTCCGCACAATGAGGAATAAAACGATGGTAATAATTTACCATTCCCAGGGAAGGAGTGAAATGCTTTCAGGGCTGACATAATGACCAACTCGTTCTGAATTGACATTTATCTGGTCCTATTATAATTCCGTATTCGGTTAACCGATTGAATAGAATGTTCAAATGTTTCTTATGAGTCTGATGGTCAGGACTTGTCACTATCAAGTCGTCTAAATATACGAATGCGTAATCCAAACCACGCGTAACATGGTCTATAAAACGTTGAAAAGTTTGAAAGGAATTTCGTAAACCGAATGACGTTCGTGTAAAATTGAAAAGTCCAAAAGGCGTCGTAACTGCTGTTTTATGCACGTCTGACAGCTCAACTGGTATTTGGTAATAAGCCCTCACTAAGTTTATCTTCGAAAAAATCTTGGAGCCAGCTAGACGCTGTGTAAAGTCCTGTATTACGAGTGCTATCTATTCGATTAAGTGACAAAGGTTTAATCGAAGATAAGGTGGCTGATATCGCCAGTCCGGTTCTCATGTCACACAGGCATCTTCCAGATAAATCTAAGAGTAGATTGTAATGGATTAAAAAATCAGCTCATAGAATGGGTTGTTTAACGTCAGCGACGATAAATGTCCATGAGTATTCTCTTTTCAGTCCGACGTCAGCTATACGTTTACTTGTACTGTATGTTGTGATAGTCGAATTATTCAGTTTCCACGCAGTCATGTCGCGTCTCGCTCGGCTCGCCAGACACAAGAGTCGCTACCTTGCGCTGGTTTAACAGTTTAAAGCGAAGGCACAGGGGTCTCTGCACAAACGCGCCTTATCACCAAATCTCTGATGATAGTAGCAAATCAGTACATCGTCCGTAGCCGTTGGCTGTGCGGTACCAGTTTGTGACAAATTCGGCGGTGGAGCGGGCGAGCGGGGGTTAGGTAATTTTGTGGTAACAACATTTTGTCCATTATTTCCATTACTGTTATGATTTGTGGCCATGCAAGGTGTAAACGGTCTCGCATTAGCATAAGGGAAAAAAGTTTGCTTGTCTGTCGTTCTGTTTCTTCTTCGGTCTCTCTGCTGCTTATTATTAAATTGTTTCTTTTGATGGCCTGAAGTTTCTAACTTTTTTAGGCGTCTGGAAATGTCTTCCATGATTCCCATAAGTTTTTCCCTGTCATTTACTCTAACCTCGGCAACTCCCACACTATTGTCTTTAACGTCGTTCTCTGAAGCTATAGCTCTGTCGGCTAGCACAGCCAAACTCTCTAATGATGTACTATTGGGTGTAGTTGCTAAATGTGTCCGAATAGATGCAGGCATCTGTCTGATAAAGGCTTGTCGTATCACGGCTTTACCAACGACTGCTGTCGTCCCGAATCCAGCAGTCTTCTGTAGACGTCGAAGAAAACGTGAAGGAATGTCTGTACCCAGTTTCTCGCCTGATATAACTTTTTTACTCGCTCGGGTGTCGTCAAACCCGTCTCTCAATCAATACTCCTTTAAGACTTATGTATTTGTGACTAGGGAATGGCTGTAGTAAAATATCTCTAACGTCCGATGCGACTTCTCCGGATAAGGCTGCACAAGTTAGTCTATACTGTTCATCATGGACTGTTCTGTCGTGAAGGTCGAACTGGGTCTCCAGTTGGTTAAACCATAACTCGACATCGTTCGGGTAGAATGGTGCTATTTTGAATTTCGGCAAATTCTTTGATCGTCCTGATGATCTGCGACGAATTGGAGAGGGGCTTCTTGATGATTCGCTCCTCGATAATTCTCTCCTTCTGTTCTGCCTCGCGACTCTTAAAAAATCAGCTTTCATTCGTCTGAATTCTTCTTTTGTTTTCTCTAGCTGCTGATTTACTAGCGTCACTCATATGAGAGTAAGAGTCTTTATCTCTAACACCTTTGTGATCCAAGTGCGACGAAGCAAAACCCTCACTTGCGCCTCCTTAGGCCATTTTAAAGTTTATTTTGAAATTATTTAACTAGTGAAACAATTAAGTCTACGGCCCGTAGGCCAACTACGTAGATCTTAAAAGTGTCTTAAAATGACATGCTTCTTAACCATGCCAGGTTATTGTTGTAGTCACCCTCTACCGCACGAAACAGTAGCACTGCGAAATCTGACACATCTGACGTATGCTGTGGTAATTTAACAAATCTGTTTTCTGGTTGCGATGAAATGTCTTGTGGGTGTGGAGTTGCCGAATAAATTAGTCTTTGTTAAATGGCTTTTGACTTATACGTTTTTATAACAAATGGGTGTGTCGTTGTCAGACACGTAGCACAATATTATAGTAACACGCAGGGGCGTAGCCAGGGTTATGAACATGTGTACGCACAACGCTAGGGGTACTGATTTACAGAGCTTTTCCGAAACGGGGAGGGAGTGGATTTTCCCTAATTCATGGCTGCTAATATAATTTAAATCATTTTACTCAGTGATTACATTATTACTGATTATTTTCGGTCAAGCACGATTATCCATAGATAGCCTCAACTTTTTTAAAAACAGACATGGCGGATCCAGCGTTTGACTATGTAGTCTACGTAGTGTCTTTGTGTGCACGAATAATAGCTAAGCTGGACATTCTGTGATTGGTCATAAGGGGGCCACCACTCAATCGCCAGGGGGGGGGGGGGGAGGAGTGTTTTTGAAGTAAATATTTTGAGATTGAATTTTCATGAAATAAATAATTGTCTGAAGGACATGTTGTAAACATGTTGTAAATAAAATATTTAATGGCCCTCAATTTTTTTTAGTCATACATAATTAGATGCTAGAGTAAGTGGAGGGGTCGGTCTACGACCTCAGGAATAGCCAGCCTTGCAGAGGAAGATGGCTATATTCGGCAGGTAACGTCTTACGTAATTTGCTGATCATGTTACCCCCGTTGGCAGGTGCCAGCAATTAAGACATTGTTGGTCCAGCATCTACCTCGTTAGCCCAACATTGAACCACTATTAGATCAATGGCTTATGTATGCTGGACAATGAAATTAAAGCCCAGAACGCACGTGTCGTGGAAAAAGAGGATAATTTGATTCAATTATTTACAATTTGGTGTGTGACTCGTGCAAATTGCTGCTCTGCCGTGCACGATGAAATTAAAGCCCAGAACGCACGTGCCATGGAAATATAGGATAATTTGATTTAATTATGGTGTGTGACTCGTGCAAATTGCTGCTCTGCCGTGCAAAAACACGGCCTTTTGGCTTTGCAAAGCAACATTAGGTCTAATGGTGAATACATTAATGAATGAATGGTATTTTAGACTACCTTTGTGCACATATAGGCTAAACTGGGCCAGAAGAACCTCGTGATGATGATAATAATATCAATGAGGTGACATTGCCCCCTAGCCACGGGATTCAAAATTCAAGCCCTGTACTGGCGGTCTGAGGCCGAGCACGCTACCTCTCGGTCACGGAGGTTCCCCGCAATGTTAAATGGCACATTGACTTTGGTTTCGAAACCTGCAGTTGCTGGGCTCGATATAATTGTTTCAGTGCTCTATACCTGAAGTGGGGGGGGGAGGGGGGAGTTTTTTCCATCAATAATTTAGAGCACACTTCATGAAATAAATAATACATTTGAAGAGCTGGTCCATTTAAAAATGTAATAATATTTAAAATTCCCAGCTCGCTGTCGAACAGGGTTAAAATAAATTATTTGTCCGCGACAAATACTCCACGTCCGGGTACAATTATATGCGGTCATATCTGCAAAATAATATGAGGTCCGCATAGCACACTTAGTACCGGTATTATGATGTGTCGTTCGCATAGGAGTAGACCGATACAGTGAGGTAATATTGCTTCACGTCATTTTCTGCACAATCATGGCAATGTCGCGACAGAAGGAGGCCCGGAGTCGGTACTATGCCCTACTCTTATTGAATGACTCCAAAGGTTCTTTATAGTGCATAGGACTATAGACAGCACTCTACACTTCAGACCTTAGAACAGTTTAGAGGACTGTATAAACACAACAACGATGACAAACATCAGAGCCAGCCGGGATTCGAAGTCAATATCTCTTTAAGCCACAACCGGACCGAATGAGCCATTGGGGTCGGCCAACAGTCCTATGCAGAGACCTGGACATCCCAGCAAACACGAGACGTCGAGCCAATGTTGGTTCAATGTTGGGCCATCGTCTACGACGCTTGCCCAACCTTAAACCAACATTGGCTTAACGTCTCGTGCGTTTTTCTACCCCGATGCATGGTATGGGTGTACTCTTTAATAAACTGTGATGTTTTTGTAAAGGTCAGGCTAGAAAGATCACACGATCTCGTTGAGATAAGTCACCTCCTTTACTTAGCAGACCAATGTGCACATCTTGGTTTGTTAATCTGATGTTGGACCACCGTCTGTGACATTGGACCAGCATTAGCCGAGCACTCCTGTTGTTCACTTGTTGGTGATCCCTGTATATATCAGTGTATATGAACTATGTAGTATAGGCCTTCTTCTACAACTTGTTGGTTAACTCTATTGAGACTGCCCTATAGGAAATCGATCACTGGTGAACGATCAATAACCCTTAAAGCGCTGAATTTAATTTGTAAAAAACCCATCGCAATCAAAGGTTTTTTTTCAATTTGAAATCATCATAAATGTCTGAGTTACCTCTTTCCGATTCATTTGAATACCTATGTTATGGGTCTACGGCCATTAGAAATGGGTTTACTCTTACAGTGCGGGGATAGACTTTAGTCGTCAGAATCTGACGTCTACAGACGTCAGATTCTGACGACTAAAGTCTATCCCCGCACTGTAATGGTTAAATACTTGAAATATTATTTAAAAATCATTATGAACAGTCTCGAAAGAGTTAATGTATCGTGTTTGTCGGAGGGTTTGCTCGGCCGTGATTTATTTTCCAATCACAACTATAGGCTATACGTGTGAAATAGTGCCAGATAAGCAGCATTCGTTCACTAAATATACCCTAAACAATAAGGCACCCTCAAAAATAAGGTTTTATTATGATAACTAGCAGAATAAAATGATATTACATAGGTTTGGCACACATGTTGAGCAAGTAAATGATTTGATGCATTATAAAGCAGATTATAGCAGATTCTTTAAATGCCCGATATTATGGCTTAAAGGATTCGATTAGCTGACCAAGTGAATACATTTAAAACATTATGTGTTAAGAGTTGTGTTACACGGCTAATATATCAATTGGTAGGCCTACGCCAAAGTATCCTTCGTTGTAGTGAAATAAAAATAAATTTTAAGGCACTGTTTCTTAACTGTACCCTCCAACCATTCCCGCAACTTTATAGTGCCATACACCTGTACACATACTTGTGTTGGCAAATGGTGTAGTTTTATTATTAAAATTACTGGTTTTTTCTGCAAAAAGCATCTAGATGATTTATATTCATTTATAGTAATCTGACATATATATTGCAAAACAATAGATAACGCAATAATCCAAGAGAGAATAAATGAATGGAATTGGCTCAACAACAAGAAAGGTTATTTGAAAGGATGGTAGTAGGCCCTACTGACATCCTAGGATAACTCAAGGTAGTGTGTAGACAATCAAATTGTGGTAAAATATCTTGTATTGGACATTTTAAGGTAGGGTGTGTATTGTATGATACTACCTTAAATATTGTAGTTTACATGTATATACATAAGTGTCAACATATTTGTAAATTATCAATCAATTCTAAAGATTCTGGCACCTAGCTGTACTTTTAATGTTATTTATTCGAACAATAAAACTAATCAAGGTTGGTGGAATTTTTAGAAAAATAGCCTGTAGAATAACCTATTTCAATAGAATCATCATATATAAACTATTTCTGGAAGTACCAGGCCCAGCTGTTGTACGCTCCATGTTGCAGATTATGTCTTATACCCCTAGAAAGAACGAAAGCCTACTAGGAAGTTGGGTCGGAGCAATGTTGATACAAATGATCCTCAGGGGTTCTATTGTGTACGTACATATTACCTAGATGGGCGCTTTTTGGTTGTCATTTTCGGGATCATATATAAATATAGCAGCAAAATACTTGACAGCTTGCTACCATTATTATTTCTGTATTATTTTTGAAGTGAGAAAAATTATTTTTGTGTAACATGTGTAAGCTTAGTAAGTCAGGATGAGGCAAATACGATTTATTTTTTAGTCATGCCTTGCAAAACCACTTGCTTTGTTTGGTGTGTGGGCGGGAGCCCTAGGGTAGTGGTTAGCACCGATGCCTTTCACGCCAGAGTTCGGGGTTCGGTTCCCAGTCTCGGCGGTTTGAAAGAAACAAAAATGTTTCTTCCCCATCCACGTGTGAAAGTCAGTATTGTGGGGAGCCTCCGTGACCGAGAGGTAGCGTGCTCGGCCTCAGACCGCCAGGGTTCGAATTTCGCATCCTGTGTCTGGAGGACAGTGTCATCTCAATCATCTCACCATCCTCAGGAGGTTCTCCTGGCCCAGTTTAGCCTATATGTGCACAAAGGTGGCCTAAAGCCCGATTCAATTCATTTGTTTGGTGTGAATGGCTCTAGAGTCTGTGGGATGGTGTGAATGACAAAACTATTGTGTGGGTGGCAAGGAGAAGAATGATATCCAGAAATTCTGTATTTTGCAATATTTCATCACACTTGAACTCCTTAAGAAATGTGATATGTTATACAGGACACATTTATGACATTTATGAACTAGCTGGTTCTATTGTAATTTATATGAGGTGACGTTCTACATTGACTGTACTATTGGTCTACATGCATTTTATAACATATTTTGACAGAAACAGTTACCCGACAGTGAAAAAATTAACTGCATTTTACAAAAGTATATTTACGCATCATGTTGGCAGGAAGTAGGAGTGTAGCCAGGTAGTGAAGTAATGTTGTGATTTCTCCTCTCGGCTTGGCGTCAGGTGTTCTATGTCTTATCGAGCCAGACAACACTGAACAGCTGAATCGTGTTCACGTCGCATTGGGTTTATCTCGCCGGGTTAGAGGAGGGTGCTGTTCACAGGTCGAAATCTTAACAATTGTAAGATATGCTATTCTCGAAGCGTGTATCCTAAAACTTTTTTTTATATATTGCCTTTCCCTTGACACTTCCCGGGCGGGGGCCCTAGGGTAGTGGTTAGCACCGCTGCCTTTCACGCCAGAGACCGGGGTTCGGTTCCCGGTCTCGGCGGTTTGAAAGAAACGAAATTGTTTCTTCCCCATCCACGTGTGAAAGTTAGTATTGTGGGGAGCCTCCGTGACCGAGAGGTAGCGTGCTCGGCCTCAGACCGCCAGGGCTCGAATTTCGAATCCTGTGTCTGGAGGACAGTGTCATCTCAATCATCTCACCATCCTCAGGAGGTTTTCCTGGCCCAGTTTAGCCTATATGTGCACAAAGGTGGCCTAAAGCCCGATTCATTTCATTTCATTTGTATCCTAAAACTTGTCTTCTAATTAGTCATTAGCCAAGAGCGCCACGCACAGTCATATAGATCTACCTAACATGACATATTATGTGATAGCCATTTAATGAACAGGATCTAGTCATTGCTTACAACGAACGGAGAGGGTAATGGGGGGGGGGTGATTTAAGAAATTATTCTCTGAAAGGCTGACCGAGCCTATTGATTGAGATAATTCGGCGCGAGGTTTCAAAGCAAACACGAGATATAGAGCCATTGTTAAGTCAATGATGGGCCAGCGATGGACAGTGACCCAACATTGAGCCAACAATGGCTTGATGCCTCGTATTTGCTGGGTTAAAGTGGAAAGAGTGAACAAGTGCATGGTTGTCTACACTCCAATGTGTTCATTGACTGGAACGCTTTTCTCCAGATATGCGTGATAATACCATTCGCATTTCTATGAACAGAGAAGCCGACAGTGCTACATATATCCCGGCCCGGGGGGGGGGGGTTTAGAATATTTAGCTGAATGTTCCCCCTCAGGCTCTTCTACCTCTGGGGATTATACACAGTCATTAAATACTGTCAGCGTCCACAGCGCTAGTGTCTGGTATGGTCAACTGTCAAAATTCGCAGGACAAGGGTCCCCCAGAATGCAATAGTGCCCGTGGGTAGGCCAAGGCCCTATTCCATATTAATACTAAATATGCGTTTCATACCCAAAGCGACATTAAGAGCAAGTTCTCAAATCACAGCAAGTTCATGTATACTTGAGCGACATCTATGAGTTAAAAATTCACAGCCCTTTGCCCTTACCCCTACTTGGTCGCTGGCCTGCAAACAAACTGACTGTATTACTGCTGGTATGTGGAAACTGCCTGACAGTGAACACAAAACATTTGTATGACTTTATGCAATGTTGGACCAGCGTCGAAGACGTTGTATAAATGCCATACAAATGTCTTGTGTTTGCTGGGCAGGAGGACTTGCTCTCAAACATTGTACATTTATCCAATGTTGGTTCAATGTTGGGCCAGCGTCGCAGACGTTGGCCTGACATTAATACAGCATTGAATCAATGTCTTGTTTGAGTGGTATCTTGTAATCAGTTCAGTGGGTATATTAATGCCGTCAATCTGTACTCAATAGGCTGCAGTTGGCCTACACTTGACCGTCCCAGGCATGCGCATTTTGTAGTTGGATCATTCTTTAACTCTACCAGCGCGGGGACCTCTTTAGACGTCTAAAGACCGTATCCACACGGGAAGAGTGAACTATTTATAATGGGCGTAGACATAGGTAACGTAGGTATTCAAATGAAGCGGAAAGAGCTAGCGAAGACATTTATGATGATTTCAAATTGAGAATAACTCTTTGGTCTCCATGGTTTATACTAAAATATTTCACCGTTGTAAGGGTTATTTTTTCGGTTCGTGTAGCCCTGGGTTCTCGTTTAACCCTTTCAAGCCTGAATTTACCATTGTCATCTTCATCCACTACAAACCGCGAATTGCTGCCACAATTCTCGACTTGTAGTGGATGACGATGATTTGATGTGGTTTAAAAATTAAAAAAAATTGCCATGTATTGGTAAATCAGTTTTATTGAAATTTTCATTCTAAAAACCTTGGTTGTAGGAAAATTAAGTCTGTTTTCTGGGATGTAAAATGATGCTTTAATGCATCGTGAGGACCTAAAGGGTTAAATGACGAGCAGTGGAAATTGTCTTAACCTTTATAACGCTAAATTATAGTCTTTAATTTTGTACCCACAGAAAAATGTGTCTGGAACCACAATTCAAGTGGGTGAAAATTACTTAGATAATGAGCAATATGAATCCAAACATACGTCAATCTTTCAAATCAAAGGCAATTTTCTCCTTCATATCATGTTGTTTGGCGGATAAATAAATAGGTTAAAACGTCGAGAGATGTTATTAGCCGTTTAACCCTTGAAACGCCTAAATATTTGTGTATAAACCATAGAGACCAAGGGGTTTTTTCAAGATGAAATTAGCAAAAATGTCTTAGTTAGCTTTTTCTGCTTCATTTGAATACCTATGTTGTGGTTCTACGGCCATTACAAATAGTTAAATTCTGACAGTGCAGGGATCGACATTAGACGTCAAATTATGACGTCTGAAGTCGATCTCCGCGCTGTATAGTGAGGCTTATTGCTTAACCCTTTCAAGAGTGAGTTTACCATTGTCATCTTCATCCACTACAAGCCGTGAATTACTCTCGCAATTCTCGACTTGTAGTGAATGGAGATGATTTGATGTGGTTTAAATAAAGAAAATTACGACGTATTGGTAAACCAGTTTCATGGAAATTTTCGTTTTAAAACCCTTGGTTGTAGGAAAATCAGGTCTGTTTTCAGGGATGTAAACGATGCTTTAATGCATCGTGAGGGGTTAAAGGGTTAAGTATAATCATATCCAGCAAATTCAACTAATATTCAACTATAATTTGAAGCTGTGAATCGCAGCCACTTCAAACGACTGATAATGTAATTAAACCTGTAACGTTTAACCTATAATCGTGACAGAAATAAAAACGGTGTTCACTTTGGGTGCGGCATGGATACAACTCATTACTCTGATGACATCGCAAGGCTCTGACAAACTGACCGCCATGTTTTAGCGGGCTTGGCTCTACTGTGATCACCAGAGCGCGCTAGCTGACTAGGGCCAACACCGTTACCGTCTCATCGGTAGGCGGAGTCACTGTCTTTTTTACACGGGCGGCTGTGGAAAAATGGTCGTCAGTGCGGCCGAGCTTCACGCAATGTGAGTAGCTTGGCTTAGCCGGGATACAACTCATGCTGAATGAATTATAAATAAAGGGTTTGTCGAAATTCATTGAACGAGTGCTGTATTTACCATATGCCGCACACAGATGTAGGCTACACCTTATGCATATCATATGTTTATCAGTTTATCCTAGCATGTACAGTGTTGTTTGAGCCTAAGTATACCAAACATATAGAGCTTTGACTGCTATACAGGGGGAGGGGTACATAGCACTGGAATTATCAACTCCATCTGATCACAGGCTATTAGGAATTATGTGAACTGGAAATAATGTTTGTTTTTTTAATAATCAGTATTTGAGGTATCACACTTTATTTTTTTATATCATCCTTTTTTTCTTTACCTAAAAGACGTGGCTTATCGTGTGTCTTTCTTATGTATACACTGTGTTTGAATGAACTTGTTTTGTGATGGAAAGCCTCTTGAGATTTATAGGCTACTTGTGATCCAATTAAATCATGATTTTTTTCAATCATCATACCCTTTATGACTGTGTGTCATGCAATATCAATAACATTGCTGCGGGTCGTAATGGTCACCAAGGTCTAACAAGACCATGGTTCAGCCCCAGATCACATCAGAGACTACAATGGATCAGGATAAAGTCCATGCTCATAAATATCACTTGGAGAAAGTCAATAAATATTAACCGATAATCCAGCAAACACCATACATTCACCCAATGTTTTGTGATCATCTGCTGTACTAGGAATCGGGGTGTAAAGTTCAAAGCTTTCTGGCGACCGCATTAGTTTCCTCAGGTGTCGTGCAGTGAATCACGTGCGCTCGCATTATTTACTATTTAAATGGTGTATTGCCGCATAGCGTAAATAATGTACCCTCTTTGGTACTACTGGTTGTCGTTTACCGCAAAGCGTATATTACGTACCCGCTTTGGTAATACTAGGTGTCGTTTACCGCAGAATGTATATTATGGTGACACCCGCTTTAGTAATATTGGGAGTCGTTTACCGCAGAGTGTAGGCCTACATTATATAATCTATTTGGTAATACTAGGTGTCGCTTACCGCAGATAGTACATTATGTCATTTGATACTGGGTGTCGTTTACGGCAGATCGTACTTTATGTACCCACTTTGGTAATACTGGGTGTCGGTTACCGCAGATCGTACATTATGTACCCACTTTGGTGATACTGGGTGTCGTTTACGGCAGATCGTACATTATGTACCCACTTTGGTAATACTGGGTGTCGGTTACCGCAGAGCGTACATTATGTACCCACTTTGGTAATACTGGGTGTCGGTTACCGCAGAGCGTACATTATGTACCCACTTTGGTGATACTGGGTGTCGGTTACCGCAGAGCGTACATTATGTACCCACTTTGGTAATACTGGGTGTCGGTTACCGCAGAGCGTACATTATGTACCCACTTTGGTAATACTGGGTGTCGGTTACCGCAGAGCGTACATTATGTACCCACTTTGGTAATACTGGGTGTCGGTTACCGCAGAGCGTATATTATGTACACACTTTGGTAATACTGGGTGTCGTTTACGGCAGATCGTACATTATGTACTCACTTTGGTAATACTGGGTGTCGGTTACCGCAGAGCGTACATTCATTATGTACCCACTTTGGTAATACTGGGTGTCGGTTACCGCAGAGCGTACATTATGTACCCACTTTGGTAATACTGGGTGTCGGTTACCGCAGATCGTATATTATGTACCCACTTTGGTAATACTGGGTGTCGGTTACCGCAGATCGTACATTATGTACCCTCTTTGGTAATACTGGGTGTCGGTTACCGCAGAGTGTACATTATGTACCCACTTTGGTAATACTGGGTGTCGGTTACCGCAGATCGTATATTATGTACCCACTTTGGTAATACTGGGTGTCGGTTACCGCAGAGTGTATATTATGTACCCACTTTGGTAATACTGGGTGTCGGTTACCGCAGATCGTATATTATGTACCCACTTTGGTAATACTGGGTGTCGGTTACCGCAGATCGTATATTATGTACCCACTTTGGTAATACTGGGTGTCGGTTACCGCAGAGTGTATATTATGTACCCACTTTGGTAATACTGGGTGTCGGTTACCGCAGATCGTACATTATGTACACACTTTGGTAATACTGGGTGTCGGTTACCGCAGAGTGTATATTATGTACCCACTTTGGTAATACTGGGTGTCGGTTACCGCAGATCGTACATTATGCACCCACTTTGGTAATACTGGGTGTCGGTTACCGCAGAGTGTACATTATGTACCCACTTTGGTAATACTGGGTGTCGGTTACCGCAGATCGTATATTATGTACTCACTTTGGTAATACTGGGTGTCGGTTACCGCAGATCGTACATTATGTACCCACTTTGGTAATACTGGGTGTCGGTTACCGCAGAGTGTAGGCATACATATGTACCCTCTTTGTGTTGTTCACCGCGGAACGTACATTATGTATCCACTTTGGTAATACTGGGTGTCGTTTGCAGAGCATATATTGTGCATCCCCTTTGGTAATAATTGGTGAAGTTTACCGCAGAGCTGACATTGCTGACATAAAGGAAAACTTAAAATATCACGTAGGGGGGTGGGAGGGCAATTAAATCTTCGAATAGGGGAGCTAGAGTATTTGTCTATTTTTATCAGAGATATAACCTCCTTGAGTAGAATTAATTAATGATACGCCTTATATAAATTATTACCCTGTGGAACAGCATATGCAATAGGCCGTATAATATGACTGGTTAAATGTTACGGTTGGTGTGATTCCGCAACTCGTCAAATTATACGATGAAGTAATTATAAGTCCTCCATCTTCCAGCCCCCCATCATTTGTAATTCCAGTTATCATCTATTTAAGAGCATGAAAAGTAGGCCTATATATTATTGTGGCTCAAATGTCGTTTGGTAATACTGGGTGTCGGTTACCGCAGAGCGTATATTATGTACACACTTTGGTAATACTGGGTGTCGTTTACGGCAGATCGTACATTATGTACCCACTTTTGTAATACTGGGTGTCGGTTACCGCAGAGCGTACATTCATTATGTACCCACTTTGGTAATACTGGGTGTCGGTTACCGCAGAGCGTACATTATGTACCCACTTTGGTAATACTGGGTGTCGGTTACCGCAGATCGTATATTATGTACCCACTTTGGTAATACTGGGTGTCGGTTACCGCAGATCGTACATTATGTACCCTCTTTGGTAATACTGGGTGTCGGTTACCGCAGAGTGTACATTATGTACCCACTTTGGTAATACTGGGTGTCGGTTACCGCAGATCGTATATTATGTACCCACTTTGGTAATACTGGGTGTCGGTTACCGCAGAGTGTATATTATGTACCCACTTTGGTAATACTGGGTGTCGGTTACCGCAGATCGTATATTATGTTTCCACTTTGGTAATACAGGGTGTCGGTTACCGCAGATCGTATATTATGTACCCACTTTGGTAATACTGGGTGTCGGTTACCGCAGAGTGTATATTATGTACCCACTTTGGTAATACTGGGTGTCGGTTACCGCAGATCGTACATTATGTACACACTTTGGTAATACTGGGTGTCGGTTACCGCAGAGTGTATATTATGTACCCACTTTGGTAATACTGGGTGTCGGTTACCGCAGATCGTACATTATGTACCCACTTTGGTAATACTGGGTGTCGGTTACCGCAGAGTGTACATTATGTACCCACTTTGGTAATACTGGGTGTCGGTTACCGCAGATCGTATATTATGTACTCACTTTGGTAATACTGGGTGTCGGTTACCGCAGATCGTACATTATGTACCCACTTTGGTAATACTGGGTGTCGGTTACCGCAGATCGTATATTATGTACTCACTTTGGTAATACTGGGTGTCGGTTACCGCAGATCGTACATTATGTACCCACTTTGGTAATACTGGGTGTCGGTTACCGCAGAGTGTAGGCATACATATGTACCCTCTTTGTGTTGTTCACCGCGGAACGTACATTATGTATCCACTTTGGTAATACTGGGTGTCGTTTGCAGAGCATATATTGTGCATCCCCTTTGGTAATAATTGGTGAAGTTTACCGCAGAGCTGACATTGCTGACATAAAGGAAAACCTAAAATATCACGTAGGGGGGTGGGAGGGCAATTAAATCTTCGAATAGGGGAGCTAGAGTATTTGTCTATTTTTATCAGAGATATAACCTCCTTGAGTAGATTTAATTAATGATACGCCTTATATAAATTATTACCCTGTGGAACAGCATATGCAATAGGCCGTATAATATGACTGGTTAAATGTTACGGTTGGTGTGATTCCGCAACTCGTCAAATTATACGATGAAGTAATTATAAGTCCTCCATCTTCCAGCCCCCCATCATTTGTAATTCCAGTTATCATCTATTTAAGAGCATGAAAAGTAGGCCTATATATTATTGTGGCTCAAATGTCATGTCATATATAGCTAGTATCACGACGCCCATGATAACGTGATACAAAGTCTGTAATCGTTGCCAATCGAAAAACTGTTCAGAAAAACTGTGATCGATTGCGCAATGAATCAATAAGGTGTCCTTATTGAATAATATTTTGTATATTATTCATATTATTCGATAATAAGATATTGACCATCTTCTTGACTTGGTAGACTTAACTTCCAGTCTTTATAGGTGAATTTATCAATGCAATAAATAGGTTGACCCTCCGATTTGTCATGCAATTGTTGATCTCAGGGTACGCTGGTCATCACTATACAAAAACACAGCATTTCTTATGCTAGAAAGTGGTTAAATTTTACTCATTTTCGAACTTAATTTTAAACAATTGCGACGTTTCGACCTGCCTTCAGCAGTCAAAACATCGCAATCGTTTCACACTAAGTTCCAAGTTGAGTAAAATTTAACCACTTTCTACATTAATCTTGGAACCATGAAAAACATATTCGCTACTTTGCTATGCTGTCTAACCCTGACGCTAAACGGTGTGGTTGTCTTGAACTCGTGTGTGGATTACTTATTATGATGATAGAAATGACATGACCCCCTAGCAGCCAAAGCGTCATGTCATTAGAGAGTCACACACGACGCTCTGGTTCCTAAGGGGGAGGGGGAGGCGAAATATAAAACATATCTCGACGTCGTATCGCCAATCAAACGTACACCAATCTATGTAGGTCCGGTTTCAATTACTACTCACTCCCTACACACCAATCCCAGTAAACACGAGACGTTAAACCAATGTTGTTTTAATGTTGGGCCGTCGTCGAAGACGGCGGGCCAACATTAAAACAGCATTGGGTCAACGTCTGCTGTTTGCTGGGGTACCCGGCGAGCACGAGTCTATCAGCCAATGTCACTTGCTGCCAATGTAGGATTAATGCTGGGACCAGCGTAGCAGATGGTGTGCCACCATTATGTTGGCCCACAGTCTGCTATACGCTGGCCCAGCATTTATCGAACATTGCCTCAAAGTCCCATGTGTGCTGTGTATATGATTAATATAAAAGGGTAATTGATTATCATGATAATGGTTCAAGATTTATGATAAGATACAGCACACAATGGATGTGGGTCCACGTACTACACACGCACGCAGATATGCTATTTTTTTCTTCACGTGTAGATATATGCATATAGACACCCACTTCTGTATCGATCGTATGAGAGCAAAAAGTAAATAAACTGACTTACAGCTACTTGACCCTTACAGCGCGAGGATCCACTTTAGACGTCGGGGGCACATCCAACAAAAAATCTTAAAATTAAGATCATCTCAACTTCCACTTATTTGCATTAGAAAAGTTAAGATCATCTTAACTTTTCATAATGCAAATAAGAGAAAGTTAAGATGATCTTAATTTTAAGATTTTTTGTGGGATGGGCCCCTGATTCCAACGTCTAAAGAAGATCCCTGCACTTAAAAAAATTGAATATTTATAATGGCCGTAGACCCATAACTTGGGTATTCAAATGAATCGGGAAGAGGTTGATGATTTCAAATTAAAAAAGAACTTTGGTCTCCATGGTTTATACAACAGTTATCAGCGCTTTGAGAGTTAACTTACTAACTCAACTTACTGACTTCAAGGCCCTGTGAAGTGATTTCATTTTAGCAATATAAACAAAGTATACAGCACAATGAGCTATCTTCTAATTTATCAGATTTTTTAGTCCACTAATTATCAGTTATTGTCAAAAATAAAAACTGTAAACATGCACCTTCTCTGGGCAGGGCGGATCTCACAACTCATACACAAAAGCCGTCCATTAATGAATCTGGATTGAAATTAAAACTGCATCGGGTATATGGTTTATGTTTGTTGTATTTTTACACGAACTGAATTAGATTTCCAATCATTTTCAACATAAGCGCATGGACAGGATGAAAAAGGGTGTGTCAATGCTAAACACGGACGGACGACGGACAAAGCGCCACGATAAAATTCGGCCGGATGAGCTAAAATATAGGTCAGTATAATCTAATGATTATGTACATGCAGGTGGGCCCACGTATTTCGTCAGGTAGATAAGCATGGATACAGATAGGAAGGCAGTTAATATACAGGTACGCCAGTGGGTCAGCTCCTCGGCCATGTAGGTATATGTGTGGATTGTTCTGCTCTAGCTGTCACCTCAATTTATAGATTAACTATGACAAAAACAGGTATAAAACATTAAGACTGTGACAAGACTGGACATAATGTGAAAGATATAACATTATGTCCATAGTGGTTATGATTGTAAATATCGGGATAAGCTATTGGCTATTACAGGCTATGTATATTATGCCTATATGTAGCCGGGCGTGAGTAAGGTGGACTGGAGTGATTACTACACTGGCCAACGAGTCGTCTCTTTAGCTCGATTGGGGTGGGCAGTTTCAACACTGTTACATAATATGTAACAGTGTTGAAACCGAATTATATAAATATTCAAACCGAATATGGCTAATAATACATGCATATATTATATGCATGTATTATTAGTCATATTCGAATATGACTAATAATACATGCATATAATATATGCATGTATTATTAGCCATATTCGGTTTGAGTCACTTTGGGGCCGGATGTTTCATTGCATGTTTCCTCAATGGCCGCTGTCAGAGTTTTGTTGGGTGTAGGTTATGTATAGGATAAAGCCCGAGGAGCTCTCCATTCTTAGCTTTGAAAAATGCCGAGGCCTAAGGCCGAAGCCTTTTTCAAAGCTAAGAATGTAGAGCTCCCGAGTGTTTTAACTGACTTAAACATGTTAAAACACATCCGACCATGATAAAAATCCCTCATAATCAACAGTTTAGTCGCGCTTGACAGATTATAGTACCTCGGGCCCACCATAATAATTGGTCTGTACTTGATGAACAATAACTTTCCATTCCCGGCTTAGAATGTGGGGGCCGGACAAAGAAAATAACGTAGTGGTGTGTTTTAATATAACTTAA
>OZ024905.1:94950863-94975863 GCA_964017125.1 Flabesymbios commensalis | reverse complement strand
AGGCTAGGAATTAATACTACCATGCAGTATTTTGAATATTGAGTATATCGAAAAAGAGGCTTTGAAATTATAAGGATGAAAAGGTCCTAATTTGACGAAAACAGAATAAAGATGGCCATCATGACCCGGATATTCTTCTAAACTTTTTTAAAAATCCATGCAGGCTAGGAATTAATACTACTATTAATTTTGAATATTGAGTATATCAGATAAGAGGCTTTGTAGTTATCAGGGTGACAAGGTCCTAAGTTGACAAAAAAAGATTAAAGATGGCCGCCATTACCCGAATATTTTCCCAAACTTTTTCAAAATTGATGCAGCCTAGGAATTAATACTTGCATCCAGTGAGTTGAACATAAAGTGAATCGAAAAAGCGGTTTTGTATATATCAGGGTGACAAGGTTCTAATTTGACAAAAAAGATTAAAGATGGCCGCCATGACCCGAATATTTTTCCGAATTTTCTGAAAAATTGATTCAGCTTAGGAATTAATACTTGTATCCAGTATGTTGAACACCAAAAGAATTGAAAAGCCGGGTTTGTAGATATCAGGGTAACAGGGTATAAATGAGAGGCGGCGGCCATGCGCGGCGGCGGCGGCGAAACCGTACAAAAACAAAAAGCCTCCCCCTGGTAGCGGGAGCCTTTATTACATATTACGTTTTGCTGAAGTTTTTTTAGTAAAACTACGGCCTGTCATGTAACGATTCCATAATTACCTTCTGCCGTTCTTTCAGTTCGGCTAGTTTATATTATTCTGAATCACCCCTTATTATTAAAATACAAATACATACAAATACAAATACCTACATACTGTTCGTGGTCATACCAGTCCCAGCCATACATTTTCTAGCTATCAAGGTTTGTGCAATACATGATGCCTGCCAACCACAACTCTAGTTTCAGCACGTATATGTATCTACGTAGAATTGATAAAATATATACCCTTATAAATATAACTACTTCCGTTTCAAATTTACTTGGACTCCATTATTATTTCTCTTTACATAAATCTCTTTAATAGTTAGTTAGCAGCTATAACCATTTCAAATAGTTTATAATAATGACAACACAGTATTGAAATTGTTTAATAATTTTCAAAATAAACATATTTTTGTGCAATGGGTCCTTCAACAACCAGCCTGCATATCTGGCTGACTTACTTGTTCGGTCGAAATGCTCAAAATATGTACGCTCCACAAATTGTTCCTCGTATAAAAGCAATAACTGTGTCAAGAACTTTCTTGATATCGTGCCCATCCTTATCAAACGCCCCGCCTGTGCCAATACGTAATGCCAAGACAATTTTAGCATTCAGGAAATTACTTAAATCTCACCTATTTGATCTGGCTTTCCCATCCTAGCTCCTCAGTAGTCCGGCTCCCTGTTGACGAGCCTGCTTTGACCTCCACAATGACATATGAGCACGCTAAGTATTTGTGCGCATCTGAGTTCGGTTTGCTGAGGATATATATGCGCTATTGATGTCTTATTGATTGATTGATCGATTGATTAAAACACCAATTGTTGTCCATCAACGAACGGTCCTTAGCATGTTAATGGTCGTTACGGCTGAAAGTCTGCGACATACTACGTTCGGTGCAAATATGATTTTTTTTAAAACACGTTTTTGCACCTCTAGTCCTAAGTGAGCAGCTTATAAGCTGCTCACTTAGGCCTACATGTGCAAACAAAATCGTGGTGGACTAATAATGACCCAATGAAATAGATGTGTTTTATATTTGGTTTAGTCAACGTTTTTAATATAGTTGTAAATAAATATTGCATAGACTATTTGCTGCTGTGGTTGACGATCACGATATGACAATGCTTAGAATAATTATTGTACCCGTACTGCCATTGACATGAGCAGTTATTATTTGTATTCACTCATCCGGATATTTTCTTCTGTTGAGACGTCTTGTGATTTTTTTAGATTTCAGAAAGGTTAAATTGGTCGTATTTGTGTAAAATCCAATGTATTCGATTTCATATCACGTCGTCGTGGGGCTGTGTCGGTGTTTTTTTTATTCTTTTAGTGTGGGGACCGAAATTTGAGGTCAGAATCTGACGTCTGCAGACGACGACGTATAAAGACGGCTCCTGCCCTGACATAATTCAAATATTTGTATATGTAGACCAACATAGGTATTCAAATGAATCGAAAAGAGCTAACTAAGACATTTATGATGATTTCAAATTGAAAAAAACCTTTGGTCTCTATTGTTTATACACACATATTGCAGCGTTGTAACGGTTATCACCTTTTTGATTAATTTTCATCGAGATATGTCTCATAACTTACATGAACAGCTCGTAACAAAATGAAGTTCTCCTCCCAGTTCACTCATGCAGACATTAGTTACACTTTTTTCTTTGATCTCGGGATATACCGCTACTATAGACATCCTATATTGACTGAAAGGTTGTAGTTTCTGCAATGGGGTCTTTCAACTGATCATATGTTATTATAATCTGTTGATGCGTGGCCAACCTGTTTTTGACAGTCTAAGTCTACTGCTGCCAAAACCTGGTTGAGGCTGTCCGGGTGCACGCCACCTCTATGATGGCAGTCCTGTACGTATCCTCTAGATATTTTAAAACTAAGCGCCCTGCACTATGTTCACCATCATCCACCCAGCCTATGTTGATATAATTCCGATTATTCTCTTTCACTCTGTAAACTAGTATATTGTGAGCTGCAGATGACGGAACTGGATTGTTGAATGTGTCAGTGTAAACTTATCTAACATCCTGCATGGAAGATGTAACGTACAGTCAAGCCTCATGTGGCTCCCTCTTGTACTTGTAGTGTAAACATTATTATTGCTAGAAGAAAATACAATATTTGACAACTGTTTAAGTCTGGTATTCTCACATTTGCGGTACTATTCTGTCTTGCACCATTTATATAGATATGATATTGAAACAAGTTCACTGTAGATTTTGTTTTCGGGATCACTCTTCGAATTTCATGCAGCTGGGATAGTAATGATCGCTTAGATTCTAGTCGGTCCTCTGGTACTTGAGGTGTTGTGTAGGGTGCTCTGGGGTTATTTCTATGAGCTCTGTGGTTCACGTTCTGTTGTTGCGTCTGCAAAATATGTTCTTTGATCTTGTTATTCTTGAAACGAGCAACAATCGGACGTGGATGAGAATGCTTTGAGCGAGGCGGACCTACATTGTGACAGCCTCCAATAAACAAACCTTCTTCATTCGTATGGATTAAGATGATTTGTATTGATTGTTCAGAATGTCGAGTTTAACATGGAGATATGACAGTGAAGCGCGAAGCGCGCTCAGAACCCAGGTCTGCCGCCATTTTACTTGGCTCCTCGTCTTTGTCACTGGATTTGGAATCATTAACCTTTTCACTACCATACATGACGGAAATTTCCGTCGTCATTCGTCAATGAACGCAACCATAAAATGACACAAATTTTCGTCAAATATATACTACATTTATGTATTTTTCGTCATTTGAAGCTGGAAATTGCGTTAGCAATTCCAGCTTCAAATGACGAAAAATAGAACTCCTACAACAGTATATCTGGATCCTGGCATGCACTCCGGCCTGGAAGTCAAAGGGTTAAAAGCTGGATAATTCCAGTGAATCCGATTATCTTGATCCTGACCTATTCTTTTTCTTCTTCTTTGAGCGTGGCATTAGTGATACTTTTATAAACAATTGTTTTAATTTGTCACCAAATTTGAGTTCACTCCCTCCACGATATTAAACAAGACTTCACACTGACACCTTCTAATATAAAATAGACACATAATTTTTGTGTATATTTTATTACGAGGCACGCAGATCTACGAATCTCCGGAATTATGGATATTAAATTATTATCATAGGAAATTAAGAAGAAAACAACTGAATTTAAATATCGTTGGCAGGGTGAGGAGATATTAAAATTGTGGATTTTAATGCTAATGAAATGTATTATTTGTATTATATTAAGTGAGTTGTTAAAGTGTAAGAAATGTGAATATTTAGCAAAAATATGACATAGTAATACAACTTATTCATGTTAGTATACAGTTATATTTTACTGAGGCTACTCGATCTATTAATAAGCCTTACTATTATTATCTAGTATGCATTGTTATTATTGATTTTACATAGTATTATTACAAATGATACTCAATACAGTATAATGTTATTACTATATGACTCTGTTTAACCTTTTTATAAAAAATATCGTCACGAATTACCCCTTTAAGCATTTAAATGCGCACCATGTCATAGGCTATTGTGAATATGTCTTTATCATTAAAAAATATATAATCCAGCAAAATATGAATGCTTTAACGTGGCACAGATAAGACACGACACTAATCTAACATTAAACTACACTATTTTACAGCTAAATGTCCTACTTGTCACGTACCTGTCTACAAATTTTATCATACCATCAAACACATGGAAAAAACGATTTTGATGATAAAATGGATATATGGTTGACCAGAAGATTTCTACATTAATATATATATTTTTAATAGATATATATATTTTAAAATAATCTGCTTTCCGTACACTGTCAACATTCAGCCGTTTTTTCGAATTATAAATGTTATAGGGTTAAATACTGATTGAAAAAATATTTATTTAAAAGTTTATATGAGCTTTATCACAAATTGCCATTACGAAATATTTGTTTTAACCAATACGAGCCTAATGTCCCGCAATAAACACAGCGACGAAGTTAGTGGCGGTAATTTTATTTGTATTTGATAGTCAAGGGGTTATAGCTCAATCATAGGATGTGTTGATGTCATCGATGACGAATTTAGTATTATTTTAAAATCAATTGAACAATTTGCACTGTTAGTATCGTGGTGTCTTTTATTGTGTAAACAAATTTAAAAAAATATATGATTTTATTTGTTATCACAACTTTACAGATCAAAGAGTTAAAAAACGACAATATATTTTTCTTTCAATGCATATGGCCACTTTGTTTAATATCTTTGTTTTTTTAGATCAGAAAAAATCCAAAATCTAATGAGAGAGGGCGGAAAAAAAACATTTAAGAAAAAAAAACCATTGAACATATTCTTGGAAAAGTTAATGAGGGCGACCAAATAAAAAAAACATTGGTCATATTTTTGGAAAAGTTAATGAGGGCGACAAAATAAAAAAAACTTTTAACCTATTTCAAAAAAAGTTAATGAGGGCGACAAAAAAAACAAGCAAAAAAAACATAGCCGGAAAATGTATCTCTCAAAATGAACTCTTTTTTTTCGAAATGGTTTTTCTATCTCCCAAAATTGATTTTTTTTCCGAAAAACGGCAACAATCTAATGCGTGCGCTGTACAGAAAAAAACACATGTTTTTTTTTGGTAATGCGCGGCCTAAATCTAATGCGCGCGCTCATCTAAAACAAAGAAAAAAACCATAGTGGCCTATCCTAATGCTGTAATATATTTGTTGGTAATCCGTTGGCGTTGGTCAGACCAAAGAGTTCCAAAACGACAATTTATTTTTAGGAATGTATGTAACAGATGTACACCGTATTTAAATGCCAACAAGTAGCAGTGATACAGCAAAAAAAGCAATCTATTTTTCGGAACGTATGTAGCAGTGATACCTTTAAGATGTACACCGTTTAAAGTTTTGTGTCGCAGGTCAATAAATCTATTTATTAGTTGCAGCTTGCTGTTTCACACACCACTAACATCAGCTGCAAATATGATATGTAGCCTTGGTGTTTTCTCATTTATTTTATAGATTATTTATTTTGATCTCAATCAAATCTAAAACAAGGAGATATTAAATCACTTGTAATTATGTATGCAATTATGCATGATCAATATGTATCAAAGTAGAATACATCTGTGTCCACATGGACAATTACATAGGGGATTTAAAAATATATATCATTTGCTCTAATATATGAATGCTTAAACAATACCAAAACACACATTTTTAAATATTTTTTTTGACGGCAATATCTGAGTTAGCGGAAAATGGCATCACGGAAACGTCAGCAATGAACGTCTGTGTAAAACTGTGTAAAGTTCATAGTGAGGATTATGCAATTGTTGTAGAATTCCGAACCAACAAGGATATAAGATGTAAATATGTGCACCTTATTATTGGCGAAAACTATCAATGTCTAAATTTGTTGAAATCATGATATGTGATTGTCGTGAAATTATTTTCAATTTCGCTGTGTTTATATTAAAAATGTTTGAACTGTTACCAGAACCATAGAGTCCACTGTGAAATAAATGTGCTATGACATTGTATCCTCGCCAAGACACACACACTGTCGTTTTGATATTAAATTTTCACCCACTTGAAGTGGTGTTTCGCGGTATTAATCGTAAATTCACACAAGGAGCCTATTGTTATTTCAATAAATACACGAAAATTCGTAACAATAAGATTATTAAAACATAAAAATTAAAGGGATCGTTCAATTTACTGCTCGATTTACTTTTTTTGCTAAACTGAACACAAAAGTACAAACGGAAAAAATTCTTGGCCGTATTATATAATACTATGATTTTCTAACTCATCCATGATTATGCGAACATTTCTCATTAGCACAGAAGTAGGCCCTATTATGTTATTGTATAAAATTCTACTAAAATGCGAGACATTCTCACATAGAGCTATTTATTGGCCCTATTTTAATAACCATTTAAATTTGAGGTAGAAATTATTTCAATTGTTTATAAATTTGACACACAAGTCGCCACAATTCAGGAAAATATCTGATCTTTATAGATGTATCTTTGCCGTTGCTGTGGGCTATAGGTTGTTTCATGCCATTGACCACTACAATTATTTCTTGGTATTACTACATAGAAAATAACATTGAAGAACCTTTTAGTATGATAGTATACATAAGAAGCAGTTAAAATCCACGGTGAATGTTTGGATTTACTCTAGATCACAAGAAATACTAGACATCAGTCATACTCACTAATCAACTTGCTGAAGTACAACGACCATTTGCTGGTTCCCTTTTTAACTCGACTTTTGTATGTCTCATTGAAGGCAGGTGTTGTCCCACACACAATGGACCTCACTACAGTCATTCCTCTGTTATGACCACCACGATCCTGACAGCTTGAAAAATAGAGAAGTGCTTCTGGCTTCACTTTTGTTTCAAAGTTGTTTGAGAGAGTGTTGTTTCGTCTACTGACTGAGCATGCCTCGTCAAATCACCTTCATGAACGCTACCAGTATACGTCTATCACCAGTGTGTGTGTCCACCCAAACACTCCAGTTACACCTAATATATGCTTGGGTCACTGATGTCGCTCTATCTGCGGCATTCATCATTGTTGTCCACCATTATATTGCAGTCCAGACTAATTAGGCTTACACATAGACTATTAGCACTGCTGCCGTCTGGACACGTCTGCAGAAATTGCAGGTATGGCAGCTTAGATCAGCGTTCAGTCAGCATCAGAGCCAGCATCACAGATGGTGGCACAGTATCAAACCGCTATAGGTTGGTTGCCTCGTGCTTGCTGGACAGTGTCACCTTTCTGCAGTGGTCATTCACGCCCGGGTTTCTCACATTTGCTGGCGAGGTCTGGGACGTTGTCGATACGGAAAGCGACACAAACCAGCCGGCAAATAAATTGTGCTGTCATTAAATTCATTATTTCAAATTACAGGTTGTGGTTTTGAAGCTGCGTGCTGAACATAATCTCTGCTTGAGTATAATCTATACTACCGTACAAAGCGTGACCCTTCACCTTCCAGATTATCAAACCCTTTAACCTCCAGGTGATCAAAGCGCAACCCTTTAACCCTTAAAGCGCTGAATTATTTCTGTATAGACAATAAAGGTTTTTTTCATTTTAAATCATCATAAATGTCTTAGTTAGCACTTTCTGATTCGTTTAAATACCTATGTTATGGGTCTACGGCCATTATAAATATTTTTACTCTTACAGCTCGGTCCCCGGGCTGTACGGGTTAACCTTCAGGTTGTCTGATTAAATTTTCACACTCTTGAAGCTGAGTCTCGCTCACGCGATCCACAGCTTCAAGTGAGTGAAAATTATTCAGATTTGTGGAATCTTCGGCAAATTATTTTAAAAAGATGCTGATCTGAGTGCAATTTTGCACTAAAAAGGTGTTATTTAACATTTTAATAGAATGCTGCACAACGATTATACTCGGCGATTGGCGGGTATAGGTGTTTAAATGCAGCAAATGTTAACCTGAAAAGTAAGAGGTTATTGCATTTTGACTTTGCACAATAGTATGTGCCAGACAAATCAACCTGGTGCACCCACAGATGACTATCTAGTGTCAGCTCCGTGACAATGCATCATCACCGTGATGAAAATGAACCCTCTTGAAGCTGTGTCTCGCTGACGCGATCCCCAGCTTCAAGTGAGTGAAATGTATTCGGATTTATGGAATCTGTGGCTAATTATTATGAAAATCATGCTGATCTCTGTCAATTTTTATTATAGATCTGGCGCACCCAGAGATGACTATCTGACGTCAACTCCGTGACAACACGTCGTTTACGTCACGTAAATATTGTGCTCTGCATTTTTATATTGAAATCAGTTATCACAGTAGGCGGCAGGAGGCTGCCGATAATCCATCAGGTGTCAGGATGCTGCCGATAAACCATCACTTAACTCTGAAAGCGCTGAAATATGTCTATATAAACCAAATGAGTTTTTTTTAATATGAAATCATTATAAATGTCTTGATTAGCTCTTAATGCTTTATTTGAATACAAATGTTATGGATCTACGGCAACTATAAATGTTTTACTCATTTCAGTGAGGGAACAGACGTATACAGTCAGTCCCGGCGCCCATTGTAAATATGAGTATGTATGTTCTATTTTTTTATAGACAAATCAAATCCAAGAATGCGGCCATTTTTCGATCTACTTGATATTAAACTTTGAAATATGTAACACTCCCTTTTCCACTAATATACTGCTGTAAAAGATGGGCACATAGAATTAATATCCACAGGTGTTCAGGAACACAATCTAGGGGCACTACCTTGTGTAAAATTTTCTTTGTTTTTGTCATGAGAATTACGAAATGACCGCAATGGACTAAACAGAGAAAAGTATTATTTTTCAAATTAGTATTGAAGTACGTTATATACGTGTAACACCTTAAAATGACCAGTGAGATGCATGGAATATTTTTTGCACAAAATTATCATTTTTATGGGCGTACGTTACTCTAATGAGCTTCCGTACGAATACATGCTGGCGCTTCGAGAGTGACGAAGCCACCAGTTGGCAACCATTCGTCCGGCCAGACCCCTGGTTAAGGCGTACGTAAACTTTTCCATAGAAAAATATTAAGCATATATACTTATATATATTTATTGAACAAAATTTGCACATGCCCCTGGGCAACGATATTAGTGTCAGGTATTTCAGAGTCCATTACAGTGCACAGGGAATACGAGAACACGAGTTTTTACTTTGCATTCACACTGACATCAATCACTGTGCGACGCCATATGATGGGACTTGATAGTGTGTGCACAATTCATCGACCTCACGCGATGTATACTTCACATACTAAGCGTTTCCCGTTGTTTAGGTAGAGAGTAAGGTCTAGTCGTTCAAGCTGGGAACAATTGCGACTATCGATGGGAATGGATCGCTGTTGATATTTCAATTACATAGTGTCCCTGTGGCGGCTCAAGCATGTTAGGAATTATAAGCAAATGTGTCATACTCTGCGCAGTCGTACTAATGAAGTAATCATGCGTAAAAAATGAAATAGAAGGAATCATTTTACTTAGAGATTAGTCATTTATTATACCTTAACCTGTCCAGCAGTGGAGGATTTTCCAAAATGAAAGTTAGCTTTTGGTTGATTACTCGGAAAGTTTAAAAGCTCTATTTTCTTATCATTTGGCATCTATCCTGAAAATTTCGTAATTTTTTTGTATAGTTCAAAAGTTGGACCTTTGACATATATTAAAATTCGAATTATGACGCCCCTCTATAAACCTATTTACTTCATTCCGGTTTATTCTAAGAATTATGTTACATATCAAATGACCAAATGACTAGATGAGAATGGTGGCAAAATTTCGTGAAAATCGATTGAGAATTGACTGAGCGAAATTAATTTTATCTGTTTTTTATGATTTTATTATTGATTATGTTGTTTGATATTCAGCGAAAAAATTCTCATTTCAAATTATCCTTTATCCACCATAATGTCAAAATATACTGTAATTTAGTTGACGTTAATAATAAGAGGGGAACATCAGTGAATGCAATAAGGTGCCGTTTTCGATAGCAGTATTGCTAATATTTAATTGGATATTTAACAACCAAAGTAATTGTACTCAATTACTTTTCAAAATACTTGCATTTTTCGAAAATCCAGTGCTTGTGTTTGTACTTGTACTCGAGTACTTTTGTCCAGTCGGCTTTCTCGCCCCAAGCCTGAATCATAGTTGTATCAGCACTATCAGGTGATACAGACGTGGGTTACTGGTTCTTATGTGGAGCCTTATCAAAATAGAGGAGACCTCAGCGACTATGGCAGGTGTTCCAGTCGATGGTGCTGTCCCTTTAACCTTTTCACTACCATACATGGCGGAAATTTCCGTCGTCATTCGTCAATGAACGTAACCATAAAATGACACAAATTTTCGTCAAATATATACTACATTTATGTATTTTTCGTCATTTGAAGCTGGAAATTGCGTTAGCAATTCCAGCTTCAAATGACGAAAAATAGAACTCCTACACCAGTATATCTAGATCCTGGTATGCACCCCGGCCTGGAAGTCAAAGGGTTAAACTGTAGCAATTAAGACTTTTTCTTGGGACAGTGTAGCAATCCAGGGCCCGTATTATTGTACAAGTTAAATTACACCGGTGACGTCATCATTTTGTTAAAACAGTAGATTCGGATCTACAAATCTACTGTTATTTTTTTATATTGGCCCGGGCAGGCACAGTGATTATTATGTAGGTTTTACCATGACTACGTATGCCTAATGTTTCTTGATTAACCACACTGACTATTTTATCTATCAATTCTTGGAACTCATATACCTGTGTATTTTAGGTCGAAGAAAAAACTCAATTACGATAGATTCGTAGATCTGAATATACTCGGCGCTGCGTGCCTCGTACATTCAGACCTACTGTGACTTTGACGATATATCGAAGGCTTCGAATTGATCGAGATGGCCAATTTGCACGCTGGAAGCCAGCAGTATTACATTACATACGCAATCCCCAATACCTTATTGACGGGACATACACTCTAAACAATATAGGTCCTTCAAAAAGAACCCTTCAGTACTATCACCATGCAACCGCAGGAGAACCCTGCCAGGGTTCTCCTGGGGTTGCATGGTGATAGTATTAGCACTGAATAGTAATAGTACTGAAGGGTTCCTTCTAAAAAACCTATATTGTTTAGAGTGTATCATAATCAAAGCTGTAGCCATCCCATGCACTGTAGACTTAGAGGAGTTATTTTGAACCTGATCCACTGCAGCTGTAATATTGGGTACATTGCACTGTAGTAATGCAATAAGTATACTCTCTCCTATTTTTATGTTTTTCTAGCTCAAGATTCAGTAGTCAAAATATGGCAGATTTGTAAATGTTCGTTTTAAATGAACTCAGAAATATAAACATAGGAAACATTTAATCATATGTTGACATATATGTAAAATCTTAAAATAAAAGATAAAAGATAATCCTATTAATTTCATCACACTTCCATCAAGTGTTATTTTAGACCATGACAATAAGACTTTGAAGTGGTGTTTGATCTATGACTAAAATTATTAGTTTTTTACATTACCATATTACGGTGGAATATTCACACATGGAATATTTACACATACGTTTTTTTCTGAAAATAATTTCCAACGCCTCAAAATGTCTTACATATTAAATGGAAGCTTATGATAACTGTTATTATTCTTTTAACCTTTAATATTTTCTGCACAATTACAAATTATATCAATATGAAGGCAACCTATGCAGAGAGTGTTAGAGGGGTTTCCATTGAGGTAAATAGAAATCTTCTGATTGGTACTGTTTTCCTAGCCATGTGTCTGGCATTGGGTAGTCGGCCATGTAAACAGCCTCTCCATCAGCCAACCAGGCTCCCCACCAGCTGAACGTCCCTGTTCCCAGAATAGTGTGATTACACGTTGCCAGCAGGCACATGTCATCCGCCGGGGAAATACCAAAAGGAGAAAAAACTATCCGAAACTGTTCCCACTTGAGGTTCTGTTTGCACCACGTTATGTCATCACTGGTGACGATGAACACCACGTGGGTGTTTTTATTGTAGAAGTGATTCATGGCTCTCAAGATGAAGTCTTTGTCCGACGGCTTGTAGCCGAGGCTCCTGAACTCCTCCAGAACCACGTCCCCGCGTCTCACGTGTAATCCTATAAACTCCAGGCTGCTGCTGTACGTGCTGTTCACCACCTTGGGCTCTGTGTCCACCACGTACTGCAGGAAAGTGTCCACCTTCTTTCTGGTGTCCTCCCGGAATCTCAGCTGCTCCCGGATCTCTTTGTGATAATGCTGGAAATATCGCCAGCACTGCAAGTACCCAGTCAGGAAGATACTTCTGCGTCTGGCGAACAGACCACTCAATGTCTTGGTGAATTTCATGGCGCCGTCCTCACCTTGCGGTGGGTAATGTTTCTCCGGCTGCTCATCAGGACTCAGGACAACGTTGATGTTGGGGAATATTTCGATGAGAGGCTGGTAGTCTGTGATCATGGGCACCATATCGTTGTCCCTAGCAGTCGAGTAGACGGACGCCAATAGGAACATCTGGTTTCCCAGACGACCGATCAGCCTAGTGACCAGCGTGAGAGTTCCGTTTGGAAGCTCAGATGTGTTTCTGAAGTTGGGCCCACATTTATCTACGTGTCCCTGTGGTATTACATACGTCGTGTTTGCGATTTGTATATTTCGTACGACATCCTGTCCCTGCCATAGCATTAAGCACAGTAGTCCACCCGTCCCCAGGAACACCACTAAGACATAGAGAGCCGTCACTGACCTCATTGTGAGTAGCCAGCCCCCTGTAAAAGACAAAACAGACATATCGAAAGATAACATAATTATGAGCCCTATCAGTGACACTTGATCCTAATATATTCACCACCAGCATTGGTACATTACCAGAAAACACGGGGCATTTACCCAATGTTATTTCAATGTTGGGCCATCGTCGACGGGGGTCCAACATTCATTTTGTAGTGGGGCTTTGAGTTGACACAGGCTCACATGGCTCAAAAAGATAGATTGGGACGTCAATGTTCATGGACCAAGTCTAGTATTCTAAGCCCGGCCAATCGAAGAGTGAATCAGCCTGCCACATGACCAGATCACTGCCGTCATTCTGTTGTTATTTAAATTATGGGGCTGATGTATTTTTTTATTATTGAAATCAACACACACAAATAATATTAGCCTAATCCTTGTCCTGATTTATTTTATTGGCCTGATTCATATGATTGTCCTGATTTATATGATTGTCCTGATTTATATGCTTGTCCTCATTTATATACTTGTCCTGATTTATATGATTGTCCTCATGTATATACTTGTCCTGATTTATATGATTGTCCTCATGTATATACTTGTCCTGATTTATATGATTGTCCTCATTTATATACTTGTCCTGATTTATATGATTGTCCTCATTTATATACTTGTCCTGATTTATAGGATTGTCCTCATGTATATACTTGTCCTGATTTATATGATTGTCCTCATTTATATACTTGTCCTGATTTATATGATTGTCCTCATTTATATGCTTGTCCTGATTTATATGATTGTTTTATTTTATATGATTTTTTTTATTTATATAATGGCTGTAAATTTAATATATAGATCTGAAATAAAAGGTCCCATGACTGAGCCTTGACGTACCCCTACTGTTAACAGTCATGTAGAGAGGTCGTTTATCATGTTTATATAGATTAGAAATAACAAATGGCCCATTACTGAGTATTCGTGTAATCTACTGCTACCCAGCAAACACGAGACGTTGAACCGATGCTGGATTGATGTTGGTCCATCGTCTACGACGCTGGCCCAACATCAATCTAGCATCGGTTCGACGTCTCGTGTTTGCTGGTTAGTTATTAAAGGGACTGGCCCAGGCTAAAATCATAAAAAAATCGGTGATTTTATTTCGGGTTCCTTATATGACCATATGTTGTAAACATGTACATAGATAGAACTGCAATTTTTTTTATAATTTTTGTGCTGCGCATTCACCAGTTAGGCTAGATATAGAGGCGAAATTCCCGCATTCCCTATTTTTGACATGGGTGTCAATAATTAGAAATCATGAATTTCGTCTCTATATCTAGCCTAACTGGTGAATGGGCAGCACAAAAATTATAAAAAAAATTGCAGTTCTAGTCTATGTAGATGTTTGCAACATATGGTCATATAAAGAAACCGAAATAAAATCACCGATTTTTTAATGATTTTAGCCTTTAAATGACGAGAAATGTCCATCAACATGAACCGGCTGTGTATAATTCTGGACATAATCACCAAACTGCTAAGCCAAGGTGGTTCTCAATTTACATGTTGACATAGGATCGTCACTTTGCTAGGGCCGGGTAGATAGGGTGTGTTCGCTGGAGCATCACCATTGTACATTGATATGCTTGCATTCTCACCCCTTGTTTCTACATCTCATTTTTATGTATAATTAATATATAAACTGACTAATAAGCCTCAAGGGCTGGGTACTGAAATCAAACTGATTATATTTGTTGATTTTGTTGTATTTTGTACTCGTCAGTATACTAAAATAATTGAATTAAATTGAATTTCTTATGTTAAATAAAGATTGTCGCCGCAATTTCATTTACAAATTATGAATGACATGACTGAAAATGTAAGTTTTAAATTAAATTCCGCAAAACCGTTATTATGGCTTGTTTAAAACATCATAGCTAGTTCAATATTTGCTTTAAAATGTGACATTCGCCAGGGTTCAAGCATTGATCCCACCCAGCAGCATTCTAGCATTCATCCTACCCACCAGCATTCTACCATTGATTCTCCCCACCAGCATTCTACGATTGATCCTACCCATCAACATTCTAGCATTCATCCTACCCACCAGCATTCTAGCATTAATCCCACCCACCAGCATTTTAGCATTGATCCCACCCACCAGCATTTTAGCATAGATCCCACCCACCAGTATTCTAGCATTTATCCCACCCACCAGCCTTCTAGCATTCATCCTACCCACCAGCATTCTAGCATTGATCCCACCCACCAGCATTTTAGCATTGATCCCAACCACCAGCATTCTAGCATTGATCCCACCCACCAGTATTCTAGCATTTATCCCACCCACCAGCATTCTAGCATTCATCCTACCCACCAGCATTCTAGCATTCATCCCACCCACCAGCATTCTGCCATTGATCATACCCACCAGCATTCCAGCATAGATCCTACCCACCAGTATTCTAGCATTGATCATACCCACCAGCCTTCTAGCATTCATCCTACCCACCAGCATTCTAGCATAGATCCTACCCACCAGCATTCTAGCATTGATCCCAACCACCAGCATTCTAGCATTGATCCTACCAACCAGTATTCTAGCATTGATCCTACCCACCAGTATTCTAACATTGATCCTGCCCACCAGCATCCTAGCATTGATCCTAACCATCAGCATTCTAGCATAGATTCTACCCACCAGCATTCTAGCATTGATCCCACCCTCCAGTATTCTAGCATTGATCCTACCCACCAGCATTCCAGCATAGATCATATCCACCAGTATTCTAGCATTGATCCTACACACCAGCATTCTAGCATTGATCCTACCCACCAGCATTCTAGCATAGATTCTACCCACCAGCATTCTAGCATTGATCCCACCCTCCAGTATTCTAGCATTGATCCTACCCACCAGCATTCTAGCATTGATCCTAACCATCAGCATTCTAGCATAGATTCTACCCACCAGCATTCTAGCATTGATCCCACCCTCCAGTATTCTAGCATTGATCCTACCCACCAATATTCTAGCATTGATCCTACACACCAGCCTTCTAGCATAGATCATACCCACCAGCCTTTTACCATAGATCCCACCCACCAGCCTTCTAGCATAGATCCTACCCGTGCTCGGCACTGATATATATTGCATCATATCACTGACAATCAGGCCTACTAGATAATCAAATTGGCAACATGTAGTTGTGTCTACCCTAGCAAACATAATACATTGTACCAATGCTGGTTTCATGTTGAGCCAGCGTCGCAGACGGTGGGCCAACATGAAACCGGCATTGGCGTAATGTCTCTTGTTTTGCTGGGGCAGAAAACCTAAGTTTAAAACGAGTCACACAATCAATGCATAAATATATCACAAATATGTCAACAGTGTCAGCACGGTCTAATGTAAAGATCACCTTCTGAAAAGAATAGCGCACATCTTGTAGTGTTCTCCCTACAACACTCTTACACACTTTTGTAAATGTACTATATGTGTACATTTAAAATATATGTCATGAATGGTCATATTTCGTCGGCTTTCTGATAAAACCTACTCCATTTTTCCCTTCTTTATATTAAGATTGTGACTATTTTTTTAATACTGAATACATTACATTTACAAAATGAAGTAACATTGCGGTTTGAAGTTAGTGATACGGCTTTATCCTTATTGAATAGTATTTCCCCACGTTTGAAAAAAACTGGAGAAAGCATGCTTTTGCAGGAAGCCGACAATTTTCCCGTTTACCAAACAGCGCAAGCAACACAACTCAACGAATGTATGTGTTACTAAAGGGGCTGAACCCACATGTTATGATAAACCGATGTCAAACAAAGAATGTTTGTGTATTTCTAAATATGTTTTGCGGTTTGAAGTTATTGATAAGGCTATATCTGTATTGAATACTATTTTGACCACGTTGTGTTGCTGTGCGATTATTGTGACACCACCATAAAAAAAGCCGAAAGCACGGCAGGTGCATAATCATCACACAAAATATTTTCAATGCGGCTGTTGCGACCTCTGTTGAATTAAAAACAAATACAAATAATTTATATTTCTGTGGATATTTAAGTACACGATGTCTCCTTCATGCCGGATATCAGATATAACTGTTTTGTGATAATCTGCCAGGGATACGGCGGATTAAAAGATATGTGTCTGGTCTGTGACAGAGGTTATGAATTTAAGCCTAATTTGAACTATGGTGACCTTTTTACACACTAGGGGGGCTAGCTCAAAATCTTTCTGGGTAGCAAACCCATATCGGAGCTGTTTTTGAAAAAGAACCTTCCAGGCTTCATTATGATATGCGGTACTAGATAGGGGGAAGGGCAAAAAAGAAGCAAAATGGGGTGGTGAGACTTTATTGTATCTGTCTGTCTCAGGGAGGAGAAAGTGACGGTTCACAAGTAGTCACTAGGTGGCTCTTCGAAGTTGAAAAATGAAAAGAAACCGTATATCATGTATTACAGCTCTAACTGAACATACGCCTTGATAAACTACGTACATGTATTAGTTTAAAGACACACAGAATCCACTACAATGATTTCACATTAACCCTTTCAAGCCTGAATATATCATTGTAATCTTCATCCACTACAAGCCGCGAATTGCTGTCGCAATTCTCGACTTGTAGTGGATGAGGATGATTGAAGTGGGAGACAAATGAAAAAAAATTGTTCTTATTACACCAATTCCACAAAAAAATCTTTCTAAAACCCCTTTTTTTTAACCCTGTACGTCTTCAAGTCGAATTTGCTACACAATGACTGACATGCATACCTGACAGTTTGGTGTGAATGGACTGTCCATATGATTTACCACGGTAATAGATATACATGATATTAAATTGCGAGTACACAATAGAGTTATATGATACCTAGAATGCATGTTTGTATTTAATGCGTTTGTGGACTAGCATAATAATACATTCAACATATGAACAATCAAATGTATGCGCTTAGTTATCCGGTTATGGTAATTTATTGGGATTTAATTATGCAGCCTTGGGCAATGCTACACATGAAAGCTTTAAACCGGGGTAGCTCCCTACTATTTGTATTTCTCAATAACTGCAGTGAATTATTGTAGACAAACATTGGTATGTAATTATACCCCAGATTTTTAAACATTTTGAAACACAACATGAGAGTCTTGCCTATTTAATTGCCCATGGTGGTATTATCGTCAAGAAAAAAATCTTCTCTGTCAGACTACTAGTAAACTATAAAATGATCTAATAGTGTATTTTATCCCTCGCTTAATACATCTTTGGTGTTGTAGTGGTCGAGTGCATACAAAAAATGGTTGTTCCAAAAGCATATTTACAGCTTTATCACAATAAGAGCACATTAAATATAAATTTACATAGTTTTATCAAAATATTGAAACGGAATAATTCAACAGCTAAAAATAATCAGATATGGTAATGTGTTTATGTTATTATAAGCTTAATAATCAACAATGACTTACTATTAAATATTTAGTAATGAAGAATACATTTACGACAATATTGATGATATATCAGCCAAGAATATATAGTAGTGGACCAGATGGCATTAGTAATGAACTTTGTATGTTTGGTAAAAATGTCCCCATCTTTTTAAAACATTATTGATCAAAATAACCCTCTTTGTAGCAAATCAAAATTATTCAAAAATGTAATGTCCAATGAATATCTCAATGGTGGCATTATCTTGTTATAATAAATAATTTCAAAAGTTTACATTGTGATGTTGATAGAGTGATGACATATCTTCAAGTTATCCAGGTGGGTCTTTGCAGACATTGCAATTGTGTGTCTTGGAATTATAGCAATAAATCTCAAAATTAACCAGCTATTTGAATGGTATACATCATGTATAACGTGTAATATATCTTGTTTCAATTTCATACCCGGGCATATTCACACTGTTTAATGTCTTATACATAATACATCCTACCGTTGTAATGGCATATATAATTGCACTCGAGTTGTATTTATTATATAAATCGATGACAATTATAATTTCTGTTTTTATGAGTGTTTTTTCCGCCTTCGTCGACGCTGGAGTTAAAACAAAATTTGCTCGACGTCTCGTGTTTAAGTCAATGAAATAGGCTAATAAAATGGATTTAAAGGTGATCTATTACCCCTTATATGGTATGAATAATTATGTCCTTATATGGGGTGATTGGCTATCATGTGACCCTTTCAGAGAGTCACGTGATAGCCAATCACCCCTTATCTGAAAGGGTCACATGATAGACTATCACTCCATATAAGGACCCCATATATGGGGTGACTGGCTATCATGTGACTCTCTGAAAGGGTCACATGATAGCCAATCACCACATATAAGGAAACACTTGTGTCCCATCTTGTGGCAACTTTGATTTATTTGTCACAAAATTATTCATACTATATAAGGGGTAATAGATCACCTTTAAAACGACTCTCATTGTGATTATCGGGGGTCAAGTGCGCGATAATGACAACATAATGATGCGAGTTATGTACCCACGACACGTAATCACCAAACATTACTTTGTCAGTAAATACTCACTCGGTAATACTTTCCTGGCGCAATTATGAAGGCAAATATAATAAAAATATGGTATGCGTTGTGCTGCTGGGCTGGTATTCTCGTACAAGTTACGATATATCGTAGGCTTCTGATTGGTCGAGATGGCCATCTCGACCAATCAGAAGCCTGCGATATATCGTAACTTGTACGAGAATACGGGCCCTGCTCATACATATCTGGCCCGAATTCTCGTAGAAGTTACAATACACCGTATTAGGTATCAGATAGGTCGATATGGACATCTCCACCAATATGATGTCTATGATATACATGATATATTGTAACTTCTGTAAGAGTACGGACCACACAGCTCAAATGACATCAGTGAAAATGTGTTTGTATGGCATAATTTCATTTTAAAATAGTAAGATTATATGCATACGGCATCGTTGGGAAGGCGAGATGAGCTCATCTCAGCACAAGTCGCTACATCAAGCCCAGGGCCGTATTCAGGGGTAACCCCCCCCCCTTCCTCTAAAAACAAACCAAAAAAAACAGCTACTGGACTAATAGATTTGGACTACATTGGGATCTATGATGTATTGACTTTTTGAAACTAAGTGGGTAATGACAATAAAACTTTGAGGCATCATTAGGGTTTATGGTAGATTAAATGAAGGTTCTTAAAGGTTATTTTCATATGAATTTATATATTATGCGCTCACCGCATTCATTTTTTTATTTAGAAAATTAGGCATTTAGGCCTATACTTAGGAAAAAAACAAATATTTTTCATATGGAGAGTAAATAATAAAGTTTTCTAAGATGCCAATGTCATACGTACGTGTAAATTTAGTCGACATTAAATCGATATGAATTAGGACATAAATTATTAGGGTATGTTATAGGCCTACTGGTTTTAATTTATTTTTCACGTGTTCACTAAAAGCTTTGTATTTTTTCCGCAATTTACGTTTTGTAGTGGACTTAAATTCTCATTGATGGGCATGTATGCTCGCAAAAATCATGGATAAGCAAAATTACCAACAGATAAAATGTATAATAACTAAATAATGTTTACAAACACGTTGCAAACACAAATGTTGCCTAGTTCTAGAGGTAGTCGGAAATAAAAAAGTTCGGGGGGGGGGGGGGGGGAGGTCATTAGCAGATCAAGAGATGGGGCCATGGTGGTCAATTAACAGCTCAATTAGGGGACTATGTCTCCAGGAATCAATTTCAAGTGCTCCCAGAAACAACTAAAAACAAAAATGTGTTGCCAAGTACAAGGAAATTGCATCTAAAAGTTGTCGGAATAACAAAAAAGTTCGGGTGGGGGGCATTAGCGGATCAAGAGATGGTGGTAGTTAACTCTTTAAGTGCTTCATTACTACTTAACATTTTCCTTTCATTTGAAGTTGGCATTGCTCACGCAATTGCCAACTTCAAATGAAAGGAAAATACCTCCTCACTTAAAAATTAAACCTGCTAAATTTCACAATGGGGGCTTTACTCAAGATTTATACATGCATATTTGTTCAATTTCTGTCAAAATTTAGTTGTGGAAAACAGTATGAATGCGCTTAAAAGCGTCGCCCGCACTCAAAGGGTTAAGAGTTCAATTATGTGTAGAGAAATTAATTTCAAGTGCTCCCAAAAACAACCAAAAACAAAAATGTCCTAGGGGGGCTTACAGCGCCTCACCCAAACTCCGCCTGCTAGTTTCGGATCGCTGCGCTAGCTTCATATTGCCAGTAACATGCACATAAAGATACAACTATAAAAACATGACGGTCTACCCCACTCTGGCGGATCGCCATTTTGTAACCCCCCTAGTCAGAAGCTCTGAATACAGCCCTGAAACCCGAGCCTTCAGGCGAAGGCTTGATGTGGTGAGTAGTGCTGAGATCAACCCGTCTCGCCGTACCCAACGATGCAGTATGTATTTTCTCGTACGAATGTCTACTTAAAGCGGAAAAATCGAGCTGAGCAGTGAATCGTTTTTTGGAGAGAGTGCGAGATGGGCTGATCTCACCATACGTTTCGTAATGAAAGCCAACATCATGAGTGCGAGAATTGGCTATTTATATATATATAATATTATATTTGTATTACTGGATTAAGCTTCCATTCAGGAAAGGCCATCATACTCTAGGCCAAGTCCAGCTCTTTGGGCTGCATTTGGGTTATTCTCCCCAAACGAGTAATACATCTTCCGAACTAAATACTAGCTTCAGACCTATGCTGCAGAAATATCACCCCTAGCCAATAATTATAAGGACCTAAGTACACTTTACAGAACACTACCCGTTTATTTAGATGTCGATGCGTATTGAGTGGATTAATGCTGATCCACCCTGTGTATCAAACCAATATAGCTGCAAGCTATCTTATTTACAGACCGTTACGTTTTATTCTCTGCATTTCGACACTCAGTATTGTTCACAGGCTATCATCACATACGTTCTCCTCTGGTGGACAACAGCAGCATAACGGTCAATAGCCAGCAAACACGAGATGCTGACCCGATGTTGATTCAATGTTGGCCCGACGTCGTAGACGGTGGGCCAACATTGAATCAACATTGGGTTAACGTCTCGTGCTTGCTGGGTAGACACCGTCTAATGTCAGCCCATCGCTGGGCGAGCGTCGCAGGCGGTGGCCCAGCGATGGCCTGACATTGGGCCAGCAACTCGTGATTCCGCAGAACCACCATGCAGTCTATCTAGTGTGTCTTGTTGTGCATGTACCATGCATGGTTTATCGGTTCAATGAGCTGATAACTGGCACACCACACCAGCAACACATGAAGCAGCGTTGACACAATTGAGGTCCTACAACTGTAATTGTATCATTTAGTATTACATTTTCCTTGACTATTTAATCACCACAGATTGGTTTTTAATCAGTGCCACAAATGGCAATTTCTTCCAAAATTGCACACAAAACACCTTGTCGTTTCGACTAGAATGCTTCATTTGACAGGGAAGTTTTTCACCAGGCACCGACAAACGGTAATTTAATGCTTCAACGGTTTGTAAATTCGTTGTATTGTTAATTTGTTTTGGAAAAGCATCAAAAAACTTTTAAAGCTGTATAACGTGATGGCTGCAAACTTATTTGTTTAGTGTTTATAATTGCGTTTCACTAATATCGTCAATATGCTCCGGTTACATGTGCGATAATTGCACGGAGTTTTTTTATGGGCTACTAGTGTATTAATATTTCTTATTTAAATTCGAAAAAAACGTGGTGCACTCTTCATCATTTTACAGATTAGTCCCTGTGGTCATATCATAGCTGATAATTCAACAGGACGGGTGTCAGCTAAACATTACATCATGTTTACATTCTCAAAGTGGAAATGTCCTTACTAAACTAAACGGCAAGATTCTCGCAATAATGCGATTAAAACCATCGCATCCAAGTACAATAATCATACGAGTCTGACAAGGATCAATTTTATTAACATGATTATAATTATACTAAAGATTGTATATATACTCGGGTAGTGAGGGAATGGTTGCAGGTAAATCGATTGCAGAGAAAATTAATCACAAAATGGCTGGAGTGGTTGGTGAAGTATACTCGGATTCACATTAACGTGCTGAATGAATTTCTATGATTTCTCATTCAATTCTCAACCAATTTTCATGAAATTGTACATCCACTATTTTCTAGTGATGCGGCGACAACCCTGACAATTTCATTGAAAAATAGGGTAGGCCCCTATAGTTTAAAAGTTGTTTTTTTATCATGTTGTAAATGTTGCCCCTCTATAAACCCATTCACTTCGTTTCACAATTTCATTAGGCCCCTACGTGTCATTTTCATTCATCAGAGCCACTATCCTTCAACTAGCGTCAGCTAGTGGCTCTGATTGATTGCACTGTAAAATATGTTCTGTAGACGTATTCGTTCTGTAGACGTATTTGACCTGAATTTGTATCTGGCCAATAAGGCAATACCTGACAAAAATAGTGTCCTTGACATTCTAAACCACATGGTCAGACCAAGGAATACATGTAGCCAGGCACGTGACTATTTTTGTGAAATTAACAGCTTCTTTTAACCTGTTTAACAGAGGGTGGGGTGGACCAGGGAGGGGTTTGACTACATTACTACATCTAAAATGTTATATTTGGTGTTCAACTTGGCCTGACATCTTGTGGATATTTAGCTCCTGTCAGTATTGTCTGATGAGATATAGGCCTACATCAGCCATGTATCATGTGTATTGACTATCCTACTAGTATAGTTTTATTAGATAAGTTAATATACACATGGTCAATGTTGATTTTATGTTGGGCCAACATCGTAATTGACATACATCAATGCAGCATTCTCAATCCTACAGCGTGAACAGAATAGGTCGACACTGGCCCAATGTTTTTTTAATGTTGGGCCTGCGTCGCAAACAATGGACCAACGGTAACCCAATATTGGGTCAGTGTGTCGTACTGACTGAGACTGCACATCAGTAAGAAAGATGACCAAGCGCTGGGTTCATGTTAATCCACAATCCGAGATGCTGTCCCAACATTCAACAAAGATCTCGTGGTTGTTACCATCACTTTGGACATTCTTAAACAAAAGCAAGTCTATAAAAAACAGTAGTAAAAGACGCATATCAAATGTTGCTTTTATGCTGGGGTGTCATTGTATAGAATGGACCAACTATAATACAAGACAAGTTGCATATAATGACAACCATAGCCCAGTATAGGGGAGACATAATTATCATGATTATATAAACTTGTCTCTCATAGGTGGGAGGAATCCTCGAACTTGACAAAGTTTCAGGGTCAGGTGTGGGTCACGAGACACCAGTTTTTGAGGCCCTATCAGAACGCAGTAATTCAAAGCACTGTAGCAGGGTCACCTAGCTGTGCTAGTGTGGCCCTGAGAAGGAGGCTGCTACGTGTCAAATGGAATACAACTTCACCAGAGTGGTCAGTGAGTGAGTTAATATTGCTGTACGTCAATTTCTGCACAATCATGGCAATATCGCAACAGAAAGAAGGCCGAAGTAGGGAGTATGCCCTACTCTCAACGAATGACTTCAAGGGTGGCCTTCGAACAGTTTGGAGCACTGTATATGCACAACTTTTATGACAAACATCCACCCTTACCGGATTCGAATCTAGTACCTCTGTGTTTCAAGACACAACAATATCAAATAAGCCATGCAGGCCGGCCGCCTGAGTAGTCGCCACGTGAATTCCGCCACCTGAAACCCTTTTGAATGGCTACCGGGTGAAAAATAATGTTATATAAGACCCCCTCCCCCATACTTCATTGTATTAGCTAGCTCGATGAAAACATTCGAGGTCAAGGCTATTGAATTTCACAGAATAGGAAATAGTGTGTGTAAGATTATTGATTAATAAGTAAACGAAATTCCTTCACCCTGGTTAATGTCAATCTGATTATAGGAATGTATGGGATTTAATGAGGAGCTGGGGAGTTTCAT
>OZ024905.1:94855863-94943363 GCA_964017125.1 Flabesymbios commensalis | reverse complement strand
GTTAGAATCCATCGCACAGTGTATTTAGCGAAGAAGAAATTGGAAACAGTCATCATGGAAAGAAGTAGATACCGCGATTCGAAACGTAATCTAACCAACAATTCTTCCCATAAGTATATTTTACAATGCATGATTATCATATTTATTTCGCTGATGGTTGGTTATTTACCAAGTTTGGTTGTTGTAACGAGAATTGTGAATGGTTTATATGTACCGTCTAGTGCTCTCCCATTGACAATGTTAATTTTGCATTTCTCTAATGCTGCACATAGTCTAGTTTATGTAGTTTTAGATACCAATTTCAAAAGGAGTTTCAAGTCATTTCTGAGTCAGTCAAACACTGTTATCCCAAGTAATACCATCGAAATGATATCATAGTCGAAAATACAACATTGGTGCTATGTGGCAACATCCAGATAGGAGTAAATCTAAATGAAAATACGGCATTAATGCCATGTTGCAACATCCAAATAGGAGTGATTAAATCTAAATGAAAATACGACATTAATGCCATCCAAATGGGAGTGAATAAATATAAATGAAAGACAGTAGAATTTTAATAATAGTAGGATGTATGATCCGAGAATTGACGTCTGAATCAAAGTTTGCATTCTTAAAAAATAGATTTTCCAGTTTTAAGTACAATGTATAATAATATCATGTTTTATGTATAAATGTTATTGAAATATCTATGTTTGAAAGTTATTTAATTACGTATGTGTTGGGTATGAGTGTTATTGAATTATTTATGTTTTATGTATGAATGTTATAGTCTGTGGCCTAAAACAAATTGTAACTTTTATAAGAATTAAGTTTCTCGGTACCAAACTAAAGCTTATCATCTCTAGATTATATGTAGACCGTGGTACCTTTTTTAAAGTTGTCGGAAAAAGGTTAAAACAGGCCAAAATAACCAAATTTGGCACAGGGACTCCTTATACATGTTATAATAATAAGCTTTGTGATATTTTAGAGGGGGGACAAAAACTGATAAGATACCTCATTTGCATCAATTTAAGATGGTCATCATATGATTTGCCAATTATCACATTATGCCTCACAACTTTGGAATAAATAAGGATAGAAACATGTATAATGTGCAAAATAATAAGGATTGAATTGAAATGTCCGGCCTCGATATAGCGCGAGGGCAAACCAATGTACAGCAGCTCTATGGACAATGGCAGATACCAAGCTGTGTTGTCGATTATGATTTATCTTTGTTGTTTTCATACAGATGTCTATTAATCTCTTTGATACTGTCCGTGTGGTGGCTTCAACATGTAAGTGAGCGTGAGCGAACTGTTTCTTGTCTAATGCATTTTTGCTAGGGCATCACGCGTCCAGACAAATGTTATTAAACGAATGTATTATTCTACACTGAAGCGAACAGACACGACACAATCACAGCGAATTCTAAGGCAAGAATATTATTTGTTCAAGATAATCTTGTATCAGCTAAATGCTTTGGGCACATTAGGCTTGCGATCAAAAACACAGACAGCTTCGCCGGGCGACTCCTAAAGCTCCTTGCGATTGATCAGTTGAAAGTTTGTCTGCACCACCGCCCTGCGACGAACTCCGATCAGTCTCAGTACAATAACAATTCCAGATTGGTAGCTGTTCAAATTGTTATATGGCAATCCTTCTGATAAAAGTCGACGACAGCACCGAGATGGGCCGCCGTCTTCGACGTCGGCACAACATTAAAACAACAATGGGTCAATGCCTAGAGATAGCTGGGTTAAGACGCTCACCCAACATTGGTTTTAAGCTGGCCTAACATCACACCAACATCGTTTCAACGTAATAGTCATCTGCATAAGGTTAAACCCTGCTAATAAACATACCGGGAACCATAATCGTGCTTTAGAGCTTAACCTTTTCACTACCATACATGACGGAAATTTCCGTCGTCATTCGTCAATGAACGTAACCATAAAATGACACAAATTTTCGTCAAATATATACAACATTTATGTATTTTTCGTCATTTGAAGCTGGAAATTGCGTTAGCAATTCCAGCTTCAAATGACGAAAAATAGAACTCCTACACCAGTATATCTGGATCCTGGCATGCACTCCGGCCTGGGAGTCAAAGGGTTAAAGGTTTAACATGTTAACATGGTTCATATCCTGCGTCTGACATGCTGACAGATGGAAGAAAATTATTATATCCCACGTGAACACGAGGCGTTCCGCCAATGTGAATTTAGATCTAATACTGGACCAGCATCGTAGATAGTAAGCCTACCCAGCATTAAAACAACATTAGACAGTATTGTTTACGAGGAAGTTGACAGTACATCTACTTTTATGGTGGGGAAGTTACAGGTAGGCCTACCATGTACAACACTTAGGTCACAACAGATAAACAGCCATAAACATCTCGTGTTTGTCTACAACAGAGTTTGTTAAATTATATGAAGGGCGGTTGGAGGGGGGGGGGGTGTTTCGGCTGGGAGGGGGGGGGGTGTTTCGCCAGGAAACGAATCAATTACTCAACTGTTCAATTCTGTTTAATTATGTAATTTGAACAAATTATGTTACTTGAAATTCCGAGAACTTGAATTTTCTGGAACTTGGGAACTTGAAGTTTCAAGAACTTGAGAACTTGAAATTCCGGGAACTTGGAAACTTGGGAACTTGGGAACTTCGGAACTTGAAGTTCCGGACACTTGGGAATTTCGGAACTTGGGAGCTTCGGAACTTGGGAGCTTCGGAACTTGGGAACTCACTGTCGGGTGTTCCCTAAATACGTGCCTGTGGAGCGAAAGCCACCAATAAATTGAGTCACGTGTTCACATTGCCTACGGGAACATCAAGTGAGCGTATATATCATTTTCAGTTTATGCTAAATACGGTAACGAAGAATACGGCAGCAGGGTGGACTCAGTTGTGTCAATAATACACCATTTTCAATAACAACACGCCACACAGTGAGCAGTCCTGAACTGTTTTAATCAGACAACTGTTACACACTTTTCAATGACAACACGCCACACAGTGAAGAACGCTGAACTGTTTTAATCAGACAACTGTTCACGCACAAACTCGTTCAAGCAGTCTATAATGACAAGGCACCAGCTACAACTGATATTTTAAATGATATTAGATGTCCGTGTACATTATCATGATGATGTAAGACCAGCAATAACATTTTCTTCCCCTTGTAGTTGTTTCTATAAAGGTAGCGCTTGCAGTATCGTGTGAAGATAACTCAACAGTACTTACTGTGATTGAACGAGCATCAACCACAAGTACCCAAAGTCATTCCCCATCTCAGTTTTACTATTTAAAATGGCGATTTAAATGTCTGAACTATATTTTTAACAGGACCACCCATAAATGTTTTGTTTTCAAATTATCGTACTCAATTAACTGAATTAAAATCATTTGTCTGAAAATAGTGGAATACGTTAACTGTGTTACTCTTGAACATTTGAAGCAATCATATGTATGCATTGAATGTGCAACATGTACATATTACAATAGAGAATTTAAAGAAAAGAGAATTTTACCTTTTTTATAATCTTCAAATTATAAATTGACTAAAAAAATGAGGTCTGCGTCCTTGAATTATTCAAAATTGAAGTATTATTAGATTTTTTGTGGCATACGACAAAGTTCGAAATTCGTCTAATTAATATACTAATTAATGAAAAATCATGACGAAAAAGATATTTCTCCAGCTACGAATCTCGAAGTATGTTTTACACCATATCCAGGTCCATATCTAGCACTTAATAAGTGCTGACTGTTAAGAAAAATGTACGGGTTCATGTCAATTCCTACTGGACTAATTTGCCAATCATGAAATAATGCAATGATCACATTATGCATCGCAACTTTTTTGACAAATACATATATGACAATGAACACATTACCACTTCTACACTTTTTTAAAAGCGGCTGTTCTACTTTGTAAGGAAATATGTACCCAGAGCTTGTAAACAGCATTTCTGTTAATTTGCAGATTTGTGGTGTAGAGAGGTGACCCGGGCCTATGCACTGATAATTCAGATCATTGCATACTATCCAATAAAACATATTGAATGAAGATTATTGCATTCTTGTTGTATCCAGATTATTACAACTGAAAAAAACATGCACAAAAAAAGAGTGATTTTATCATGTTTATATGTAAAGAAAACTATAAAAACACATCAAGTTGAGATTTGATTTTCCAGGTTACTCTTTTGATGACAAATGACAAATATTTGATTCATTCATTCAATCCTTAAAAGATACAATTTGATCAAAGTACCTTTACTGTAGCTTATTTATAACTATCCCACAGAGAATTGTCTTTTAGGGCATTTTATTAGTTAATGGGTATACATAAGTAAACTGCAAAACTATTCTATAGATTTTGTAAGTGTTATCAATTATTTTTAACTACAAGCCCTAATATCGCGCAGCATAAAAGTACAGCACAATATAATTGACCAATTCAGATGCTAAAATTTCAAGATGGTGGCATATTTCGCGTGTCAACACTCTACAGCCAATATTGTAAACAAAAGTGTTTTTTCTCAAGTATGGTGTTGGGCCCTGTATTTACATACCAAATGAATGACGATAATGATTAACTATTAGTTGAGCCAATAATGTGACAGACTGAGACACTCTTTTCTTTATTAAAGGACAGAGTACTATTACATATTACATAGCCTACGTTTAAAGCAAACGTAAGATCCTCCTGTGGTCGAAACCCATTAGATTTAGCAGCAAACTCCGTAGACGTAAGCATTGTTTTGTACCTATCCAGTGTACACACAACATTGAACATGTTGAGGCTCAATATTGAGACAGGAATATAGGAATATGACAATATGAATTCAGGATATGGCATAATAATGTAATGAATAATATTGTAATGTCAAGATATGGCGTTATGATATTATATATATATGACTGTTTGCAGGTGTCTTAAAATGTGGAAGTAGGTGGGTGTAGACGATACAATTAATTATCATCATTGAAATGACAAGGCCTATATTATTTGGTAATATAATATCACAAGATGGCTTTGTAATCTCAGTCCATATTATTATAATGTCAGGCAATGAATTTACATTGTCCGGATGCGACATTATATTGTCCGAATATTGGATCAGAAGATAAAGGCAGAATATGTTGGCTAAACAGTATGTCAATTATGTCAATTATATTAATGTTTCGACCAGAGGGGGATCTTCGATTGGCTTTCAACATAGAAACAAAGCCCGGCTTTAGTCTGTTTGATATGGAAGGGAATAGGGTTCATAATTCATACATGCGTTGTTCAATATCCATTATGCTATGGTGGTTCTTCTATGTGCCTACATTCTAAAGTGCAACGTTCAATGTCGCTAGTTTCATCACGCTATGTTCAATACTCTATGTGCCGAGTGACACATTTCAAAGTGCATTATGCTATGTTGGTTCTTCTATGTGGCAGAGTGCGTTATTCTATGCTGGCTCGTCTTTGGTGCTACATTCTAAAATGCAATGTCGCTAGTTTCATTACGCTATGCTCAATATGCTATGTACCAAGTGACAAATTTCAAAGCGCATTAAATGCTATGTTGCTTCTACTAATGTGGCAAAATGCATTATGCTATGCTGGTCCATCTTTGGTGCTACATTCTAAAATGAAAAATTCAATGCCACTAGATGTAGTTTATCATGCTCTGTTTAGTAGGTCTAACGTGTTATTCTAGTTCCAAGTCCTATGCATATTAAAGAATAACAACGCACGTTATGTTGTGACGGTTTTTCTATGCTGCCACGTCATAACCAATATCCCCCCGTAGACCCTCTCAACACGATCATCAACACAGAACTTCATACAACTTAATATAAGCCTGGCATATATAAGTATATTACCAGAGGTGAATTTTTGTTAATTTCTCAGTTGGTAGTCTAATATATTATTGACCACTTGTAATTGTCATGAAATTTTACGAGCACTATTTGCTAGTGATGGGGGGAATACCCTGACAATTACCTTGGAAAATAGTGTATAGTTTAAAAGCTAGTCTATGTGGTAAACAGATAAATAACAAGTGGTAAATAAAAAAATCTGAACCGGGATCGCAGACTGTGTGCCAACATTTAATCGACATTGGGTGAACGTCTTGTGATTGCTGGGGTTGTCTTGACACAGACCAGTCTGTCTCTGGGGTATGTGCTGATGGGCATGTTAGCGGTACGTAGGCCTACAAATCAACACACCACCGCAGCACTTATAGTGGGGGATCTTAAGTCAATATATGAGATGAAGTGTGCACTTCTGGATAAAATTGTGAATTTTGGCACACAGATAGTTAATATCTTCCTGTACAGGAATTTTGATGGAAGCAAGTTGGTACGTCCAGTTTTTGGCCGACATCTTGGTTTTCAAAATGGCCGCCATATGGGACCTATATTCAGCAATATCTCGAAAAGGGAGACATTTGGAGAGCTCATAACAAGCTGATTTTTTCATGAAAGAACCCTAGAGATATCTAGATTCCCATAGTAAACGTTCTAGAAAATCCTTCTCGAGCACTCTGACATATTCAAGATGGCGTCCAAGATGGCCGTCAGCGTATATTCATACTTGATAAATAGCGTAAAATGGTCGATTTTAGCTCGATTTCCTTTTGTAATATCCCATATCAGATAGTTTTGTGGTCACTAAAGTTATATAAACTACCACCAGTAATTTTGGAAGCATATTTACCCTTTTATCCCAAGAGGCTTTTTAGCTAACGCCCCTGTAATCTTTATTGGGACAACATTATTATTTATAATCAATTAATTAAGTATTAATGGTGATGTATATTGGTTTCAGTAATATAGCTATATTAAAAGCACGCTTATTGGTCAATTGATTTGTATTTTTAGGTATTCAAGATGGCGTCCAATATGGTTGCCAGTGTATGGGCAGATTTAAGAAATTGTGTAAATTCTTCACGGTCATCTTGGATTTATGCAAATAAGGCCTTTGCTATCATTATATACGTGTATACATAGTGTTGCGAATTCAATTCTGAATATATTTTGATAACTTATTCATTTTTATTTGTTGCAAAGCGATAAGGCATTATGTGATAATTGGCAAATCATATGGCGGCCATCTTGAATTTATGCATATTAAGCTTCGCATGAAGGGGGATTTGTGTCACCCCTCAAAAAATACAACAAACCTTACTATAAGGAGTCCCGGTACCAAATACAATGGGTTTATACCAAAATTCACACCTTGGCGAAAGAGTCCATGGACTAAAAGTGATCATTTCCCGAAATTTTGGGTAGGCGCCCGTTTGGCCCTTTCCAGCCTTTTTTGGACAACTTTAAAATGTACACCGGTCTAGATCCAGAGATGATAAACTTTATCTTGGTACAAAGATAAAAAAATTAATGTTATTGAATTATGTATGTTTCATGTATGAATGTTATTGAATTATGCATGTATTATGTAAGAATGTTATTGCTTTAGTGGCTCTTCTATTCCACAAAGTTAAAAGGCAGTAGCTTCTGACTTCAACAGTAAGCAGTCAATCTGAAAGGGAATAATTGACATTTTTTGTATTGACCGATATCAAAGTACATCTCACTTCGAAAACTTGGAACCTCAGCTTAAAGTTTAACTGAAAATATTTGATTAAGTTACTATGGATGTAGTGTATTAAAAATGTGCTTACGCAATAATGACAAATCAAGACGAGCTTTTAGTAAAAAAAGTGTGAAATTGTAAAACTATTTGTTTCTTTATGATATGTAGATTATAACAAGTATGATGATATGAACTGCATTACGCTGGATATATATGATTGTATTGAATAATGATATACATTTCCTGATCTGATGCACTATTAAATATAATTGTCTTTTTCCTTTAGTTATTATTGTAAAGATCATTGTTTTGTATCACTTAAATGTAAACTTCTATGAAAAGTGAAAGTGCACATACAGGCTAAACACATAGCTGGAAATCTGAGGTCGAGCACGCTACCTTTCGGTCAGACTCACCACAATACTGAATCTTTATGAGCGAGCAGAAAAGAATATTGTAGTGTAAACACATAAATAAAAATAGCCTAAACTATGTGATTGTATTTTAAACTTCATTGATATATATTTCATCTCATAAATAGTTTTTTTGTCATTTAAATGATTATTTTAAAGATCAAATTCTTTGCATCCTTTTGCCTTCCCAGCAAACACAAGACGTTCACCTAATGCTGGTAAAATGTTCTATCCTGACCATCTTTCACGCCGCTGGCCCAACATTGTACCAACATTGTTTGGACGTCTTGTGTATCTGGGTTATCTGCTGTATTTTGCTTACGTAACTCACCAGGTGGCGTATATTACAGTTGACTCGCCAGACGGTGCTGCTGTTTTCATGTTTTCACCCACTCAGAAAACACATGCCGTTGACCCAGTGTTGTTTTAATGATGGCCCACAGTCTACGACGCTGGCCCAGCATGAAAACAACATTTATTGAACATCTCGTGGTTGTTGTGCATTTATTGTGAAAACTGTATAGGCTTACTGTAGATCTGGTAATATTTGCGAGGTTTTAATTTTCGCGAATTTCGCGAGGAGGATAAATTCGCGAATTCAACAATCTCCCGAAAATTATTATTATAATAGCGCTACTAATAAAAAATAAAAATCCAAATCAAGAATTCACGAAGATTAAAACCTCGTGAATATTACCAGATTTACAGTATTTGAGTTGTCGTGTGCTAAACGTGTTTGAAAACATGTTAAGTTTTGATTAAGTTTTCTGAAAACATCTGCAGCCCCTGTAACCATGGTAACTGGATGCCTATTACCTGATTACTGTATTTTTATTCAGAAGAATGGTTTATATCTTCCTGTCATGCTTTATTATAAGCAGAGTAATATTACTAGAAATATTGTACTTGTTGTATCATATTATTTATTTCCCGTTTGTTACTGGTCAATTTGTCATCAATAAATAACCTTATGCAGTGGCGGATCCAGGAATTTTTTCAAAAAATTATACTCACCACAGCTGGCAAAGCCAGTCTCTTGTATGCTCTAGAGGGGTACTGGGGCTCTTACTCCACCAGAAATTTGTGAAATCTGAGGCCTCAAATGACGCATTCTGGAGCATATTTTGGCCAAAATCTGGTCCGTTTTTAAATTTGGGACCCTAAACGGGGGGGGGGGGGGCGTGCGCCGGCTGCGCACCCTTCTGGATCCGCCACTGCTATGAGACATAAGATATCAGCTGCGTTTTGTTTTCAATTTTAGTTGATCACGCATAGCCTGGACTTGTTATTACAAAAAGATGTCAGATTATACACTGCTCACGTTATGACAAAAAATTGCATTTTTTTGTCACAAAGTAATTTTACATGCTGATATCACGTGAATGAACGACAGTCACTTTAGTCAGGGATAGCTATGTCAAAATAGGGTCAACCCACCACTAATTGCAACAAAAAATATTCTGTTACCAAAAGTCTCATAAATTATCATAGAACAACATATCAAAAGTCACATAGAATCGGAGGAGTGGAAGATTGCCTAAAATTGCCTATAAATCCAAAATGGCCGCCATGAAAATTGACTGAGTCTTATTTTGGCGATATCTCGGCTAATAATCAATGAAAAATCATGATTTTTGTGTCTAACCTTATGTTTTTCAGGGTCAAGGAATCTCATGAGCACTTTATTGAACATCTCGGACATCCCGTTTACACCACAAATTAAAATATGTGATTTGACGGATGTGAAATCACCTCAAATTTCACGAATTTCAATTTTGTAACATGACCATAATAATATTATGCCTAACTTGATTATTTATGACCTGATCATTATGGCTCTTTTATAATAAACATGTTATTGTATCAGTGGTTAAAGTTTCGAAAGTCATTAGGGGGCTACCATCCAATCACCAGGGGGGAGGGGGGCGGAGTTTTTGTCACGGACAAATTTATTATTTCAACCAAGCCCGGGAAAATACGGGAATTTCGTCTCTATATCTAGCTTAACTGGTGAATACGCAGGAGAAAAATTTAAAAAAAAATTGCAGTTCTAGTCTATGGAATTGTTTACATCATATGGTCATATTAAAAAGCCAAAATAAAATCACCGATTTTTTATGATTTTAGCCTGGGCCTGTCCCTTTAATAGGAGCGCGAAAAAGTTTGTTTTGTGTTTGAAATAACGAGGCCGGCTCCGATGGCTCATTCAATCCGGCTGTGGCTCGAAACTCAAGAGTTACTGGATTCGAATCCTGGTCGGGTCGGATGTTTGTCATCGAGGTTTTGCATATACATGCACAGTGCTTCAAACTAGAGTGGGCAGAGATGTCTATGATACTCTTCACTATAAAGAACCCTAGAAGTTATTCAATAAGAGTAACCCCTTCCTTCTGCTGCAATATTACAATGATTGTGCAGAAAGCAACGTATAGCAATATTCACTTCAGATAACGACACATGTATAGATGATAGGTATTTTGTAGTGTGGTATAGGTAGTTAGATATATATCGTAAAACTTAGTAGGGTATATATACGTGTAAAATACCATATCAAATAAACAGGCGCCAAAATTGGTCTGTGTATGCACCTGAGGGCACTATGAGAACAGCATGTTAGCCAAATATCAAACCAAAATTGCCGTGATTTTGCCACCATAATATGTAATAAATACCTGAATTATGTTGTTTACGTTACTCATACGATTGTTTAGTTTTTATTTGATTGTGTTATGTTTTAACATTCTCTAAAATAAATAAGCATTTTTCACATTTTCGACATGTTTAGATTTTCTAAATGGCAAATTTTTTGTTTCAACATTTTGACAAAAAATCAAAAAACCTCTCAAATTTAAAAACCACCACAACAAATAATATGACTATTATATCAACAGTTTGATTACTTCTGGTATCCCTTAAGTTTCGTACTTGTATTTACTTTTTTTCGGCACGTAAATAATCAACATAGGTTTCTAAAGCTAACAATTTTCTATTTTTTCTGAATTTAGTCTATACGATTCAGGCCTCAACTCATACTTACGTAACACCAGGTGTTTCAATTCTGAATAGCCCTCGTTCTCATGTAACAGGTTAACACATTTCTGTGCCCGACCTCTTAGTGCACTTTGCACCATGATTACTCATGATTATTTAGGCCATTTTAAGGCTAGAACAACTTTCTCAAAACAACGGAAAATCTCTTCACCAGAATCTTCATTAAATGAAGGCATTAATCTAAGAGATTTAGCCGGGTCAAACATACCCACAATCTTAGGCCTACTCTTTTCACTGCCAAGTTTTAACTTTAACATTTCAAGTTCATGAGTACGTTGCTCACCTTGCTGTTTCATCATCATCTCTTGTTGTTTCAACTGCGTTTGTAACTTCTCCTTCTCCCATGTCAGCTGTTCAGTCGTCATACCTTTGGACGAAGCGAAGGTACAGCAGCTGCTGTGGGCGATTCAAGAGAACGCTTGGCCTGTCCAATTCACCGCTATCTAGTAAATCATTACTAGCCCAATACAATATTATTGATTTAACAATATCAGCTTTTGTTTGATATTGTGAAAAACATCAAGAGAATAATGTTTTGCGACCAGCAACAAATCGGGCCGTTTCTCTTTTTATAGACACGCTTGCGTGTACATTACCTGGCGAGCCCGGCCAATTTCATTTATGGCCGGGTCGAGGCCAAGGTTCTTAGTCACGTGACTTTCAAGCTTGTGCTATTGAGGCCGGTGAATAATTTTCTGGGTCAAGTCATAGGAAATGCGTCAGAGGGGGAATACAATACTGTGAACAACTCTTAATCCGGGGAAGTGACCTTTCAAAAATGCCTGAATTCGAGGATTATCCTATTTTCATCTAAAAATAGCAACAAGTCACAAATATTTGCCACTGGGGCATACCAGAGGCTACATGAAGCTTGGGAACCAGAGCAGCGTGCACACAGTTTATAACTTTGTAGCCAACTGTGCTATGGTTACACACGTATAATATGAATTTTATTCTCACCACACGAACAACTCAATATCAAATAACAATTCAGCCAAACGTCACATGCCACTTGTCACATGCCACATGCCCAGGTTCTCTACCATTAATATGTTACGGGGTGTTTATGATGGAATTACACTTGGGGGAATTAAATACCAAAATGCATCTAGATCAAAATTTAGAACGTAACATACCAATCCAAAAGACTAATATAAGACAGACGAGGTTGAGCTGACGGTAATGATAAGAATAAAACAATTTACATTCATTGACATTTTAATTTCAAGAATTATATAAACAGTAAAATGTGGTAGATTTGACATACACTTTCACATCTTCAATAGTTCGAAATATGAAAAGAGAAACAAACTTTAATACATAAAAAATATGCTTCAAATATCAATATCGTTTGAGTTTGTCAATCACTCAAAAATGCTTGGTTAACGCAGATAATATTCTTATAAAATATTATCTGCGCTTATTATCTTTGGAATATCAAACTATTCCAAAGATAAAATTAAAAAATCCTATGCTAAATAATATGAAAGAGAATTAGTTATTTATCTCGCGAAGATGTACCAACATCACTAAACTATATGAAACATCAATATCAATGTTAACATTATCACACTCTCGTTAACAATGATATAATTATGTCAATCACACATCAGTCATTCATCACCACACACAACAAAATCATAAAAAACAATAATACCCCAACCCCTAGCGACCTGGGAAATAGACAGCAGATTAGTGATCATCGTGGTGAGGTTTACACAGTAAAATCACATAAACACTCACCACGATTTCTCAGTTTCCTTCGTCTATCCTTCAGGTCGCAGAACGCGTTGATCAAATGGACTAACGACGTGAGTGCCTCAGGTTACCACAGGAGTAGTCACACGCACGCCGGAGCATGCTAAGCCCCCAATTTCGAAAAATGTTGTTCTTGAGAGCCGAAACATAAAAGTGTTGCCTCATAACTCCGACACGACCCTATTTAACAGAAAACCTCAGTTGTACACAATCATACATTTCATACAATTCTCATATGCAGTGAGTTAGTCAATGAAGACATCATGCTTCACTGCCTCTGCACGTAGGACTTCTGCATGTGGGCCTATCTCTATGCTGGTATTACTATTGGGGTTGGGACAACATTGGTTCAACACATATTTACACCTCATACGGTAAACCGAAATAAAATGCAGTAAACTCCGCAAACAGTAAAATACTGTAAACTTAGTACAAGTACAGTTAATATATTATATTATCCCTTTGGGTACAAAATCCCGCTACATGACATGTAATAATAAACGGTAATGCTGAGAGTTATGAGAATAATATAGGACCATGAATACAACGTAGCGTTACATGTAGATCTAATTACAACTTCACTGATCACCTATGCATATATTGTACTTGTATATACATTTTACTTGTACAAAATATATCATATATTTATAAATATAATATAATCATGTTTTTTAAAAGTTGCTGGACTACAACTTGCATCAGAAGCAATTTTTTTATCAGTTGACATGTTCATTGAAATAACAATTTAAATAAAACTTTATCCCTGCAAAATAATATACAGTATAATATAATATAATAAATATGACATAATAAATATAATTTTTTAACAGTTGTTGGACTACAACTTATTACAATGAAAGCAATATTTTTTCTATAAGTTGACATGACATGACAAATGACAAATTTAATCAAACTTTCGCCCTGGAAAATCGAGATAAAAACCAGAGGCTTGAAGTATTGAACTCCGTGGTAAGATGACCTTCTTTCCCTTGTCAATACTGAGATTATTTCGAGTACACAACGTTGCATCAACATCAGTGGAACTTCCTGTGTTCACGTGGTCTCCATTGTTTTCCATGGTGGACCGATCACTTGTATTTGGTAGGCCTAAATAATATTTTTCATTTAGATCAGATATCTCTCGAGTCAATACCAGTAAGATAGCTAACGAAAACGCCAAACAAAAATGTTGACAAACGTCCTCAACATCACCGTTCATGCTGACCTCACACGTATCCATGTTAACTGTCATTTTGTCAAGTCTAATGTATGGCCAGCTTGACCTGGTTACTTCGATGCTGGTCCACCTGGCCGGATGGACTTCAAAGATTCTCAAGCTAAACGATTACACGTTTCTCTGTGTTCAGGAACACTGGTTATTTGAACATGATTTGAATATTTATTCTAATAATATTGATGGTATTTCATTTCATGGTTGTTCCGAAATGAATAATAAAGAATTAAGAACTGGTAGACCATCTGGTGGCTGTGTAATATTGTGGCACTCTAATTTTAATGGAACAGTCACTCCTGTGGAAACATCGTCCAATAGACTATGTGCCGTTAATGTTGTATTTAATAATATATCATTGCTACTTTTTAATGTTTATATGCCATGTGATACTGAATATGATCATGGAAATGCTGATTTATTCAGGGATGTTCTCACTGAAGTATCTACACTTAGTCTAAAACAGAATACTGATCATGTGATATGCGCAGGTGATTTTAATACTGATATGTCTCGTCACAATTCTTTACATACACAGATATTATGTAAATTTACTGATGAAGAATCACTGGTTATTCCCTCTTTACAGGATGATTTTGAAATAGATTACTCATTTGAAAGTAAAGCTACCGGAGCTAGATCTATTGTAGACCATATCTTAATGACTCCTAATTTATTTGACTTTATGCAAACATATGATGTACGTCATGATGGAGACAACATGTCCGATCATTCTGTTATATATACTGCTTTGAATCTCGATATGAAAAATACAACATGTACAGGTGATACCGAGTCAGCTGATACAGCTGATCCACCTTTAAATCGTCCTAATTGGAAGCATGTTAGTGCTGAGCAGCATGCTCGGTACACTGACATGCTCAATGAATTGTTAAATGACATTCAGGTTCCCACGGAGGCTATTAAGTGCAGAAATAGTAAATGTGACAGTCACACGTATGACATTGAATTATTTCACGATCAAATTATAAATGCATGTTTAACCGCCAGCAGACATACATTATGTCAACCTAAAAGTAAAAAGAAAAAGCATGTCACAGGCTGGGATATCTATGTACGAGGTCATAGAAGTGACGCTTTATTCTGGCATGCTATTTGGAAAAGTTGTGGGTCTCCAAGACGTAGTGTAGTCGCCCAAATACGTAGACGTACTCGGGCTAATTATCATTATGCTTTGAGATCTGTTAAGCAGCATGAACAAATGTGTAAAGAAACTAAAATAATTTCTAGTTTATTAAATAATAATGTTACAGATTTCTGGAAACAGGTTAATATGTCTAAAAGTAATAATGTATCTCTTCCCGCTCAAATAGATGGAGTTAAAGGTGACAAAAATATCAATAATTTGTTCACTGAAAAGTATAACACTTTATTCAATTCGGTCTCATACGATAACTCGGACATGGAACGTCTTAAAGAATTAATTACTCAGGAAGCTGAGTCGCATTCCAACTTTGGTAACTGTAATAAATGTCAGATGATCAACACTCAGCAAGTAATAAAGGCCATCAAAAAACTCAAAAGACACAAACACGACGGGAACACGGGGCTATACACTGATCACTTTAAATCGGCTCCCCATTTATTATATGAGCTAATCGCAGATTTATTCACATCAATGCTTAAACATGGTCACTCCCCAAAACAGTTTTCTATTTCTACCATTATATCTATACCTAAGAATAAGCGAAAATCATTAACGACATCAACTAATTATAGAGGAATAGCATTAAGTAGTATACTGGGTAAGATTTTTGATTGGATTATTTTGAACACCAACGGAGATCAATTCAAAACTACGGATATGCAATTTGGTTTCAAGGCGGACCATTCTACCTCTCAATGTACATATGTTTGTGAAGAAATTATTAATCACTATAACAAAAAACAATCAGACGTTTATGTAGTTCTCTTAGATGCAAGTAAAGCCTTTGATAGAGTTAACCATATTAATCTCTTTAAAATACTGATGAAAAAAGGTGTGTGCCCTAATTACACTAAATTTATTCTGAAATCCTACTTGAATCAGCGTATCCGTACGAAATGGCATCATTGTCATTCCGAAACTTTTAATATATCTAATGGTGTGAAACAGGGAGGTGTATTATCTCCAATACTATTTGGAATATACTTAGATGAGCTACTACTTAAGCTTAAAAAGTCAGGAATTGGATGCCACATAGGAAACATTTTTACAGGTGCTCTAGCCTATGCCGATGACGTTGTTTTGTTGGCCCCCACTAAACACGCTATGTCGCTGATGCTGAAAATATGCTCCGAGTTTACAAAAACTTTTGATTTGATTTTCAATGCTGATAAAAGTAAATTTATACATTTTCCCTGCAGTTCATCTAAATCTGAAAAGTTACAAATATGTTTCGATGGAAAAACATTAACGAATACTAGTATAGAATGTCACCTAGGAAATATTATAGGACCTAACATAATGAATTCACGTATAAAACGCTCAACTGATGATTTGTATATGAGAACGAATCAGTTGTTATCAAGCTTTGGTTTTATCAAAGGTAATGTTAAAAGAAAACTTTTTAATTCATTTTGTATGGCAGTGTACGGCTCCCAACTTTGGGACTACTCCACCAATGCTCCTGAGGCATTTTATACCGCGTGGAGGAAATGTCTCAGGCGCATTGATGGACTACCTAATAAAACTCATAAAATTATATTACCTGTATTGTGGGATGTTAAACCCATACATGTTCAACTCCATAAACGTTTTGTAAATTTTGTAAATAAGAATGCTCAGACTGAAAATGAAATAATAAAAATATGTCATAATCTTACAATGCAAGGCAGCAGCTCCGCCGTTTCAAATAGTGTCAGCCATATATCTTTTCTGTATAATATATCACGCCATAATGTACCTACGTCCAGACATTCATTACAATTTGACATGCCTGCTGACGATGTTGTCGCTGTATCAGCATGTATTAATCAATTATTGACACTAAGAAACAATGTACAGTTAGGTAACATACCACGAGAGGACATAATATCTGGGATCAATCTTCTGTGCACCGAGTGATTTTTCTATATATTCACATAATTACACTTTAAATGTTATTGTTCTATTGCATGTACATGTACCCCGAGTACGAAAATAAATATATTATTATTATTATTATAAATATGCCATTGTCCTTCCACATGTCGCCATTAATTTCTAAAATTTAACACAAATAAACTGTTTTTTTTTAAATAGGCTTGTATCAGCATGCTTTCAAAAGTTCCATACATGATCTTGACACACACCTAGTGAGGCCTAGACCATCAGGAGTCTAAACATTTAAAACATGCACTATTTGTTGTCTTGGTTCTTTTTCGCTGTTTGTTACAATGATCAATACACAGAATATGACACGCATATTAGAATGAGTATCAGAAAGGGGAGGGTCATAACGGCCCTTGGCAGAGACGAGTGCCGATATGGTTATGTTAGGCCCCAACACGGTTTTTATTACTTCAAGATAGAAAATCCATAAACAAATATTCTAGCTTTAAAAAGTTAAAATTATTTAAAGGAGTAGTCCACTATGTACGAACTGCAGGACAAATCTCTACCCATAAAGCACCACCGCACATTGCCGAGATAGAGACAACTAGGATACAACAACAAGACATTGAGTGGTCTACAGCTTTAATCCCACAGTTAGAGATAATCTGCCTAAAAAAAATACTTGCACATAATTGTTTCAGTTTTTCCTCATACTTTTACAGACTTGAATAATGCAAGTTATATAAATATATGTATATAATTTAATTATATAATTTAAAGTAAAGCATAATGTTGTAAATACCTGTGTTACTATAATTTGTTTCATCAGCCTGAATCCAGCTACCGAAACAAAATGCCCAATCTCCCCGAATGTCTTTGATTAGCATACATCTTTCTCTGTCGTTAAACACCAGTTTATCTGGTTTTGAAAGCTGTAAAAAGGATAATCATGTACGTAATTTGAGATGTATCCCAGTAAATATAATACATCAGAACAAAAATATTTTATGTAGATTTCCCAAAGACGCATTCACAAGCGATTCTTCAATTGACGTCTTGCACTTGAAAAGCTGATTATAATATGGAGGTAATTCGTCAATGAACATTTTTTTACAGGGATAAACTATATTATGCCAATATTAAGGCTGTGCATTCATTTCACGAATTAGTTGTTTCTGATATTCTCACTGACTTTCTTATTCCCATGATTTATTTTAATTCTGGCTTTAATTTCTGTGCTTTTTATATATGTACTCCAATACAGCAACATTCACCATGAAATGTTAAAGCTTTTTTTGTATATTCTAGATCAGCACCACTTACAATAAATAAATCTGTCCTATGCATAGGCCTGTAAATCCATAAAAACATTGTTAGCTGGTAAACGATAATAGGGGAATAAAATAAGCACTAAAAGTCAAACCAGTCATCTAGAAATATCGCCATCTCAAAATAGGACATGGCATTTTGATATGGATGCTTTCACGCGAATGTCTAGCTTTAAGGGCCATAAAATAGTTATTTACAACATGGTGGCCCCCTTAGTTCAATTAGCACCTGTTCAGGTCGTGGTAGCTGTTCTTTCCCCAGAGAGTGTCCCATAACCACCATATCACCATCGCACCAAACTTGAGCGGCGGACACCATCAAGTCTTTGTCTGCTGAATGCAGTAATCTCACCGTCAACTCATGTTTCCCAAAATGTCCAGATATCCTGAAAATATATATTACTTATAAATTGAATTTAAAAAAAGTCATACACTATTAATTAGGCTCATAGTAGACCATTATCACTGAACAAAATGTGCAAGGAGGAGTAATAGGGGGAACCACGCTAGATCAATCACTGAGCTTTAAATGGGTATTTATCATTATATATTATTTTTGATATTTATTTATATTATTTTGGATTACGTTATTTATTTTTATTTTGTAGATATTTGTATATTTTATTATTAATTTACATTTGGCTTAAAATTATCTTGAATATTTTCAATACTGCAAAAAATAAATAGTCATATATTTATACCTTCTGCAATGAAGGCTAAAAGGAAACTTCACAAAACCGCAAAATTAATAAAAAATAGGCAACTAATTTTTTATTTGGTACACGAATTTGCTACGGTTATAGGCTGGTTGGGGAAACCAACAATTTAGCTGAAGAGGGGAACAATAATATTTCAAAATTCAAAAATTCAAGGTCAGTTTCAAAGTCAATATTTTTTTTATCAAATAATGCTAGGAACATGTGTAAAAAACTCGTTACCGTGAGATTTTGACTTGAAAATCCATTTATTCTATTTTTTGGCGATTTGATGTCATCATCAAAGTCAAAAGGCCAATTTCAAGATCAAATATGATTTAAAACATATATGTTATAAATTGGAGCACGTACAATACCTCGTTTGGTTGTGATTTTAACTGGATAATCTAATTATGTTGGGTTTAATTATTAAACATGTAAAAGATCAGGTGACAAGAAGGTGTTAAAGGGCACAGAGAGGTGTTATTTTGGGCTGATCGTCAAGTACCTATAATCTGGACCACATTCAAACAACAGCATCAAAATATTGGCTTGACATATTAATAACTTTCATCACGGACATAATCAACATTTCAATACAAACGAGTGCATTTCCTCAAAATTTAAAAGAAGCGCATGTAAGACCATCAGTTAATTACAGGCTTGTTTCAAACTTGAGTTTCACTTCCAAAATCTTAGAAAACGTAGGCCTGGTATAGCCAGTCGTCTGCAAGCTCATATAAAATATAATTATCTATCTTATTCATTACAATCAGCCTCCAGGAAACATCATTCTACAGAATCTGCGCTACTGAAAGTACATTATGACATATTTTTTCGTGTGAAGAAGGGTGAATTTACAACTCTCGTAAAATTTACAGACACTTTGTCAAATAAACATATGGAGCTACACATGGCTCCGTACTGGGACCACTGCTTTTTATCTAATACACTACACCACTCAGCGCCATAATCTCCAGTTTCAATATAAACCCCCATATTTATGAGGATGATACCCAAATTTACATGTCCCTATTAACTAAGGAATCTCTAGAGAGGTTGCAACATTCTTTAATAGGTGTATTGGCTTGGATCATAGGGTCCAAGCGAAAGATATAGTCCAAACTTCAAAGAGAAAAAATCCTAAATAATTTCCCATACTTAATTCCTGGGCAAGGCGCAAATCCATCTACATCATTCAGCCAGACATCAGTCAGCCTGCATCAGCCAGCTTGAATTTTAGAAAACACATATCCCAAACACGTATATCATGCTTCTTCTATATCCGCGAGCTGCGTCGATTTCGAGAAAATCTGTCCATGGCTATTGTCAAATAAATTGCAGTAGCAAATTGCAGTAGCAAATAAGAATAGTGTAACTCCAGAAAGGACATCGCTAGATTGAAACGTGTTGCTAGAGTGATAACCAAAGCTTCACGTTTAAGCCTTGTCATTCTGTTCCTATAGTCCCCTACTAAAAACATTACACTGGCTTCCTGTCAAATTTCGCATCCATGTTAACGTATATGCACTACATTTTATCGAACCCTAAAAGAAAACCAACCTGCATTCAACCGAAATGCTCAAAATATCTATGATCCACAAATTCGAATAGATTTGTTGTTTGCCTAAAAACTACTCAAGGTTTTTCTTCGTAGCCCGCTCAGCCTTGGGGAATGCAATTCTTATGGCAATACATATACACCCAAACTATTTTAAAATTCCGGAAACTACTTAAATCCCACATATTTGATCTGGCTTTCTCATCGCATATCCTTGGTGGCCCGGCCCCCTTTTGACAAACCAGCTTTGAACTGGACTACGACACAAGATTATGCTAAGGATCTGTGCACCCCTGGGCTGTGTTTCCCGAGGAGTTAGTGTTTCATAAGATGAGGAAGAGGTCTTAAAGGGTGCCGAGGAACCGTTAAATGATCAATCACGCCACCCGGGTTACTATGTTAACCCAGTTTATGTCGTGATGCCGCCATATTTATTGACCCTGGTAACGTTAAAAGGCGACGGAGAAGTGTTAAAGGGCAATTAAGATGTATTCGGGGCAAAGAAGATGAGCTGAAGAGCAAGGGAAAGGCTTTCAATAGCAAAGGAGAGGTGTTGAAATAACAGCTCGTTCAGGGCAAAGGAGAGGCGTTAAATGATGATGGAAATGCTTTCAATCGCAACAAAAATGTGGTAAACTAAAAGTGCTACGAAAATGCATAAAGGACGAAGAAAAAGGATAAAGCGTTTTTTTCCCACTTTGACCGTTCTTTGACCAGCCTACAATGGAGTGAATTCGCATCTAGCATGCTGACGCGATCTACAACTTCAAGTGAGTGAAAATTATTCAGATTTGACAAAATGGAGGTCAACTCTTTTCAAATCTTGCTGGTTAATGTCACATTTTATCTTTAACATTTTTAAAATGTGGTACTTAATGTGCTAATAAAAAATGAAAACCCGAATATATTCGGCACCGGCGGTTAAAGGGTTAAGGGGTAATAGTGTACAGACTAAATTTATTGTGAATATGACTTACATATGAGTAGCAGCTAAACACTCCACAGGAGGGAAGAACTCAGACAACGGCAGCGGTCCCCAAAATGACTGTAAATCATCACTAGGTCCAATTGTTTCGTTTTTAAATTTGCCACATGTAAAAGTAAATGATTTGGATCCTATGATGCTGCAATAAGTCATTGAAGAAAAGAAGTTTTGAGGAGCTTGCGGCATGGGTCCACGATAAACAACCCCCGGTATTCGATATTCCTTTCCATACAACTGCTTCCATATTATATCGGTATCTTTGAATCCGCTTGCTACGAGACCGTCCCGGGCGCGGGGACCAGGATTGTCGTTGTGGTCCAGTATATGACCCAATATTTTCTCAGTGTCCTGTTTGTATGCAGAAGGGAAAAGCTGGTGTGTGTGCCAACATATGTCAATGTCCGTGGGGACTGCCACAAATGGTGCGCGTGTTGATTTACGAAGATATAAATACTGGCAGTACCTGATGAAGGCAGACTCCAAGATTGAGGAATCCAGATAATGAGGTAATGCTACCTGATAGCAGAAATCTGCTTGCCGACCTGCTGCTTCGTACAACTTATACTCACAGACACTGTTGTACACCTCATTTGATATGACCATCTCTTCCTGTGGAATACTGTAATGTTCGCCAGGGTATTTGTCAGTCCATAATTGACGTCCACGTTGAATTGCATCTTCGTCACAGTGTAATCCTACTGTGTGGTCTATGACCTTACCAAGGATCTTCATACAGTCTTTCCTGTACATCAGTGGTGATAACATATGGCAGTGCCAGACCCAGTGTACATCCAATGGTGGGGTCACAAGCTCATTCACATTGTCTTTAATCAAAGGCAGCCAGCACTGCTCATAGCGCCTTACTGCTTCACGTAAAACAGCACCATGGAACAGTTTAGGGTGTCTGTTGATCAAGTGAAGAAAATCAACCTGTTTTTGAATGTAGTGTCGTAAATCAACGCTTAAGGACACGTGTTTAGTAACTTGTAATTCTGGCTTCGACTTATTTTCCATCTTGTACAGATTACGTGTATTCCCGCAGCTACCTTTAATTTTGGTGTCACCGCCAACAGTATCTGTTGTGCCGACTGGTAGACAAGGAATATACATAAACAGTACCCCTGCAAGGTAATATTTCGGTGACGATTCGGATGTTGTTTCTATGTAAATTCAACCACTTCTTCAGGTGTGATACAACTGTGATAATCATTGGTAAAAGGCACATCATTATATATACTCAAATTGTCTCAATATTAAAAAAAATCCCCTATTAAAATAGTTAGTCACATTTCCCCACCCAACACAAATATTTTTTTTCAAAAGCATCCATCTTTACTTGAAAGATTTTTTCGAGATAAAGGTTCTAAATTACACAATTATACATATATATTGTTCTGGAACGGTTTTGTTGGAACGAGAAAGATATTTTGCGAAAAAGTCAAAGATGAAAGTATGTATTCAACTATGCACGTACGTTTCATCTCAAATATTATATATTTTTTATTTTTACAATATAATCTAAATTAATAATTCTCAAATGTCGAATGTTTTTCGTCTCATACAGACATATATTAACCGCTAATTTGTCTGCTGTTTTCGTATGTATACACACATTTACTTGTTCCTTTGATTTTTGTGGTAGGTCTTCTGTTATTAGTCTCAGTCAACAGACCAAATAAGTTCTCAAATGCTTTGTACAACTTCTATGCAATATAGTCAATCAAATACTTATGTCTATCTAAATCAAATTGTTTAAACTCCGTTCTGGTGTACAGCTTAGCGGCAAATAGATAAATTACAAAACACTAGCATCCCGCTAAAATTCTCACAATGCCTTGACCAATGTTAACAGTATCAATCTTACCTGATGACCATTTATTATACGGCTGTGACTGAATATGACCATGGCTGGACTTTCAAATGCACTTTGTTTGAAGTTTTCTCTGCGGTGGGGGTTTAATACTAAACCTCGGTTAAGATTTATTATTATTAATTGACAACCACCATTTGGACGCAACTTGAGAAGCAGCCATAATGATCATCAATGGACAGGGTCAGTGATAATGATCATCATAAATGTCTAAACCGCCCACATGGTTGGGATGACCCCGATATAATCATCATGATCATGATCATTAACATTATCGTTATCATTATTTTTTTTATTTTTCTGTTTTTGTGCCGTTGTCGTTGTTGCTGTCGCTGTCGCCATCGAAGTCGTCGTCATCGTCATCATCATTCTCAGTCAACATTAAAATAGCCTACATACCAAATATGCTCTCAAATGATTTGTACAACTTCTATGTGAGATAGTGAATCAAACACATACGTCTATCTCATTATCTAATAACAATCAAATTATTCAAACTCTTTTCTGGTGAACAACTTCGCAGCAAATAGATAAATTACACAGAACTAGCATGCTCGTCAAAATTCTCACAATTCATTGCCCCGATGGTAACCTGGACCCGTATTCTCGTACAAGTTACGATATATCGTAGGCTTATGATTGGTCGAGATGACCATCTCGACCAATCAGAAGCCTACGATATATCGTAACTTGTGCGAGAATACCGGCCCAGATGCTGATCCTTTAATCTTATATCCGATGAGTAGTTACTTTAATGCTGTGACGGAATATTAAGACAGTGGTTTCACGCCTTTCAAATTCACTTTGTTTTAAATTTTGTCTGTGGTGAGGGTTTAATATTAAATTTCATTTATGATTTATTATTAATTATTTGACAACTAGCATTTGAATGACTCACTTAAGAAACAGCCATATTGATCGTTCATGGACATAATCAGTGATAATGAGCGTCATAAATGTCTAAGCCGCGTTTGGAGAAGCACTAATTGACAGCGTCACAACAATAACGTTATGGTGTAGTGTGGTCAAACAGACAACATAGACAATAGGATAATCATTGTGTTTCACATAATGGCCAAACCTCACACAAATGGCAACAGAAATTCCGACTGTTGTTGAAAAATATGTCTTCTAAACCTAAAAAAAAGTCTAAATAGATTCGATATTTGACTATTTTATTGTTGGATAACGAGCCACTCACTAGCAGTGTCATATACGTATTTTTATTTTAATAAAATAATTCTGTGCGATTTTTTTTATTGCGATTGCCAGTGCCTTCTTAAAATACATTTAAATTATTTATTTTCATTTTTAATGGTCTGACATACATTTTAAAGCATTAGCTAACACTCCAGTCTTCAAAAATGTGATCATCCGGCAGTATACAGAGTCCTGTATTGACCCGACAATTTTGAGCATAAGTATACCGGACAATTGCGATAGAGATTTTGTATTCAAATAACATCAAAAACAGTCAATCCCTCACTTATCACCGAAGACTGCAGTCAAAGTATCCCCAATTCAATATACCTCGTCTTACTCCTAATATAGATGTCGAGGCATACATACACTTTTAGAGACAATTGTTAGAGACAGTGTACTCAGCTAACAGAATGACGTTGTGACAACGTAGTGACAACGTAGTTGTGTCGTTGTGACAACGTCCCAGAAAACATGACACATTGAAACAATGCTGGCCCAACATTAAACCAGCATTGTTTTAATGTGTCGTGTTTGCTGGGGTTATATCCCAACGGAAATTTGTGTCGTTGTGATCACGTTGTCATAAATTTTATAAAAAAACGTTTATCCAAAGTTTGTACAACCAAAGACCATATACAAGAAGATGGTCGACTCTCCCCAAAATGTGAAATCGCTCTCATTGATATCCCCCGGTATTTGGGGGTTGGAACTAATGCTTTTACCAACTATCAAGTATGATTTTACCATATTACGACGAGTTATTATGACATTGACCCTATTAAAAACAATACATACTTTACATCAAAAAGATCAGAAAATAAGTATAGACGGAGGTTTACTTCCATTTTTTATTCAATAATTTCGAGGTTAGCTATCAATACTTTTTAATTGGTTTCTTCCCTTTGGTACTTCAGGGGTTGATGCGCCCGTATAAACAAGCATGTGCATATTTATTGTTTACAAGCAACAGGTGACGCAATAATCGTGTGACGGTGGCCCAGCATCTGTAATGCTGGTCCAGCATTACACCATCATTGGTTCATCGTCTCGTATTTGCTGGCAGGTGACGATGTGTGCAAGGGTAGATACAGGCAAAGAAAACCAAGGTAAGGTCAAAGGAAAACAACATATTACTATACTTATGTAGTCTATTGACACGGATCATTTGTCATGTTTATCATTCGGAATATACCTGAACAGAAATATTTTGCTGATATAAAGCATGTTACTGTTACTGCTCACTTACGCCACAAATGGGTATTATTAGTCTTGTGTCAGTCAGATCACTACATATGTAGCGAGCTTCGAAAAGTAAGAAAAAGTGCTGTATCTTCTAAGTTTTGCCTGTTGGTTCTGGCCCGAGATTTTTCCAGTCCAGTCGGCAATAAATTTGTCTTCAGTTTGTTGTTTAACATTATTTTTGAACCTACACCTTTTTTTTATCGTCTGTGTTTCACAAAATGAACCCAGATTCAGATTAAAAATTAAGGTTTTTACATGCGTGGTCCAATTTTCGATTCCTATACTGTCTAATCCTAGGAGACAATTGTACGCGTTTTTCAAGATGTGGTTATCTGGTAAAGCTATAAGACGAGCCCAGTATGTCAGGGTCTGCACTTGTTGTTTAGCAAAAGAAGGAAATGACCAGTGGCGGTGTTTTTCTTCTTACACGAAGCATGTTTTTCAGATAGGAGAGATGTATTTTCTCGAAGTCATTTTGCTCTTTACCATTGTATAGTATTTTAGAGCCATACATTAGAATAGCTGGGATTATCAAGCTGTCAAATAGTTTTAGTGCTAGGTTTGGGTGTAATTTGCCCAGTGGGGGTGTGGTGTAAATAAAAATGAGAAATAGTTCAATTCTTTCAGTGCGGGGACTGTCTTTATACGTCAGAATCTGACGTCTGTAGACGCCAGATTCTGACTTATAAAGACGGTTCCCGCACTGAAAGGGTTAAGCAAGATTATTAATCATGTGCGCTACATGTATATACTATAATCAACACCTGGTCTTATCGAAATAAATTGATTTTATTGTCTTTACTCTAAGATACACTCAGTAGCAGTATGTGCCTACATGGAGACAGTGTAACTTTAAGACAAACAGTAGCACTTTAGCAATCAAAATATAGCATATCTATAGTGTCCTAGTAAAAAAAAATATATCATTGTCGTATTTGGTCGATCTTGGGAAGGTTATTCAGAAGCAACGCTAGCATTCGTCCTGTGTTGTTGGTACCGTTGGCATGGGTACGACTTCCGTCTTTTCTTTAGATTTATAGCTGTTTATTGCTCCAGTTGGATCGTGCTAACTAAGATGCTGATTATGCTGATGTGAGACCACCCGTGCATAATCCTAAACCTAGACGTTTTTCGAAGCTCTTACGTTATGAATATATACGACCCTGGTGAAATCAGGTGAGAAATGACAGTGGTGAAAGAAAAGACACAGCACTGTTCTGCAAAGTCGAGAGGCAGTATCTGCTTATCACTGCGTATTTGTTTCAACTTTGCTTCGTATTTGGAGCACTGTGTATCAAGTGCTGAACAGGTCGAACACCAATTGAATGGTGTGCCCAGACAACCGCACAAAAACACACATTCTGTTTTATTTGTGAAGTGTTATTTTAAAATACATTCAATTATTATTTAATATATGTAATTGCCCTTATTATCAAAAATAAAACATACTAGTATTTTAAACATGTGTTATATTTAATTTTATTGCAAAGTATCAACACCACATACTAATCAATATCAAAAATACAGATCGTAGGTGTTTTTACCTGTTTTTTTCACAGTTTTTTTAGGACAAACACCCTGAATTGTTTATAAAGTTGCAAATATGATCTGGAGAAATATTGACCCAATGCTGGACCAATGTTTGGCCAGCGTCATCGACAGTAGTGATTCTCCAATCCGATCTGCTGCGTACATAATTATACTGTAAAAGCGGATTGTTTAGAACAGCATCAATTCAATCATTCATGAATGTCACATATGCCTAGGCCTAAATGTATCTTCACAGCATAGGACTGGTAATTTCTTTCTCATTTCCACGAGTGTCCTCGGTTGATTCCTTGTTGTATAACGACGCCAAGCGATTTGATGAGTGGACGAGAATTTGTCTTTTTATTCGACAACCTGCACAACACACATATTTCAAATTACTAAAGGCGAAAATATTCATCATTATTGTGAAATCGATAATGGAAAACAGGCTGTTATAATTAAGTTTGAAGTGACAACACTTCATCATTATTGTGAAATCGATAATGGGAAACGGGCTGTTATAATTAAGTTTGAGGTGACATCACAAATATAATTACTTCTCTGACGCAACACACTGCTGCATGTTCTGGTGAGTGAAATATTTAATATGATATGAATCTATCGAAACGATTTATCATAATGAAAATAATGTTTCAATTTACCGGATGTTATGATGGAGACGATGACGCCGACTATCAAGCCCACCGCCAGGCTGTAAGCTCCGATCCATAGATATGATACGTCATAGAGCGCTTGGAATGGCAAACTGAAATTAAAATCACCACAATATATGAATATTTTTATCAATATGTATAGAAACCAACCGTGCGCACATTATAATGTGTTTCTAATGTTAAAGAAATGGTGTATCCATTTAAGAATACATGTAGATGGGGTTTGTTCATAAGTGCGTGAGCACTAACCATGGTAAATAACGTTGGTTTCAAGCAAAGCAAATCTTGATTATAAAAGCGTGTTCAATTGATAGGAATGATAGGTGTGAATTTATAATTTTATCTCTAGTCTGTATGATTTTATCCCTAGTCTGCTATATTGCTACATACATGTATGGGTGGGTGGCTGAATGCAAGCAATGGCGAGATGTTGAACCAATGATGGTATAATTCTGGGTCAACGTCAATGGGCTTACATTAAACCAGCATTGTTACAACGTATCGTGGTCGCTGGGAAGATGGGTGGATGATGGTGAGTACCCAGTAAGCACAAAACATGTGTATAACATTTATACAACGTCGGCCCAACGTCTTCGACGTTGGTCCGACATTGTATAGATGTTATACACATGTTTTGTGCTTACTGGGTAGGTGATTGTCTGGAAGAGCTGGAGGGTGGGTTGTTTGTATGAATAAATGACGAATGAATGAATGAATGAATGAATGAATGAATGAATGAATGAATGAATGAATGCATGAATGAATGAATGAATGAATGAATGAATGAATGAAATAATGAACGTATGAACAAACGACGAACAAATGAACGAGCGAACGAACAAGCGAGTGAACGAGCGGACGAACGAGCGGACGAACGAGCGGACGAACGAGCGAGCGAACGAACGAACGAACGAGCGAACGAACGAAATAATATGAATGAATGAATGAATGAATCAATGAATGAATAAATAAATGAATGAATGAATGAATGAATGAATGAATGAATGAATGAATGAATGAATGAATGAAGGAAGGAATGAATGAATGAATGAATGAATGAATGAATGAATGAATGAATAAATGAATGAATGAATGAATGAATAAATGAATGAATGAATGAATGAATGAATGAATGAATGAATGAATGAATGAATGAATAAATGCATGCATGAATGAATGAATGAATGAATGACTGAATGAATGAATGAATGAATGAATAAATGAATGAATGAATGAATGAATGAATGAATGAATGAATGAATGAATGAATGAATGAATGAATGAATGAATGAATGAATGAACTAATAAGTATCAGCCAATAAATCAATGATAAAGTCGTATGTCCACGTACTCATCTCTTGGAGGAGGTCTGGTAAAGTTTGCTGGTGGAAACGGGAAAGGACAACCTGTGTATTTCAGAGGAAGAGGAATTATACTCTTGCTATAGAAGCTTCCAAATGACATCCATAAAGCAAATAACAGAGATCCAACTAAACCGGCATATGATCCCTGTAAAACATATTCTTCTTCTTAGCATTACATTGCAACAGGGGGTCTCATACCCTGTGATATGACTTACAAAACTACGAACTCACCCACTTGTTCGCAAAATTTACGAATATACCGAGTGTAAATACGGTGAGGATGGGACCCATGAATGACGCCAGAAAAATCCTACCAAGCTGTAGAATCAGAATTCCAACAATTTGTGGAAAAAAAGCTGTCACTATACTCAGCAATCCAAACGCTAATGCTAAACAAAAAAAAACATGTATAAAATTAGGAATAATAATGATATTGTGAATATTACATATACACGGGCACAATGAACAGATGTATATTGCTCTGGAAAGCGGATGTAACTGCAAAATTTTCTAGTGAGCAGTGACTGCATTTTGGTTTTACATGGCAATGCAAAAGATTTTTTGCAGGTCCATAGGAGAGGCATGTGCGTTTTCCACTGCTTATATTTTCACATCGTTTCCTTTTCTTATTTGTAATAATTATTTCACTGTTTCGCGAGGCTTTCTAATAAACGGAGAATGCCAAACAATGTGGGTTTTTTATTGTATTATGTTGCATATGTAAAGACGTGATTTTAATTTGCCTTACTGCAGATCCCTTTAATTAACCCTTTAAGCCCTCACGATGCATTAAAGCATCATTTTACATCCCTGTAAAAAACTTATTTTCCTACAATTAGGGGTTCTAGAATTCAAATTTCCATGAAACTGGTTCACTACTACATGGTAATTTTCTTTAATTTTCACCCACTTTAAATCATCTTCATCCACTACAAGTCGAGAATTGCGACAGCAATTCGCGGCTTGTAGTGGATGAAAATGACAATGGTAAATTCAGGCCTGAAAGGGTTAAAACACCATGACGGATTTAAATTTTAAGTCCAGAATAGCTTTTCTGCATTTTTGTTCACTGTTTAATTGGCTAGCAATCAAGCATCTTATATAACGTAAGGTAAATAATATCAACGTTTGGTGGGCTGGTATGTTGTAAAACAATTTTGTTGTCACGGAGTGGTAATTTTGCTCATATATTGTAATTATGCAAATATACCCTATACATGTAGCTACGAATTCAAGTGTCAACAAAATACATTCACTTACTGCAGTACATACAGGCTTTCTTTCTTTCCTGTGAAGACAAGTACTTGTGTTTGTAGTCAGTGTAAGCTGGCGATAAGAAATCCTCCACACAAACCGCCGCCATGGAGTTAATATTAGATGACAGAGTGCTGGAATAGACGATTACCAATAAGTACAGTGTCACATGCAAAGGCTTGTGCTATTTTTAAAATCTTTATTGTGTTTTTTTACGCCTTTTATTTTTCATTATTTAAAGCTGAAATTGCCAACGCAATACCAACCTAATTTCATTCTTTACACGATTTAACATGGGGCCTGAAATTTAAAATAGGAAAATTGTATGTAGATTAACACCTGCTATCGAGAATTAGTATCAACATATATGTGATAAAGGACACTGTCCTATTTTAACACATACATGTAGGGCTCAAATGATGAAATGACAAGGCGTGTTATTTAAGCCCTGCTAGTCAAATATCTGTACCAGTGCTTTAAGAGTTAGATTGTGATAATGAAAGTGATACTATTTGAAAATATGCAAAATAACTTTCCGAGCTCTAAAAGACAACCAACCTGCACAATCTCGCTGACTTACTTGTTACGCCGAAATGCTCAAAATATCTACGCTCCACATATTCGAATAGATTATATTCGCTCTCGTTATAAAAACTAAGACTGGTTCAAGAGCTCCATAGCCGGCCCAGCCTTGTGGAATGCTCTGCCTGTGCCCATACGTAATGCCCAAACCTGCTTAGGCCTGGCTTATGACACTTGATCATGCTAAGAATATGTGAACTCGGTCCGCTGAAGATTTAGACGCAATAAAAGATTGATTGGCTGGCTGGCTGGCTGGCTGGCTGGCTGGCTGACTGGCTGACTGACTGACTGACTGACTGACTGACTGACTGACTGACTGACTGACTGACTGACTGACTGACTGACTGACTGACTGACTGACTGAACGACTGACCGACTGACTGACTGACTGACTGACTGACTGACTGACTGACTGACTGACTGACTGACTGACTGACTGACTGACTGACTGACTGACTGACTGACTGACTGACTGACTGACTGACTGACTGACTGACTGACTGACTGACTGACTGACTGACTGACTGACTGACTGACTGACTGACTGACTGACTGACTGACTGACTGACTGACTGACTGACTGACTGACTGACTGACTGACTGACTGACTGACTGACTGACTGACTGACTGACTGACTGACTGACTGACTGACTGACGGTCGGACGGACGGACGGACGGATGGATGGATGGAATGATTTATTGATTTATTGATGTATTGATTGATCAACAGGTGTTTGGTCGGCAATGTGTTAATATAAAGCCCTCGTTGTACCTTTTCTAGCCATGTTAGCCCTATTGGTGCTATTTGATAAGAATCACCCAGGTAGGGCCCAAATTTCACAAAATCGGGCTACAAATTAATCTTTTGTTACATATTGCATTAAATTAACCCAAATACTTTAATTTTGAGACATTGGTGTTTAACTCTTCCTTTACCAATTTCGCATTTATGCGAAATCCACTTGTGTACATGCAATAATTGCAATGGATATATTTCACTACGTGTGTGGTAAAAAATCGCCAAGCAGAATTGTCAGTGGCATGGATGCAATGTTCTCATGCATTTTTAATTTAATGCGATGTGCGCATGCGCATAGCTATACCCAGTAATGTGCACATGGGCTACCTCCGGGGTCCTCCTTTAAAAATAAGTCTCTGTGGGGTAGTTTTAACAGGACGAAGTCTGTAAAGGAAGAATTAAAGGGTTGAGGATCTGACAATTATGACATGAGAGAAGCTTGGAAATAAAAGGTTGACACAAATCATGTATAGGGTAAAGCCCGAGGAGAGCTACATTCTTAACCCTAAACCCTTAAAGCGCTGAATTCTTTTTGTAAAATCCCTGGAGAGCAAAGGGGTTTTTTTCATTTTGAAACCATCATAAATGTCTTAGTTAGATTCATTTGAATACCTATATTTTGGGTCTACGACCATTAAATTTTTTTTTTACTCTTACAGTGTGGGGATTGACTTAAGTCGTCATAATCTGACGTCTACAGACGTCAGATTTTGATGACTAAAGTCTATCGCCGCATCCGACCATAATCCGACCATAATCGCATAAATGAGGATCCCTCATAATTAGCAGTTCGGACCCACCTGGCTGATTATACCACCATAAGTCTACCATGATAATAATTGGTCTGTGCTTGATCAACAATAACTCTCCATTCCCGGCTTAGAATGTAGTGGTCGGACAAAGCAAATAATGTAGTGGTGTGTTTTAATACCTGAGAGCTCCGGCAAACAGAGCCGCCATGCAGAGGCCTGGAAAACCCGGTAGGTGGCGACTCATGCTCATCATGTAATCTGCTACCAGCTTCAACATATAAAAGAAACATCTCACCATATATGTTCAGGGCCCCTCTACATAATATAGGACCTACAGTCAGTAGCTGTTTACGTGAATATGCGTTATTTATTTAAAAACCTTTTAGTCGTCATTGGCGACTAGAGGCTTAAATGAGTAATCCACTGTGTACAAACAGCGTACAAATCTGTACCCAGAAAGCACCACGCATATTTCAGAGATGGAGCCAGCTGTGGTACAACTAAGACCAGAAACATACATACAGTGGTCTATAACTTTAACTTTAAAATGTTACCTGTTCAGGTCGCTGTACCATTCTGGTACTGATGGGGTCACAATCGTGGTAGTAGGCGTACATCACAATTCCTATCACACCACAGAAGAGAAAGAGAGGCAAGCTGCACACTACACCCACGGATATGGTACTGCGGAAACAATGATTATCAGTGATTATAGCTGCTTTTTATAACTAAATGTTACATTTGCAAAGGAAATATGAAAGTCTCCACCTTCCACAATTAAAACTGTATTGCCAATGTAGTGAACAGGATGGGGCTATATTACAAAGGTGCCATGGCCGCCATTTTGGATATGCAAATTAGGTGATTTTCAAACTCATCAAGGGATATCCATCAGAGGGTGTTCAGAAAAAAATTGTGAAGATCAGATGAGGCCACTTATGTGCACATACAGGCTAAATTTGGCCAGGAGAACCTCCAGACACAGAATTCGAGCCCTGGCGGTCTCCCCACAATACAGAGTTTAACGGGTGGATGGGGGAGAAACATTTTGGTTTTTTCAAACCGCCCAGACCGGGAAACGAACCCTAGCGTGAAAGGCAGCGCTGCTAACCATTATCCCAGGGCCCACACCCATTTGCGACTGGAGAGCATTTACGTTAATTTGTAAGGAAGAGCAGGTGCGGCCATCTTGAAATCAGAAGATGCAAATTAGCTGATTTTCGAACCCAAACAGGATACACCATCACAATTTAAACAAAATTGCGAAGTTCGAATGACTATTGGCGATTGGAAAACATTACCGTCGATCTTGGATAAATACAAGTTAGCCCATGGTGGCCATATTGAATATGCAAATTAGTCGATTTTCGAGCTCAACCAGGATAATCCATCAGAGCGTGTAGATAAAAAAGTAGGTGGAGATTTAATAACGATAAGAAGTGCAGACTATCAATGACGCAATGAGACGTGTAGTTTATCTTATTCCAGAGAAGTGGACAGGCAGTTCTATGTCAAATTTTCACCCGCTTGAAGTTGTGTCTCGCTACCGCGATCCACAAATTCAAGTGGGTGTAAATTACTCTATATATGTTCAATATGTGAATAGACATTCTGCAAATTTGCTGTTTATAAACACTCATTGCATTCATCGAGTTAAGATTGAAACCAGTTATCGACGTTAATTTCGCGCAGGGCCCCGCTCTGCATTCTTTTTCATCAGGGCCTATGGTTGTGAAATGGGAATATTTGAATCTGGAACAGTAACAAACAATTCGATAAAACAAAAAATAAGAGTAAATATAAGTACGATTGAATATTTTTATCATGTAGAAGTATAATTAATAGTATATATATACAGGTCGGCACACTTAATATATTAATAGTCGAGATCATTGTGCTACTACTCTTTTTTCTTTATAAAACCTGGTGTGTTGAGCCTTTCTTGTAGGCGTCAGACAATGTGATTACAGTTCATTTCCATTACTTTACGGTATATCGTATAAAGTAGGCCTGCAGGCCTAATTGAGCTATTGGGGCTAAGTTGAAACACGTAATCCCAAGCGCTTGCGAATCATGCAGGGACACCAAGTGAATTACCGCAGTGTACTACATGGCATCATGTTTTATAAAACGTGCAAATTGTTTCAAAAAGATAGATTTGTTTATTTTTTTATGTTTGGTTTAAATCTTGGTCGACTCGGCTTAGCTATTCTTTCCCATCCGTGCTGATATTCTAGAATAACAACTTTGTCCTCACTATAAACCTTGTACACATTTATGTATACATGAATGTTCTGCAAAGCTTCATTTCAAATGGGGATCAGTACAAATTGTTTTTTTCAGTGTTTTTGACATTCAAATGGGGTTAGTAGAAACGTGAAATTGGATTAGTCCTGACACATGTCAATTACAATTACATGGCATGAAATCATGCAAGCTCTCCATACTAAGCCCAACCAAATGCTGTGTAGTCCGGAATTAAAGGTAATTTTTCTTTTAATATGCAGTTTTATGTAGTCTGATATCAACTCAAACTTATCATCAGCCGACTTTAACATTTTACACTCTGCTCATCGGACCTGTTCATTCGTATGAAATTTCAACACCAGAGGAGCATACTTATATACATCCCTTTGGCGCTTTGAACTTATCCTACACATTACCATATTTGTCCTACCAGGGTGAAGTGCGTTGCCCGAGGGCACAAAATCGAAACGATATCCCAGCATTGATAGGAAGGAACATGGTATTAACCGTTTAACCGCCCAATTATTCAATTTAATTTTTCACCAACTTGAAGCTGTGTCTCGCTGACTTGTAGAGCAACATTTTCCAAAATAAATCCACCTTGCTCCAGATCCCCCTACGCTACTTACTGTCGCGCATCTTTCAAGCTTGCAGCCGAAAAATATCTCTGTAGCACCACTTGGCTCGCTGCTGAGTTGGCCAAGGTGCTGAAGGCAAAACCTATGCCGGTCGACCAAACAGTGTACCTCTTCCGTGGATCAACATCAAAACTGTGAAACCAAACTATAGTTGTATAAAATGTAAACAAAATGTGTTATTATAGTAGGACTCACATTATCCTTGAGCGATTATCACACAATTGCCAATAAAATGATGTTCATGAATTTTTGTAAGCTGTATTTTTTAATCTTCCTGCAACAAATCAGGAAAATTTCGCGAAAATTCAAGTATTTGAGAAGTTATCTCATTTTTGACGCGTAATTTAGTTTTAATACTAAAACTAAATGAAGTTAATGGTTTTATCATGGTTATAGATGGACATCATGATCGGGAAAACTAGCGTAAACTGTTTTTAACCCTTTCAAGCCTGAATTTACCATTGTCATTTTCATCCACTACAAGCCGCGAATTGCTGTCGCAATTTTCAACTTGTAGTGGAGAAAGATGATTTGATGTGGTTTATAAATTCAAAAAAATTACTATGTATTGGTAAACCAGTCTAATGGAAATTTTCATTCTAAAACTCTTGTTTGTAGGAAAATTTAGACTGTTTTCAGGAATGTAAAATGATGCTTTAATGCATCGTGAGGGCTTAAAGGGTTAATAACACTTTCAGGGTATTTGCCGGAGATAACCATGATAACTGAGAATCCTGGGATGCCGAATCAAGGGGAAAATAAAGTAATAATGATTAGATGATTGTCCAAGTAATAGTGTCGGCCGTCAGGCACATAAAATATTAGTTTTAGTAAATAAAAGTAATGGAAAAATACAGTGTAACATACTTCCCAACATGCAGTCTTCCTCCAGCCTTAGCTCGCTCCAGAACTATGGAGATACCACCAACATCCTGGATTCCCAGAATGACAAACGTGGTCATTCCTGCCAACAAGATGGCAGCTTGGAGAGCATCGACATACACCACTGACCGTAAGCCTCCCTGTGGTCATAAACACCAAAAAAGTATTAATAATTTTTATAGTCTTTATGTAGAGAAAGGCATCAGTTTGGATTTTATTTAAACATTTTGGTATCTAAATAAATTGATCTTGCTTACCAAAGATATATTATTTTTATATCAATCAACATTTTATTGGATATAAACAAATCTCTACTTACAAAGAATGTATAGATAATACACAGAACTCCAGATAAGATAATGGTTGCATGAAGATTAAAACCAGTAACTGCATAAAAACACATTTTTCACTGTTAGATATGTCATATCTTATTTGATAGTATGACAATAAGTATGCCCACTAGTTGCCATCGATAAAAATTAAAAACATACATACATGTATGTACCAACCCACTGAGCATAGCTCATCCGCCGTGGGGCCCTCATACATAAACATTAAAAAACATACATCGATATATACATCTATTTAAATAATATAATAATATATACATAACTCGTATGATTCATTTACTTATATAATATAAAATAGTAATAATAGCATATATTTAAATTCGTGTACATGGTAAATCTGACAATCTATTTGGCAGCAACATATAATTTTACAAACATCTACAAATTTACATGATTGATTTGTATACATGGAAATAATTGATACAATAAAATATACTTGGACATTTTTTATATTGAGGTATATTTATATAACTCAGTACCTAATCTCATATTACATAACTTATAAAATAATGTATGGTATTGATATAATATATATACATACATACATATATATACACATATATATATATACAGTATATACATTGTAAACATGACAACTACAAACACACATACATAAATTACATTTGAGAGTACAATTAAAGCACAATTGCAGACAACATATATATTATTTCAAACACAATAATTACAAATCTGATATATGTATATTGTAACTACTTTTTATTTCCGTTTTTGTATTCGCGTACAAATTAATGTCGTTCCTTTGTGTGCTTTATCGGATAGAGAATTCCAGATTTTTGTACCATTAAACCTAAGGCTTTTGTGATGAGCTGCTGGTACATGGAGTTTATTGCTTGTCTTCGATCTTAAAGAATGATTTGTGTTTGTGCATGTTGGTTTAAATAAATTAGATATATAATCAGGGGTAAGGTAAGGTAATACGTAGAATGGCAAAGTGTGTTGTTTGTCCAGCGGACATAATCAAGCCGTAGCCAATTCGTCTTTGTTGTTTATTTCTGCCGGAGTTACGGTTCTGGGGACCTGAATAAGAAAGCACAGTCATGTGTGTTGTAAGACTAAACCCCGATCAAGCCCCGATATTACAACTGGCGATCTTGCCTTTAGACGTACAACATGGCTACTAAAGCGATCACTCTGCTAACCATGATTGGTCCGTGAATAGTACCAACATTTGGCCAGCATATTTGTGGCCAACTATGCGGAGACTACCCAGCTCAGCAAACCGGACAGAGCAGCCAGGAAAATAGACATCTGTGACGGAAAGAACTCCCACCTGATCAGAGAATCTTAAAATTGATTTATACAGAAATGGAGCAGCCCATATCTTTGTTTTTCCTATATCATCCTCGCAGTCCCCGTGACTATCAAAAGTTGCACGTATGCTTATTATAAAAACTTCAGAATAGATCTACAAAAGATGTAGATATTCTGAAATGTGCTTATTATTGTAAATTTTCCACATGTATTTGTATTTGTTTAATTTACAATAAATGTGGGTTGGTCCAGTTGTGCATTAATCAAAATAGTCATAGTTATTTCTGGCCAACTGGACCATGCACAGCTTATTAAAAGCAGCGAGGCTCAAAACCGAAAGTATCTGAAGATGTGGTTAATTCCCATGATTGGATAGTGTGAATGTTGTATCATCTATCTGGAGTCAGCATCACATGAAGGAGGACAAAACAGTCAACACGTCAACCCTTTAGGCGTTAAGCGTGACAACACTAGTTTTTAATATGTTTTATTATGGCAAGGAGAAAGAACGAAATTGGATAGATTCGTAGATCTGAATGTACGAGGCGCGCAGCGCCGAGAATATTCAGATTTACGAAGTATCGTAATTGAGCTCGTTCTTCAAATTAAAATACACAAAATAGGCACATGTGTTCCAAGAATTGACAGATAAAAATAAAACTAGTCAGAGTGGTTAGCCAAGAAACATAAAGCATGTAGTGACTGTGTCATGGTAAAACCTGCATAATAATTACTGTGCCTGCCAGGGCCAGTATGAAATAACAGTAGATTCGTAAGTCCGAATCTACTGTTTTAACAATAGCTAACGTCACCGGTGTTTTTTAAATTAAGGTTATACACCTTTTTCAATAACAGCACGCCACACGGTGAGCAACGCTGAACTGTTTCAATCAGACAACTGTTACACACTTATCAATGACAACGCGCCACACAGTGAGCAACTCGGAACTGTTTTAATAAGACAATTGTTCACTGCCCAAACTCGTGCAAGCAGTCTATTAAACACAGTTATTGTGGATGAAATGAGTGTACCTGTTTAAGCAGCGAAATTTGCAAATAGGCTGCTCTCAAATTAAGCAAATTAGTGTAATTTTCGACCATTTGAAGTTGTGGGTTATTCACCAGATGGCGCTATGTTATCCGTGCTCTGCACTATGAGTATGGTGAATATGCTGCAAAGCGGACTACTGCTGTTATTGTTGAAATATATACTACGGAAGTATTTCAGTTTACCTTGTGTGAAAGCCATCGCTGGAATGTATAGAACAAGCCCTGTCTGAAACGCCTGAAAATATTGATACATTATTAAACTTATATTGCAGAAAACCGGTTTATCAAACAAAAAGAACCAAATTATAGCTCTAAGAGGATTCTTAAGACGGATATTGATCTTGTACATAATGCAAGTGAGAGTAAAGTATAATTTTTAGGGGTCTTTACATGATAATTATTTATTATTTTTATTTTTATTTTTATTTATTATTTTAATTAATTATTATGAAATTACTGTGAAATAACTAGACAAAGCTCAGAGAGTAAAAATTATTATATTTATTATAATGCTCAAGTGATGTTATTGTTTAACTGTTTAATGGCGGAGGGTGGGGGGGGGGGAGGGGGGAGGGGGGGTTGTAAATATTTCACGAGATCTTGAAATGAATCAAAAATAGCTGACTAAGACATTTATGATGTGTTAAAATTGAAAAACCCTTTGGTCACCATGGTTTTTTATTTCAGCGCTTTAAGAGAGTCCATCAACCCTTGTCCTGTTAAAGTGTTATTTTATTTAAAGCTAGAATTTCTGAAGTAATTTCCAGCTTCAAGTCAAATAAACTATATCTATGAGAACCGAATATCTCCGAAGTCACTTACTACGCACTATTTCCCAGTGAGTGGCGGTGAACTCAAAACCGAAAATTATTTTGGAAAGAGCCTGCTCAGGTTTTCAAGTGTAAACACTCTATATTGTAAAATATGTAGCTTCACCAGAAACGTTTTATTGTAGACCTATATAATGTTTGATATGTTATGATAATGGCATGACATTAATACATTTTTAAATATTTTTAAATAAAAACGTGATAAGGAATTTGCAATGAAATGATATCTAAAGCAGAACCGTGTTAATTCTCTAGCCGATGAGACACATTAAATCAGGATATCGTCACTTTATTATGAAATATTTTTGTATTATCATAATAATATACATTCAACTTCGAAACGTTGAAATTTTACATAACGGTTCAGCACATAAAAATAACTTTCTAATAATCATGATAATTTGTAAAACTATAATAACCATGACAACGCAAGCTCTTCATGTTATTGCTGATTGGCAGTGTCAATCGTGTTAATGCTTCTATCAGATTCGGCCTATTACCATCAATAAATTATGACTGGAGGTAAAACAATACTAACCGTAGAAAGTAAGAAGCATAAAGATGATATTTTCCTCAAGCCGGGAGATTGAAACCGAATTTCCATGTACTGTATATATTGTACATAGTTGTATTTATATTGTATATTCAAAACATTCAAAATAATTCATTTTTAAAGAACATCATAATATAATAGCAGCTTGTTTGTGGGATAGACTGTCACTAGCTTCAATCCATATTCTATCAAATTATTTTAATGATCTTTAACAAAAAGTTTATTATTGAAAGCAGCATAAATTTACCATTTTGAACTGTCATTGAATTGGTTGAATGCGTAACACTGTACTAGTGGATATTATTGAATCTATTTTTTTGCCTGTAAAATTTTAAATTAAAATGTTCAGTCTGTAAATTCATTTGATCAAGTTCGTCCCGACCTTTCGCTTACGATCCCGTCCAATGTTGGACCGCCATACACACATGTTCAATGATATCGAATGAATTCAATGATTTTTTTGCTAATAAAATACCAAATACACCATTTCTATGTATCTAAGGAATAACAAATGGAAATAACTCGCATTATCATTTAAGCTAATTATTATATACAGAAAATTATACTTTATAAATTTCGAAAGAGGCATTTAAAAAATTAAGGAGGGTCACGTGATCCCCGCGACCACCGCCCCCTGGATCCGTTCATGATTTTCACTGCATAAGCGCTGACACCACGTGTAATAATTTACATATAAAATAAACAAAATCTCACCAGTATGACAGCGCATTTTTTTCTCACCTGATACGCACTAGTCAGTTGAAGCGAGTGAAGTGCTGGTAAATAAAATACAGCCACAAGAAGAAAGCAGATCAACTGACCAAAATACATAAAGACTTGAAGAACTCCAAACATGTAGACTTCCAGCGGCCCCAAGATTATCAAAGTGGCGTGCACGTTCGACGCCAACACACTGATGCCGATGAAGAATGGATTCATTTTCCTGTTTCCCAAGACGTACCCTTCCATTGAGGTTGTCTTGCGTTCTCTCCAAGCCGAGTAGATTCCAATCAGCAGAGAAATAACCATACTCAAGACACACACCACGTAGTCAACCCATAGGAAATGAGTTTTCTCCATGGTTCAATGAGAAGGATTTTAATTAAACTGTAAAATAAATTAGACGTAAAGAGTAAAAGTAATTAAATAATTGATCATTCCTGGAACAAATCTATCAACAATTTATGGAAATGCTCTGATATTGTGACCACATAAGCTATCGCTTTTTATCGTATGGCCCTATCTATCTGATCTCGTTTCTCACTTGCAGGTGCAGATTACCCCAAAATTAAATATTACTAGGACGATCCTGGCTGGGCGATTATAAAAGATAAAGGTCTATAGTCTGATATCAAGGACTTATCAGCAGATTTTACATTTTACCACCTGATCCCTGGACCTAGCTATAGAGAATCTTACCTAATTTGACACGTGTTAAGCCTTAGGCACACTATCTTCGAGATACAGGACATTTTTAATTTTGTCGGTCATTTTGAATTTTGACGGAATTTGGGATTATAGAAAATAGTGCTCAAAAGATGTTCTGTACATGGTGAACTCTTTGGGTCCACATTTCACTCCTTTTTACACTCAGACACATCGTTCCGGAGATGTTGCAGTTTGAAATTGTTTGATGTAATCAGGTAATGTAATTATCTTGGTAAGTGGGTGACAATAGGGGATTTTATTGTACCATCATGCAACCACCCTAAGATGGAGATATAATTATGTGATCATTACCGAGCGGTGTTAGTTAATTTCGATCCTTGCATCGTTTTCGATATATTGCAGTCTTTAATTTTAAACATTAATTGAAGTCAATGATGGACTCAAAGCCAAAGGGTAAAAAATTGGTCAAAAGTCACAACCCCCCAAAAGGCACATCTACACCCCCTGAGGGATGTGTGTGGCAATACGAAAACAATACAGAAACTGAACTTATCATACGCAATCAATTAAGGTCAATAATCGCCTCAAAATCAAATGGGAAAAATTAGGTCAAAGGTCATAACCCCCACAAAGCAAATCTTCACCCCTAGAGGGATGTGTTTGTGCAGTATGAAAACAATCCAGCAAGCGCTTTGCGAGACATCGTTCGGAAACTGAACTTATCATCCGCAATCAATTGAAATCAATAATCGCCGCAAAATCAAAGGTAAAAAATTAGGTCAAAGGTCATAACCCCCAAAAGGCACATCAACAACCCCTGAGGGATGTGTGTGTGCAGTATGAAAACAATTCAGCAAGCGCTTTGGAGATATCGTCCGGAAACTGAACTTATCATCCGCAATCAATTAAAGTCAATAATCGGCACAAAATTAAAGGTGAAACACTAGGTCAAAGGTTATAACCCCCAAAAGGCACATCTGCACCCCCTAAGGGATGTTTTCATGCCATATGAAAGCAATCCGGCTATCGGCTTCGGATATATCGTCCGGAAACGAAACACGGACGCACAGACGTACGGCCGCACGGCCAGACATGGTGATGACAATATCCCCGCCCCTACTTCGTGGACAGGAGATAAAAAGGGACTAACTTTCCTATTTTTAAACGGAATTTGTGTGGTGAGAACTTAAGACGGTAACACTATTTGTAGGTCCAGCTCGTACCTTGAATGCAGCAGCGCCGTAATAGGCCAGAAGCCATTTTTCAAAAGAGGATTATTATTTCTTTTGTTATTTTTTATCAATATCATAGTTACAAATTCAACTAAGTTCAATCACTTTCCTGGATTGATTTATCTTTTTTTATTATCTATACCTTTCATTTTTGTGTTTATAATGAGGAGACAGCACAAAAATTCTATAAAAGTACCATAGTTTATTACATAATCTCAAGTTGAATATCTAAAAAAAATAGACACCGGTAGACATGCATCCGAAAGAAACAAAATGTTTTACTATGTAAAACAGGTCATTTCTCGACATCTAATAGAAAACAAGGGAACATCGATTTGTGTTCGTTCTTTTGATTATAGAATTAAATGTGTTGTTCAGATCTTACGAGAAAAATCCAATTAAATGTTTTTGCATTATCCCTCCCTGAAACCGCACATTTTGTTTTATCATGTTTACAGTAATGTTCTGGCTATCTGGCACGGTTTGCCACATATCACTGTTTATTATCATAAAAGGCCTAATTAAGTAAATAATGGCCGATAGTAAGCCTTTTTGAATTGATTCAATTTGAGTTTTTCAGGGCATAATTTATCCCTCTCTGAAACCGTACATTCTGCTTTACAGTAATAGTCTAGTTAACTGCCAGTCGGTTTGCCAGATATCAGGCATATTAAAGTTAACGTGGATAATGATGGCCGATAATTTTTTATAAATTTAATCGAGCTGACTATTTTCAGGGCATACCCCTACCTGAAACAGCTATTTTTGTTTTATCGTTATGGTCTAGCTATCACAATTCGCCAAATATCAGCAATATTGAATAGAATTAACCTATTTTCGCCTAGAGATTTAGGTCAAAAAGTAGGTCATAATTCCCAAAATGTACATCTACACCACTTAGGCTAAGGCATGCGTGTGCTCAATATAAAAGAAATTCAAACATGGGTTACGAGATCTGCTCCGGAAACGATATACGGGCAGACGGATGGACAGATCCGAGGCGACGCCATAACCTCCGCCCCAAAGTCGTTGAGAGGGAGATAAAGAATCCAATATATTGGAATACAGGGTGCCTTTTTAATAACGGACCATACAATACACCTTTTACCACAGAAAACACAAAACATTTGTGTAACATTTGTACAACGTCGGCCCAACGCCTTCGATGTTGGTCCAGCATTGTACAAATGTTATGCAAATGTTTTATGATTGCTGGGAACATGATAAAAACAGCGTCATAGAAACTTTTGCTTGTGGGCCCACCTGAATGAAGAAGCCTGTATGTAGAGTGGTGATATGAATGTAAATATTAGGATTGACTGCAAGCGACGGCCTATCCCCTATCAACAATTGACGAAAAATGTGTCTTTAAATGATCGATCGGAACACACATCATGATCTGACACACTGTAGATGTGTACCAGCACACAGCACAATTTATACAAAGGTGACCATACAGAGATGCCCAGCAGACACAAGACGTTGAATTAATGCTGGTTTAACGTTGGTTCAACGTCGAAGACGGTGGACCAACGTTAAACCAACATTAAATCAACGTCTTTTGTCTGCTGGCTGGTTTCTTGTACAGATGATGTACACAAGGTTGAATACCTCAAGTAAGAACTGCTATAAACATGAATAAAGAAAATTTAAGTTGCTCATTAAGCAAACTCGTCTACCTTGAGATCACCAGATGAATAGGGCTTACTGCTCGCCAGCTGCTCAAGTAACGTGCAACGTTCACGCAGATCAACTATACCTGTACGCACAGTCACACGGACATTATGCCTGTGCCACCTAGTCACACGAAAAAACCCTGTATATATGCAACCGGATTTGAGATCTTGAACACAGGTGCTGGTGAGACGAATGGCAAAACAAAATTCTTCAATGTGCCCTAACGATGGACCATACTTAGTTATGTAAAAGGTAAACAAAATACAAAAGAAAGGAAATGTTGAAAATATTTCGACAGATTGAAGCCAGACAATCTTGACACTACTCGAAACTACACACCTCCACCAACAAAGACAGAAACACTGCGTACACATGGTAGGCCTACAGACAGCTTGCCAGACTCGGTTTTGACAATTATATTATTAACTGATAGATAAAGTATTTTTTTTCACGTGTCATATAAACTAAATAATTTCATACAAACATAATATTATTTAGTACAAACGAAATAATATTTCGTACAAATGAAATCATTTTGTACAAACGAAATAATTTTTCATACAAACGAAAGCTTATTTCCTACAAACTAAATATTATTTCGTACAAACGAAATCATTTCGTACGAAATCATTTCGTACAAACAAAATAATATTTCGTACAAACGGAATAATATTTCGTACAAACGAAATATGATTTCGGACAAACAAAATCATTTCGTACAGACAATATAATAATTCGTACAAGCGAAATATTATTTCGTATCCTACAAATAAAAAAAATATTTCGTACAAACGAAATGACTAAAAAACACCACCTTTAGGCCCCTGATGTCCCTTTATGGGCATTGTATATACTGATAACCCAGCAAACACAAAACTTGTTTTAAATATTGTAAAACGTTGTGTGCAAATGTTATAAACCATTAATTCGTAAGGTCTACTAAATATTTATACAACATTTTTTTAAATGTTGGACCAAAAACATCATAAAATAACATAACATCCGTCGCTTGAATTTTTTTGCCATATTATATAATTTTGTAATAATGTTTTTAAAACGTTCTTGACTATTTTTTTCTTCGTAACATTTGAAAAAATGTTGTATAAATATTGTGTAGACCCTACGAAATCGTTATAGTGATGCTTCGGCAAATATTTTTGTTTATATTTACTAAATTTGTCTGTGTTTATCGGGAATTTGGACAAAATATGATAACTTCTTCCAAAAGTGCACACATACACCTCTATCTGCTTCGTACAAATTAAATAATATTTCGTACAAACAAAATTAAAAAAAATCACCACACTTAATGTCCCTTTATCAATTTTTTATGGGCTCCGTAGTAAAAAACATCGCATCATAGGCAAAAGCCCAGATGTATGCCACTTTTTTCAAACCTTCAATCAATATCATGTTCTACAGAATTGAAGTTCATTAATGACATTCCTGTCTGCCCCTGGTATAGTTGTAATGCCACAAAGCACCCTTGGCATTTATTATTAAGCCTATCACCAAATAGTATCTATAAATATCTATATTTTGATCAGATTTATATCATGACAAATGCGTAGATCGAACCATGAGCACCAAGCATTGTTTTGATATTCAAAAAGATGTGACCTTGACATTGAGCAGTACATAAAAATATATCGCTGGTAAATATATAGCATCATACCATTTATCTAATGTTTGCATCAAAACGATCACTTCAATGATTCAAAGAGATGTTTAATTGATATATAAGATAGCCGCGGACCTTGACCTTGAATAAAATGAACGTGAACTTCAAAGCGAAAAAATAACATAACAACCTGAAGAAAATGTTATGAACTAGGTCAAATCTTTGATGGCTCTTAACTACGTGAATAATTTTTTTAATTCCCTCTCGGTTTTTAAGTTTTATTTCTCATCTAATACCATCAATAAAAATACGCATTTCTCAAATATCCGACTTCCTTCCGCCGATGTTGATATGGACGCTAATAATTTCGGAAAATAAATTAGTTATTTAAAATGTATAAAAGTATCTAAAAGTATTTTATAGATCTAAAAAATTATATTTAAAAATAATGCATCAATCTGTATTCATTAATTGGAAGGTTTAATGGAGTATGTAAGTAAATCACCGAGGTCATAATTGTTTGCACGAGTGGTCCACCCGTAAGTTGTCTATATCTCGTGATATATTATATGGATCAACATTATGAAATATCTTAATAATGATTTTAAAATTATTTTCTTTTTATACATCCCAAAGCTGCACGAAATGTTATGCACTATTTCATATCACATAATGGACAAAGTTAATCAATAATTTCAAGTTAGAAATCAAGGTCAAACTCAAAATATATTTGAAGCTGTTAGTTTTTTTCTGATATGCAAATCATGACCGTAAGGTGAATTTGTGTATGTTTTTTCACTAGTTTTGGACCCTTTCCCACTGCACAATCTAAATACAGCTAAAAAATATACACTGATTAGAGTGCCTAAGGCCCATCACATTTTTCTTTTGTCTACCAAGTACTTTTTTGTATATGTGCTTGCACGAATATATTTACTGCCTACATTGTCTTGTCAAATTTTCCTGTGAAAAATAACTTTGTTTATTTAATGTAACTCACCTTTAATAGGCCACAGCGCTGAATGCTGAGGTTAATAGTATGTACCTGGTAGGATGAGGTCACGCAGTATTCATATCTTTAGAATGTGAAATATTTCATATATAGCCAAAGCAATTGCATGTGTAAGACAATTATTGTGATCTTAATGTTGGATTCTCTGGACCAATAATAAAGGCCCACTAGAAACAATGCGAAAATCCTCATTAACCCTTTGCATGTTAGTAGCACATAAAGGTATATCCGCAAAAATAAAATCGCGTCAGCAAATTGATCTGATTAGATGTGTTGGGAAATATTTAACTTACGCAGACGTGTAAATCTAGTTTGCTTTGTGTTTTTGTTCCAAGAAAGTGGTGATTTTAGATGCAGTAGAACATTGAATCTTTTTGAGCGCTTTAATATGTTCTATATCTTTGAAAATTCAAATTTATATGAATGTGTACGATATGAAAGAAACGCGAAAAAACCGCAGCATTAGCTGGAAAAATAGTCAACTGTAAACATGTTTTTCTATGGTGTAGTGTATTTTTACAACTACAAGGACTGACAGTTTTTCGCGGCAGAATTTGTTTCAATATTTTTTTCCGAAATTTCTCAGTTCTTCTAAACAGTTGTTCCTGAATCCACGTTTATTTGCACGTTTACAAGTTTAGGTAAATAAAGCAATGACTTAAGCACGCACATTATAGGCCTATAACAATTCTTTGACATGTACCGATCAGATGCAAACACAAAAATCAATTACGAGTCTAAATGAAATATTTATACTATTACTACAGTTCCCCCCAACTGGTGATGTTATGTTTAATAAGAGAGCACCATGCACGCAATGGGCGCATAATTGAGGCCAATGAGGGCAAAATCTTGACCTTGGTGAGTCTACATAGGCTACATAGACCTATGTCATGCATATTACATTCTCAATCCCATTCATTGAAATAAATCGGATCATCCATCATTACATTACTAAACATCAAATATATTGGAATATAGGGTGCATTTTTATTGACGGAAACTACAACACACTTTTACACATGATAAAAACAATTTCGTGAGTTTGAATATTTGGTTGTGGGCCCATTTGAGTGGAGAATCCTGTATTACAGAGGGGGGTGAATGTAAATATTAAGATTGGTTGCAAGCGACAACATAGCCCCTATCGACAATATTTACTAAAATTTTATCTTAATGTAGCGTTAGAAACCGTACACACATCGTTATCATGCACACTCGCACGCATGTGCCTGCACTTAATACCCTCAGGCCACTGAGAAATTTGGTTGACCAAAGAATGACCAGCCGCTGACCAGACAAGCACATTTGAAGTGCAGATCAGTTTATGGTGCGTACATGACGTATGTCGCGGACCGTCCGCCGTATGGGACCCCGCGCCGTCACTCCCTATTATACGGCCGATATTCCGGCAGGTAAGGGTGGTGACCCCAAATTCTCTGATATAGTTTTTTTCTCTGCTGGTTATTTATCTTTGGGGTCTACATAAAGATATCTAGGGTGGTGTGGAGGTGTCACCTTTGAGCAATTTTAAGTATTCGAAATGGCCGCCATGGACTCGAAAAAGCTCCGAAAATGCCTCAGTTGTGATGGACTTAGACGGGGTACCTGTCTGGCAGGAAGGGGCGGGACCGGTTGACAATGTTGACTATGATGGACTCAACTTTATAAAGGGCAAACACTCGGCTAATATATGTATTGTAACAGTGTATGTTTTAATAATTTGATTCACATAAATCTGTTTTACATCTCATTACATCTTATTCACAATATGTCCCAGTATAATTATATATAGTTATTTAAATCTACTGAGAGCACAATATTTTAATAGGTGGGAGAACCACAAAAAATACTCTCGACAAACATAACGCTTTTATTTTAAAATATGTCACAAGAATCCTACTAACTTTTGATGAAATATTTCTTCATAGATAGAATTTAAAATGTATGAATTTTTTTCTTTATCACAGGCCTATACCAGGTATTGATGAAGCGGAAAATTTCAGTCACCACATTGTAGGTATAACACCTGCATTGATACAGCTTGCTGGCATTGATGACAAAACTGACCAAAACTTTAGAAATGTCTGAATATCGAAATAAAATAAATTATTCAGAGCACTTCGCAGAACATATGGATTCAAATCACAACGTATAAAATTACATATTACAAGAAACTGCAACACCTAAAATGAAATCATTAAATACTGTGGAAATCTATACTCACGAAATATTTAAGTTCAATGCTAAATAATCAATTTTAGCTTAAAGCGGTGCGTGTACATAAAAGGAAACATGAGCATTGTTCATAATATCAGGTTGATAGAACATTTATTGTAAGTCAGAAAGTAGTATTGTACACTTTTCCAGGCTCATCTTTAGTTAATTATGCATTATTTGGTTCTCATAATTTTTATAATTACCTGTATCTCCCCGTTGTATAATAATATAACCGTTGTAAAGCTCAGACCGTGTATATGGATTCATGCAATTTTTAAAACAAATGAGATGCAAGCGCAACCAAATTTGTTAACACTTGTCCTGCTGAACTGTTTCGTTTTGTATTTTTTGTAGCTAGAATTGCTAACGCAATTTGCAGCTACAAATATTTATATTTTTTGAAAATATCCAACTGCTAATGTACATTGAGCTATTTGACTAGATGGGCATCTACCACAGACTTTATTATATTATCCATTTTCTATGAAAACTTTTTTTGGCATTAAAATCTGCTTGAAAGCGTTAGCAATTCAGGAGAAAAGGGCTGTCAGTGCATATCCCCCCTTAACAAATGTATTTTAAAATTAAAGCAGGTGAACCATGGCATGCGCCCTTGTGTACCACACTGAACTGGAGAAGGCAGTGTAGCGTCATCATAGGCTAGGAATAATTTGAGAAAAATAATAATGCGGTTTCGAATCTCGAATTGACTATTTTTGTGTGACGCTTTTTTGGATATAAATTAAACACGAAGAAAAAGCTTGGCTCTGTTCTGTACTGCTGTACTGTCAATCATAAGTTTATATTTGTCACACTTCGTTCTAGGGACTGACTCGATGTCCTCCGTCTGAAATCTTTGATGCCACATTCGCTTAAATTCTCAGCAGAGACTTTGCCCACAGTTTGTTCAATGTTGGACCTCCACATGCGATGCTGGCTTGACATTCACGTCCTTCAAGCGCGGGGATCGACTTAAGACGTCAGAATCTGACGTCTTAAGTCGACCACAGCACTGAAAGAGTAAAATATTGACCCCTAACATACGTATTTCAAATGAAATGGAAAGAGATACATGAAGCGGAGACATTTATGATGATTTTAAATTGAGAAAAACCCATGTGTTCTCTTGATTAATATATAAATATACTTCAGCGCTTATTAACCCTTTAACCGCCAAAGTATTCAATTTGAATTTTCACCCACTTCAAGTTGTGTCTCGCTGACGCGATCCACAACTTCAAGTGAGTGAAAATTATTCAGATTTGACAAAAAGGAGGTCAACTCTTTTCAAATCTTGCTGGTTGATGTCTCATTTTATCTTTAACATATTTAAAATGTGGTACTTAATGTGTTGATAAAAAATGAAAACACAAATATATGCGGCCCCGGCGTTTAAAGGGTTAACAAACGCTGGGTGAACGTCTCGTCGTGTTTGCAGTCATGGCGCTTCAGATCATAGGACTTGTGATTTCCTTTTCCTCTCCATGAACCATCTCCGTTGATGCCATGTTTTCTGTCGACGCCAGAGCATTTGAGCAGTGGACGAGAGTTTGTCGTTTCATTCGACAACCTGCACAACACACATATCACTAATTATGGACATTCTTCATCAGAATGAAATTTATAACTCCTAATACTGTTCATTCTGTATTGATACGGCACATTATAATTACATCCCAATAGCTTTGTTCTTGATTCAAACGACTAGACCAAGGTGTTTACTCAAAGAACACTACTTATACCCGACACTTGAGTTAAATCAAAAGTATGATTAAGGGATAAGTTGGAAAATTCGCGTCAAGGTTACCGCATTTGACGTGAATATTAAAACAATAGGTCACATGTTCAATTAAAATTATCAAACACTCAAAGGCGCGAAATAGTGTTTCAATGTACCTGATGTAATGATTGAGACAATGACGCCGATTATCAAGCCAACCACCAGACTGTATGCTCCGATCCACAGGAACGAAACGTCATACAGCGCTTGAAATGGTAAACTGTAATACAAAGATGTACGCATGGCTATTATCTTCAATGTTTAGAGTACTTTATATCAGCACACCTGTGAGGCGTTAACCTTTTCAGCGCGGGGCCCGTCTTTATATGCCAGAATCTGACGTCTTTAGACGTCAGATTCTGGCATATAAAGACGATCCCCGCACTAAAGGAATTGAAATAATTATAATAGTCGTGGACCCATAACATAGGTTTTCAAATGAAGCAGAAAGAACTAACTGAGACATTTATAATGATTTAAATTGAAAGAAACCCTTTGGTCTCCATGGTTTATACAAATTTTTTTGATCGGACAAAGTGCTAAATTCATGCCCTCCTTGTTCATTTTGAGCCCCACCTGAACATTTTGATCCCAAGGCGAACATCCCGGATGGGTAGTTTGCGTACTAGTATCCGCCCTGGCATACAAAGTTCGAATTATGTTGTGTCACATGTTTAATTCTTAATCTCCATTGGCTTTTAAAAAAAACCTCCCCGGTGCCCTAAAGTTTGACCCTTTCAGACAATGTGACATATCAGCTCACAATTACATACTAGTTCGCAATCACTATAATGCGTTAATTTATTGGGTTATTATCCATTTGCTGTGTAGAAGGTCAATGGCACATTTCTTTCTCAATTGAGACCATATTGACTGGAATGAGGTCAGGTCAAACCAATATGCACAATGAATGAATGAATGAATGAATGAATGAATAAATGAATGAATGAATGAATGAATGAATGAATGAATGAATGAATGAATGAATGAATGAATGAATGAATGAAGGAATAAATGAATGAATGAATAAATGAATGAATGGATGGGTGAATAAATGAATGAATGAATGAATGAATGAATGAATGAATGAATGAATGAATGAATGAATGAATGAATGAATGAATGAATGAATGAATGAATGAATGAATGAATGAATGAATGACGTACTCCTCTCTTGGAAGGGGTCGGGTGAAGTTTGCTGGTGGAAATGGAAAAGGACAACCTGTGTACTTCAAAGGTAAGGGAACTACACTCTTGCTATAGAAACTTCCAATTGACATCCATAAAGCAAACAGCAGCGATGCAACCAGTCCAGCGTATGATCCCTGTAGAAAAAAAATATAGTTTATATATCTGAGCAATATATGTGCACTCATGTTGGCCTACGTGAAGTACGTGTCATTTGTAATGCTCTAAAATAATTACAAAGACTATAAGGAGTAAATTTATCAAAAACATTAAAAACAAACGTCTAATCTAATTGAGACATTATATATTATACATACGAATTTTAAAAAATAACAGTAAACATATCTTATAGTTTGCGTTTCAGAAGGTTGTTCTGCACATAACTATTCTAACTATTCTATTCTGATATAGTAGCCCTGAACTCACCCATTTGTTTGCAAAATGTACACATGTACCGAGTGTAAATACGGTCAGGATGGGTCCCATGAAAGCCGCCAGAAAAATCCTACCCAGCTGTAGAATCAGAGTGCCGATAACTTGCGGAATGAAAGCTGTCACTATACTTAGCAATCCAAACGCCAACGCTAAACAAACAAACAAAAACGGTATAATTATTATTATGCATCCCCTCTATAGAGGGGAGATATATTGCTTTACTTCTCACCGCTCATTTGTTCGTCACATCAGTTTTGTGTGTGCGTGTGCTCTCCGTCCATCATGCAGGCGGTCAAACACAAGACGTTGACCCAATGTCGGGCTATTGTTGGCCCACCGTCTACAACGCTGAGCAAACATTAGCCCAGTATCGGGTTACCGTGTCGTGTTTGACGCCACGCTTAATGTGGGCCAGCGTCACAGACGGCGGGCCAACATTAACCCAGCCTTGGCTTCAAGTAGTAGTTATTGTATGGCCCGAGCCCGAGCCGAGCCCGACCCATTTAAATAGGCCTAAAAGTCTGAAGAACAAACAACAGACGGCAACCAGACATACTGTCAACGTGCGTGTACCCAACAAGCTTTAGTGCTGACTAACGTTGGTCCATTGTCAACCACGTTGGCTCAGAATTAGCCCAATATTGTTTCAACGTCTAGTGTTTGCTGGGTATAATGAAGGCAGATGTCACAACATGGTTATACTTCATACGGGGCCACTGGCGACGACGTTGGTCCAATAATAAAACAACATAGGGTCAACGTTTGTTCAATCAGCCACTTTCCAGAAATCACAATAGTGTGAAAAGAATCATAATGCTGATAGTCATGTAGTTTCGCAATTGGGGTTGATTAGGTAGGCCTACAACTCAAGATCTAACATATTTTATGCGGAAGAATTCTGTTCATTTGAACAGATAGTCTCTTACTTGTAGTTTCTTAGATTTTCAAAACATTCCAAAACACTCCACAAAGGACAATAATTTTTTGTGTTTACCGGGTTGAACGCAGCCCAGCAAACACGAGGCGTTGAACCAGTGCTGGTTTGGTGCTGGGCCATCGTCGCAGATTGTGGGCCAGCATTGGACCAGCATTGTGTCAACGTCGTGTTTGCTGGGAGTGTTGACAAGTGTTTCTCACCAAAACGGAATAATACATTCTGCTTAATACATAGTCTCTACCAAGAACTTTATATAAAGTTCTTGTCTCTACTGTCCACAGGAGCCATTTAATAACATTAATAACAAAAGCCATTGACACTACATCTATGAGTTATCAAACTTTATGGTTATGCTGCTGGAGGGGAGACATTCCCAGTTTTTTATTCACAAATAGACCCTTCTATTTATTACTAATTTGTTAGTCACCAGATGGCGTTTATCCTGCTTTCCCTGTAGTATGTGTGGTGCTTTCCGGGTACACTCTTATGTGGAAAATAATGCACAGTGGACCACTATTTCAATGACAAAACAATACGGTCACTTACTGCAGTACATGCAAATTGTCTTTCTTTCCTGTGAAGACAAGTACTTGTGCTTGTAGTGAGTGTAAGCTGGCGACAAGAAATCTTCTACACAAACTGCTGCCATGGAGTTAATATTAGACGACAGGGTGCTAGAATGGAAGGTCAGAAAAAATTAAACACAATAACACGAGAGTGACATGCAATGGTACCAGGTATAACTGGGCCGCCTAACCCATTTACTTCGCGGGGCCTAAAAATGCGATGTCATCACGGTAATGCAATGGCTTCTGCTAAACAAGTTATTTTCTTTATATATTTTTTTCTTATTTTTGTCGTTTAAAACTAGAATTGATAACGCAATTTCTAGCTGTAACAGATGTTACCTGAAAAATGGAGCCGATTACCGCTGAATTAAAAAAACATATAAATAATAAGGAATGCCAATATGTCTAAGTTGATATGTCAATAAAAAAAAGAATTACATATCACCCTGTGATTTGAGCCTTGTTAGCCAAACTAATGTAAGTGGTAGATATCAGCCTTTATTCTCTGTATTAGATAGAACAAAATCTATAAATCTAATGAGGGCGCGCGGTATAAAAGAAAAAACGCAAGACCTATTTTTGGAAAAATTAATGCGAGCGACAAAAAACAACCTTGCACCAATTTCTACAAAAGTTATTGAGGGCGACGAAATAAAAAACAACTTAGTTCAATTTTTGAAAATGTTGTGTCTCGCTGCCGCTACCCCAAAACTTCAAGTGGGTGAAAATTATTACTCATTTTTGTTTTATTTAAAAACAAACATTTGCAAATCCTGTTGCTTAAACACCCATTTTGTTCCCGATAACAGTGATTTGATCGACAAATAAAACAAACTAAGAAATACAATATATAGTTTACCTAGAAAACACAAAACATTTACAAGTATGACATTTGTACGTCGGTCCAACGTCTTCGACGTTGGACCAACATTGTACAAATGTTATACAAATGTTTTGTGTTTACTGGGATGGCGCTTTAAGTTTCAATACAGATTTTCAATAACGACACGCCACACAGTGACCAAAGCTGAACTGTTTTGTTCTGTCTAATGTTACACACTTTTCAATAACAAAACGCCACACAGTGACCAAAGCTGAACTCTTTTGCTCAGACTAATGTTCACTCACAAACTCGTACAAAGAGTGTATATACTACATTTTTTACCTGAGAGCTCCGGCAAACAGTGCAGCCATACAGACACCCGGGATACCCGGTAGGTGGCGACTCACGTTCATCATGTAATCTGCGACCAGCTTCAACACAACAGAAACAATATCAAGATATTAGTTAGTCTCTACAATCTAAAATACAACACTCAGCACGACAACAGTCGTTTTTAATTTATTTTATTTTTCGATCAAATCACTGTTATTGACATCAAAATGAGTGCTCAAACATCCAAGATTTGCAAATACGTGTTCTCAAATTAAACAAAAAATAGGAATTTTTACTCATTTCAGTGCGAAAAATCTCAGAAAAAGATAAACATTAAAACTTTCAAATTATGTAATTTTAATTTTTACTTTATCAGATTACTTGAAGTATTTTGAAATACTGCTATTTGATGTGTTAATAGGATATGAACAAGCTATTTTAGTCGTGATTAAAATACCCCCATGACGTGAGTCTATTGTTAAAACATTAGATTCGGATCTACGAATCTACTGCTATTGCTTACTGGTCAGGTCGGGCACAATATACGGGTTTAACAATGAAACTGCATGTCTAATATATCATGGCTTAGCCCTACTGACAATGAAATTGATGTTTTTAGAACACCTACACACATTCGGTGTCTTTTAAGTCGAAGAAAGAACTCAATTACAATAGATTCGCAGATCCGAATACTCGGCGCTTCGCGCCTCGTACATTCGGATCTACGAATCTATCGAATTTCGTTCTTTCTCCTTGACCTAGCGCTTAAATGGTTAGCTATAATGTTACCTGGTCGGGTCTCTGTACCATTCTGGTACTGATAGGGTCACAATCGTGGTAGTAGGCGTACATCACAATTCCCATCACACCAATGAAAAGAAAGAGCGGCAGACTGCATACTGTTCCAACAAGCATAGTGCTGCGGAAAATAAAAGTAAAGTTGCTTATTATAACCCTTTAACCGCCAGTGCCGCATATATTCAGGTTTTCATTTTTTATTAGCACATTAAGTACCACATTTTAAATATGTTAAAGATAAAATGTGACATCAACCAGAAAGATTTGAAAAGAGTTGACCTCCATTTTGTCAAATCTGAATAATTTTTACTCACTTGATGTTGTGGATCGCGTCAGCGAGACACAACTTCAAGTGGGTGAAAATTCAAATTGGATAATTTGGCGGTTAAAGGGTTAAGAGCGACAAAGTGTGGAACCAGTCAGTGGGAGGCGGATTAGGATTCACCCTTACAACGCTGAGATATTTCTGTATAAACCATGGAGATCAGAGATGTTTTTCAATTTGAAAATCATCATAAATGTCTTAGTTAGCTCTTTCCGGTTCCTTTGAATACTTATGGTATTGGTACAGCCATTATAAATATATTCAGTGCGGGGAACGCCTTTAGACGTCACAATCTGACGTCTATGCACGTCAGATTGTCATGTGGAAATCCAATTACTAATACATACATACAGGAAAATACCATGTCAGCATTCATACGTAATACTTTTTCATTCATTCTTGATATTTTTCTTATTGCCGGGCTAGTCAGTATTGTGGGGAGCGTCCGTGACCGAGAGGTAGCGTGCTCCGCCTCAGACCGCCAGGGCCCGAATTTCGAATCCTGTGTCTGGAGGACAGTGTCATCTCAATCATCTCACCATCATCAGGAGGTTCTCATGGCTCAGTTTAGCCTATATGTGCACAAAGGTGGCCTAAAGCCCGATTCATTTCATTGATATTGCCGGGCTTTATTATATATTTCGTATTTTTTTCTGCGAGCGTGAGACAATATTCTTACAATTATTATATAGATTACCATTACTTTGCAATATACGCATGTTACATACCGTCGCGCATCTTTTAAGGTTGCAGCTGAAAAATATCTCTGTAGCACCACTTGGTTCGCTGCTGAGTTGGCCAAGGTGCTAGCGCCGAAACCTATGCATGCCGACCAAATAGTGTACCTCTTCCGTGGATCAAGATCAAAACTGTGAAACCAAACAGCAGCGTTGTAAAGTACCAACGAAATATATTATATGTATTAGCCGATTTAATGCCTAACCAATTTTCATGAAAACAACAATAATTAATGTATTTGATGATGCCTCAAATTTTTTTTGTTTTGTTTAAGCCATGGAGACCAAATGATTTTTTCAATTTGAAATCATCATAAAATAATGTTTATTTTTTCCCGGTTCATTTGAATACCTATTGTTGAATATTGTGCCAGCATTGTGCCATGCTCGACACTGACTGACCAGCCCGGTTTCGTTGTAACGCGGACTAGAGGACCTTGAACCAGCATTGGAATAATGCTGGCTCTTGGTCTAGTGGTGATGTTGCCTGATAGGCATAATCTGTTATTGTTGCTTTGGCTTTCATTTTTGATTGGTAGATGTCAGAATGGCGGTCTGAAAAGTGAGCGGCTAGCGATGTGAACGCTTGGGATTAGATTCACTGACTGTATGGAATAAGAATGCTTGTTGCACTCCACAGAAAAATGACGCACAGCACCACCGATGTATGGCATCCTGAAATACGCTTAACATGGAAAATAAATAAAGAACAATGAACGGTTCTACTGGTCTGTCTTAGCTGGGGAACTTTAAACCTATGTTAGGGATCTGTAGCCATTAGGGATACAACATTAGATATCGGGGGGGGGGGGATAGAGTTTTTGTTGGTTTCAAACTTTTTTTACCTCCGCAAGTAAACAATCTTTATTTTGGCGATGAACGTCCGACACACTTGTTTTCATGTTTTGTTGAAGAACTGAAATATATTTTTTTTGTCGTATGCCTTCCCTGTTTTTTCGGGTCAACATAACAGATTTTTCATCAATTTCGACAACAAACTTTTTTTCTAACAATTTTGTTCATATCCCCCCTCCCCCAGATATCTAATAGTGCGTCCCATATACTCTTTCAGTGCCGGGACTGACTTTAGACGTAAGATTCTGACGTCTACAGACGTCAGATTCTGACGTCTACAGACGTCAGATTCTGACGTCTACAGACGTCAGATTCTGACGTCTACAGACGCCAGATTCTGACTGTAAGGGCTGAGAGATTGCAAATTGTATAAAATGAGAGATAATATAAGGAACGAGAACGGATATAGATGATATCTGCCTTGCAAAGCCAAAGGCAATGAAATAAATGTATCTTACATAATTATATTACATAGATCGATTCATCATGTCCATTATGTCAATTTAAATATCAATAGTGACACGACAACCAGTCAATGACTACTACATTTATTATAAGTTTTAATATTTTTTTTATTGACAGGGAATCATGTTTGAACGATTTCAATGAGCGGATGATGCTGTCAATAAGGGGTTAAAATACCCTGTTCTGAGGACTGTACCGTACGTTGATTTTGCAGATATGATATCAAGCAGTTAAAAAAATAGTTATGAAAACATACTCTGCAAAATTTAATCTTCCTCCAGCCTTTGCCCGCTCCACGACTATTGAAATACCACCAACATCTCTGATCCCGAGAATGACAAGGGTGATCATTCCTATCAACAAGATGGCAGTCTGGAGAGCATCAACATACACCACGGACCGCAAGCCTCCCTGTGGTTATAAACAGATACAAATATTATGAAACATAAGATATAAAAATATTATTAAATATAATTAATCCTTGATGACCAGAAAACTATCAGGTGGTATTGATCTTTACAGAGAGGTAATGATGCTCCAATTGATTTGTTGATGAAATGGTAAAGCCTTAGACCACCGTCATTCCTCTTTATGCTCACAGTTACCCAGCAAACACAAAACATTTGTATACCATTTATTCAACGCCGGTCCAAAGTCTTCGACGTTGGTCCAACATTGTACAAATGTTATACAAATGTTAGGCTTAGGCCACTATATTTTTTGTGTTTTAGATTGGAAAAGATCCAAATCTGATGACGGTAAAAAGTACTTTTGACTTATTTCTGAAAAAAATATTGAGGACGGCATTTTTGGAGACGTTAATAAGGGCGACGAAATAAAATTTTAAAAATTACCTATTTTTGTTAAATATTTGTTTAGGTTAATGAGGGCAATGAAGAAAAACAAAGCTGGTCGCTATTGCGTCCCATCTGATATTCTAACTTCTAAGGTACTTGAATATAATATATTGTGTATTATTGTGAATCCCTAGGATGTAATCTGTTATTTAACAGGCGGTTCTGGCACCTTACTTACATATTTTGTACAATTCTAATCGAAACACAAAGTCGTCAAAGGCCATTAATCATCCACTATATAAAAAGGCTTGACCCATAATCCTGATAATTATTCGTGGCTGCTTTCAGTATTGAAAAGGTTTAATGTTGATGAAAATTTGTACTAGATCGATTTAACAAACAATAATGAAGTCAAATAAATAATCTGATTCAACAAGAAAAAAATACGACGCTGGTCCAGCATCGATCCTAGATTGGATCAATGTATGGGACACCATTCGCCAGTCAAATAACCTACACCCCTTATGTTGACCTGAAGGAAGCAAATTTGTCATTTTATCTTAATTGTAGAAAAGGTATGTCCATGTTTTTTTTAAATGTAAACAGTGTAAAAAACAATGTCTTGTCACCTTAACAGGCACGATTTCAGCATGCAACATAGGCCTACAATTTTATGCATCAGTTTATATTCCATTGAAACAATATAAACAAAATCAACTTATTTTATCTTCTCTAGCTAACCAAAATTAGCAGAGGCGGGTCGAGATGGGAGGAATATGCTGCCCCGCAAAAAACAAAGGACATTATATGCATGCTTGGTTTTGCTTGCAGTATGGATCGTACGTATTTCTTTTTTTTTATAGAATTATTCAACGTCCACGCTTTCTCCTCGTGTAGACTATATCCTTGATATGCCACTGTGTAATTAAAACGGTAATATATCGAACAAACATCTTCATATATGTAAAAAAAGATGTAGGGTCTACTTACGAAAAATGTATAGATAATACAAAGAATCCCAGAGAAGACCACGGTGGCATACAGATTAATACCAGTTACTGCAAGAAAACATATCTCATCTTTATGTTCGCTGTTACATCTTTATTTTTATAAATACAAAATGGAATGTTCGATACGACAATATTAGATACCTTGTGTGAAAGCCATCGCTGGAATGTAAAGAACAAGCCCTGTCTGGAACGCCTGAAAATATAAATGAATTATTACATCTATAATATATAATTTGATCGCTTTATGGGGAATAGGCCTATCACATAACCAAAAGTTGTGTCTTGCAACCGCGATGAGTTACCGCGACACACAACCTCAACATTTCCAAGTGGATAAAAATTACTTTAACTTTGGTCCAATGAGCAAATAGTAACAGGATGATGGGCGCATTAACAAGGCTCTGCTGTAAATATCATATTTACAGCAGTACCTTATTAGTGCGCCAGTTGAATCGCATTGAATCAAAATATCGTCAGTAATTTTGTATTCAGATTCAATTTAATTTCTTTACAATTTTACATACATTTTAACCACTTAAAATTAGGTTCCTTTGTGATTATGTAAAACTCTAATGCAAATGCTGTTTTTGTCTTAAGTGCTGTTGAGATTGGGAATCACAATCCTGTCATTGCTTTAATCGGATTATTGTCATTACAAAATTGCAAAAGAAGCTAGAACAATACTAACCGTGGACAGTAAGAAGCACAAAGATGAGATTTTCCTCAATCCTGGAGATTTGAATCTAATTTCCATGTACTGTAAATATTGTAATATATTTGTGTTTATAGTGTATGGAATATACAGGCAAAGTAATTTATTATCAAATAACATTATATCATAGCAGGTTATTTATAGAATTTATTTTCAGGAGCTCTATTCCGTCCAATAAATGATTTTACCAAAAACTTGTTATTGAAACCAGCACAAATTTACCAAGGTTAAATTTGTAATTGTAGGTCAATTACTAACCCTAAACCGCAAAATTAAGCAATTTAAATGTTCAACCAAAATTACTCACCTTTGTTTAATTTGAGACAAAACATTTCCAAATAGGCTATTGGTGTTTTAGCTCATACTTAATTCCCAATGATAGTGATTTTACCCTTTCAAGCCTGAATTTACCATTGTCATCTTCATCAGATGATTTGAAGTGGTTTAAAAATTAAAGAAAATTTCAATGTTTTGGTAAGCCAATTTCATGAAAATATTTTCTATAAAACCCTTGGTTGTAGGAAAATTTAGTCTGTTTTCAAGGATGTGAAATGATGCTTTGATGCATCGTGAGGGATTAAAGGCTTAAACTCGACTTAGTCTTGCTAAGTGGTGTACACTATCAAATTCGTGTTTTATCTTGTACAATTACAACTTTTCAGTACATCAATTCATCAGGTGGAGGAAAATATCTTTATTTTCAGGGGAGGTGGGAAAAATTAAATGGGTGAATAAATACACACAAAGTGTCACGTTGGCGTACGAACTTCTTACCCCTCTTTAATATTTACGCATGAAAGACCATCAATATTTCAAAACAGTGTACCGGTATTTTATCCTCATTTAATCAATTTATACAATACCTTACTTGACTAAACTGTTATGTGATTTAAGCCGAAACTAAAGCCTCTGTTTATTGTCAATATGCTGATTTACATCAAAGATATATTTTTTACGATATAACATAATTTATATTTTAGGTTTTTTACCTGTTTTTAAGGAAGTGAGAGCTGAAATGTTTACATAATGTGCTGTAGAAAATTGGTGAGACATATAAATCAATAATGTGACATGATAAATATCGGCATGGATGCATACTATAGTCTGGTGCTCGTTTCATCTACCGCAGAGGAAATCTTACATGCGTGGGCTTGATAAGCACAATTGAGTCCAATAAATGATAAAATGGATGTATTATTGTGAATGGATGTATTATTGCTTTCAGACCATGCATAAATTTTCACGGCAGTGAAAAAAATCGTACGCCCAAGCCATGTGTTTATCTGGAGATTACATCAACATTATGAATGTAAGGGAAAACACCGCCAGTTACAATGCTGCTACACCGCGGTTGACCTGAGGAATAGACTCCCACTGTGTATGGTATAATTAGCGATTATACCACGTATTTTGCGTAAAATGTAAACAATTTAATTATCTCACCGACATGACAACACAATCATATTTGTCCTCACCTGATACGCACTGGTTAGCTGCAGTTTGTGAAGTGCTGGTAAATAAAATATAGCCACAAGAAGAAAGCAGATGAGCTGACCAAAAAAGTTGAAGATTTGAATAATTCCAAACATGTAGACTTCCAGAGGTCCCAGAAGTATCATGCTAGCATGCGCGTTTGATGCCAACAAACTAATACCGATTAACAGTGGCTTCATTTGCCTGTTTCCCAAGACGTATTCTTCCATGGAAGAGTTTTTGCGATCTTTCCACGCCGAGTAGATTCCCACCAGTAGAGAAATAACCATACTGGCGAAGCAGACCACATAGTCAATCCAGTGAAACTGATTTTTCTTCATCGTCCAAAGAGAAAGAATTTTCAACTGCAAAGAGGTATATATACATGTATACAGGCCTTTATACATTGTTAAGTCAAATAAAACAATATCGATTGCGCATTCCCTGATTAAATACATCAGCATGTAATGCAATACCATGGTATCATATATCTAAGTTTCAGTAACAGTGTTTTGACGTTATAAAATAAAGATGAACGTGAGGCTGGCTTAACCCAGAAAGCGCTGAAATATGTTTGTATTAACAGTTTGCATTAATTTGAAATCAACAATAATTAATGGTCTGTCTTACTAATATGGCAGTCCGACCACTATGTCCGAGTCCGACCACTATGTTTTTTTAACTATGTTTAATAATCCACCTAAGTATTCAGAGTAGAACCTGATACTTTCAAACTTCTACTTTACTCAGGTAACACAAAACAACAAACTGTAGCGGTAATGAATGAAGAGTATGAGCATGGAATACCACTTAACAAGCTTCATTAATATTACAAAAAGACACATCTCAAAGCAACATTACATAAGGTACATTATGTATATACTGTATAGTGTATAGGCCTATAATATATCTGCTAATACCCAGAAAAGTTTACAAAGTTTACAAACAATACGACAAGCCAAGGCCCGGGATCTGCTTTATATAAACCAATACTACACGGGACCTCATCAGTGGCGATGCACAGTCCACCCGAGGATACTAGTATCCTTGGTCCACCCTATCAGCCCACGAAGCTATATGTTGGGTACGTATACAGGCCGGGGGGAAGGGGGGGGGGGTACAAGCAGGGAAGGGGAAGGCGGACAGCCTACAGGGGTCAGAGTGCGGGGGCAAGCTAATGGGGATACTTAGTCACCACTGTTTGCTCGGGGCCTATCTGCCCAGAGATTCAGGTCTTTTCCACTAATATAGGATCCACAGGGCCATAAAACAACCCGGTACTTGTTGCAATAAGACTTGTTTACCCAAAACATACAAAATAAAATACATCTGTCCCATCATCTATAAACACATCACATATAGCACAATATTCAATATATTTAAACCTGATAAACTGCTATCTAGGGTGTATACCTGGTTGTTATCAGTGCAGGGCATGCTGGACGGGGGCTAGCCGCCATTGACAGCGTGGTCTGCTTCTGTAATTTTGGTGACTAATACACTGAAATTCACAGACATCTCGGATAGGCATGCCATGAATTTCAGTGCATCACATCATACAATCAAAACTGAAGTTAAACTTACGATTTAGGCTGATGAGGCTTCATTAGAAATATACAAATAATCAGGTTTTATCTAATAAATAGAGCGTCGATTTTCAACATCCCATAATTTCCATGACTAGTTGAATCTCTTCAGTAAGCATCCCTGCCAGAAATTATACTTCCCCTCTACGTTGCTATGCGAACCACAGAAATAAATAGCAGCTTTCCTCACTACTCACTAATAAATCCGGTGAAAAAGTGCAAATAAAACAGCTTGGGTCTCGTGTCCCAATCCCACTAATATAATATATACATACATACATTTCCCCTTGTAAAAATTAGTTAAAAAGTTACTAACCCTAAAAATCCGTCAAAAGACCTATTATTTTTTATATTATATTGTCGCCCTGGGGCACGTCCGTATTGTTTGTATGTAATTTTCATTCATTAAAAACTGAAATTGCTTACGCAATTTATAATAATAATAATGGTGTTTATTGCCATAATATTTCAACAATCTATATTTCCAGCTTCATAGGACGAGAAATATAACTATTTGTTGATCTTATCTTCCTTTGTCACTCTATTTCGAATAAAAACGTAATTCGTGCAGACTGAGACATCAGACAATGTCAACAGGAGGCCAACGGTTATAGTGAATACCCTAATAATAACCACGAAAAAAATGCATCACTTTAAGATATTAGGTCCCCTATTATGATTGAACAATGTCACTGACATTGATCATTACCATTGATACTTACCACGCCGAAATATCTGTGTATAAGCCATGGAGACCAAAGGGTTTATTCAATCATCATAAATGCCTTAGTCAGCTCTTTCGGCTTCATTTGAATACCTATGTTATGGGTCTACGAGCAGTATACAGATATTAATTCTTTCAATGCGTGGACTGTCTTTATTCGTCAGAATCTGACGTCTACAGACGTCAGATTATGACGTATAAAGACGGTCCACGCACTGAAAGGGTTAATATTTTTTATAAGTCTATTTGAGTTGTCTGCCCAGCAAACTTACGGAATATCACAGGTTATTACGTACACAATTATGACAGTTTATTTAAAGATTTTATCTATTTCACATACATTTTTGAAGCTGGTAACATAATAATAGCTGGAAAAGGATGTTGTGTTGACCATGTGAGTCACCGACAGCAGTGCATAATAGTTGTTGAATTTCTTTTTGTGACAAGTATATATTAAAAGACCCATGTAGTCCCCAGACCTACTCTGCACAATGTCATATTTCATACTATTTTAGATGACTTTTGACCAGCGTCTAGTATTCACCCTTAGTTCACCCTGTCGATGGGGGCATATTGAGATGAACAGAGATCTGGTTCAGCTCATGTACAAATACAAGAAACATGAAACATATACCCGATGCAGTTCAATAGTAATTTAGATTTAATAATGGGCGGTTTTTGTGTGTGAAGTCATGAGTTGTGAGACCCGCCTGGCCTAGAAAATGTGCACATTGTCAGTTCTTATTTTTAAAAATAACTGATAGTAGACTAAAATAATCTGCTAAGTTAGAAGATACATGTAGTTCTTTGTGATTTATACTTTAATTATATTGCTGAGCTGAAATCACTTCACATGGCCTTTAAGATGGGATTTACCTCTGCCAGATATCATTAAATCAGAGCCCAATACAATTTATACAGCTACATTACAAAAGGGGGATAGCTCGAACGCATTCGAAAACCGAAGTGCAATAAAAATCATGAAACCGCCTAGGCCTACAATAACCGACTGTGTAGAAACACAATATTGTTCATGTACACACATATTATTATTTAATTTTAGACTACAAGAATCTTAGAATAATCAAATGGCAATCATAGTGTGTTCCTATTGTAAATTATTTGTTATTGTGAAAAACAGTGCAGTACTTTAACCCTTTCAGGCCTGAATTTACCATTGTCATCTTCATCCACTACAAGCCAAGAATTGCTGTCGCAATTCTCGACTTGTAGTGGATGAAGATGACTTGATGTGGTTTAAAAATTAAAGAAAATTACCACGTATTGGTAAACCAGTTTCATGGAAATTTTTGTTCTAAAACCCTTAGTTGTAGGAAAAATAAGTCTGTTTTCAGGGATGTAAAATGATGCTTTAATTCATCGTGGGGGCTTAAAGGGTTAAATTCAACTTAGATTATCTGAATGAATGAATGCAGATTTAACCCTTTAACCGCCGGTGCCGCATACATTCGGGTTTTTATTTTTAATAGCACAATAAGTACCACATTTAAATATGTTTAAAGGTAAAATGTGACATCAACCAGCAAGATTTGAAAAGAGTTGACCTCCATTTTATCAAATCTGAAATTTTTTCACTCACTTGAAGTTGTGTATCACGTCAGCGAGACACAACTTCAAGTGGGTGAAAATTCAAATTGAATAATTTGGCGGTTAAAGGGTTAACGCTGTCTAACAAACGCTCTTCTGTATTCCCTGCACATCCTCACCACTGTCACCAGGTGTTTCTGGTGTCATGAAACACGGTGACAATATGGCATAGCCCCCTTTGTATTTGCTAATTAACACGATAAATCGCACGGGAAGTTTCAAGTACCCTATCCGGACAATTGCCAACTACATTATAGAGTTTAGAGACCGCTCATTGTTCGTATTTGCCTACATTCCTGGGAACAAATTTCGCAAAGCAAGCATGATAATATACCCCCCCCCCGCCCTACAGAGGGGGGGGGCTAAATTATTATAAAACTAACATTATCATACTGTCTCCAAATAGTAAATTTACCTGTACAAAAAACTTAGTTTTCCCATCTTTCTATATTAAAACATTCCAGTTGTGGGATGAACTTATAGAAACCTAACTTTGTAATAAAGAATCGTTTACTTGGTATAGCCCTTGGGAAGGCTCGGGAGATTTGAGCCCTTTTTATATTTTGACACATTTGCTTTCCCTATTTGTCATATTATACTTTTTTCTGTGGTTTTGCGAAGTACAGACCATGCCAAACAACCTGAACTTCATTTTATTTTATATGCATTATGTTACATAGGAACGAAATATGATTTAAAAAAAGATGATCTCCTGACCCAACTCTCCCAAGGAGTGGGGAGACTTGAGCCATGTTGGGGGAAACTTGGGCAATGCCTGGGAGATTTGAGTCACATAAAGTATGTCGGTACAGATACTTCAAAATAAACACACAAAAGTAAACAACAACAAAATAAACACTAAAACAAAATAGGATCAATTTTATTATGAACATCTTAATCACTCTAGTCATGGATTAAACAAATTATTGTTGCATGGGCCAACTCTCCCACATAGTGGCCAAGCTCTACCTATGTGGGTGAGTTGGGCCATGACTCATGCCCCATGACCATGACCCAACTCTCCTATAGTGTCCCAACTCTCCCAAATTTGACTGCCCCAACTTACCGCCTTTTTTGGTGAAATCGAAATCACAGAATGACTGATATTGATTCCTTAATTATTTAGTACCACTTCAAAATTCAAGACTGCTTAGATCATCCAACACAAATATGTTAACTGTTCCACGTCTTCGAACAAAATGGGGCTTAAGGGCTTTTGCAGTTGCAGCCCCCTCCACCTGGAACTGCGAGTACAGTCACCTCATTTAAAAAAAATGCTGAAGACTTTTATTTTCGATTCGGCTTTCTCCCCCTAATTCCTCGGAGATTCGGCGCCCAGTTGACGACTTACGCTTTGACTCTCGACATTGAGCTGGTTTAGATTTGGATTCTGCGCATCTGAGCTCGCATCTCCGAGGATTTAGGCGCTATAGAAGTTATAGAAGTTACCGAATTGAATTGAATTGAATTGAATTGAATTTGAATTGAATTGAATTGAATTAAATACCTTGATGACAGATGAGTGTCATAGTAAGTATATTACACACCACAAAAGAGCATTCCATTATGTACTATTGATATGTTAGCAATTTGCTTATCTTCGAGTCAATTGGTTACAATGTTTTCAATATCATAGATTTCTTGACACAAAATCATCACTGAACGTGGGCTCGATAAGCTGGTCACATGAAACAATAGGTAATGTATCGTTGATTCGTTAGACGGCAGCACGTGGTCATAATGCTTCACGTTACTGTGATATCGGAGGTGGCCCAACTTTCCCTGTGACCCAACTCTCCCAAGCCTCCCCTACAGTAGATGTTCCGGAAAAATGAGTCATCTGGTCACGTACATTTTCTATAAATCACTAAAGCAGCGTCCCAGTGAACATGAGGTGTTTATCAAATGACGTGTCTCTATTGGAGCATCATCTGCGACACTCAGCTAAACAGGAACCCTCCATTCAGGGGCAGATCTAGCTTTTCAGTGGGGGGGGGGGTTAAATTTGACAAAAACTATTTTACTCCAAAGGGGTCTAGGGGCCCGCCCCCGGGGAAATGTTTGATTTCCGAAGGCTTACTCATGCAATCTAAGGCATATTGGGCACTGTTTCTCACTCAGTATATATCACCAAATCATAAGGAAACCCCTAAATAAGGTGATGATTTTTTTCTGAGGCGGGGGGGTTAAACCCCTCTAACCACCTCCTCCCCCCCCCCCTTGGATTCGCCACTGCCATTGGATAATTGCTGGCTCGTGTTAGAATTTAAAGACGAGGCCTACTTACCTGATCAACAGGTTGATTCTGGTCCTTGGGTAGTATAGTCTGGTTATGGCAATATTATAATAGTGGTGCAATAATTGTCTTCTACGTCCCATTTTTCATTCATAGTTATGTCATGATAATGGGGGTGGCATCGGGATGCAAATAAACTGTCCAGCATCAAATTAATAAATAACAATACAATGTCATTAACCCTTTAACTGCCGGTGCCGCATATATTCGGGTTATTATTTTATATTAGCACATTAAGTACCACAATTTAAATATGATAAAGATAAAATATGACATCAATCAGCAATATTTGAAAACAGTTGACCCCCGTTTTGTCAAATCTGAATAATTTTCACTCACTTGAAGTTGTGAATCGCGTCAGCGAGACACAACTTCAAGTGGGTGAAAATTCAAATTGAATAATTTGGCGGTTAAAGGGTTAAACACACTTGGGCCACACGCATAATCAGGATAATTTATTTGTTTGATATCAGTTCATTTGAGACCTGCATAATACTAATTTGATCAATTCTTATCAATAATTATAGTTTTGTGGTGATAAAATACAGGACTAATGCCTCATCTGCACGTTTCATCACACTTGATTTAATTGCGATTTATTCGCCAATGAGCTGACTGTGGCATATATAACGTGCCCTGCCTGAACGCAGAGGATCTTGACTTACCCGCATTTAGCACATATCATGGCTGAGGTCCACAGACGCTATTTATCAGTCTGATTCAAAATGTTCAAGGGGGTGAGTAAATATTGCTGTACGTCGCTTTCTGCCCAATCATGGAAATATTGCGACAGAAGGAAGCCCGAGGTCGGGACGATGCCCTCCTCTTATTTCAAATTACTTCAATGGTTTATACTGCCCAGTACCAGAGTCAGCATTGTACACTCCAGGCATTTGAACAGTTTGGAGCACTGTGTATGCAAAACCACAATAACACATATCCGGTGTCAAGCCAAATCTTATGAGCACGTGAAATCTAATGATCTTCCGGTCTCAGAGAAGATCTCGCGGGGTTTCGGCAGAGGTTATAAGTACTGTGTCACATACAGGATACAAACCCTTTAAATAATATTCATTTAATAAATGCATTTTCGACAACTAGGCTATAAGCGACCCTCATAGAATTTACTCCTCCCTTCCAGAATATGCCGCCATTTTCCACAACTAGGCCCTATGTGCGACCTTTCGAAAATCCACCCCTATACAAAAATTATATGCGACGCTCCCACATCGAGCTTTTACTCCTCTCTCCCAGAATATACACATCTTTTTAACAACTATATGCGACCCTCCTAGAATTTACCCCTCCCTTCCACAAATACTCCTATTTTCCACAACTATATGCAAAACTCTACCCCTATGCAAGAACTATATACTATAACCCTTTCAACCCTCCCGATGCATTAAAGCTTCATTTCGCATCTCTGAAAAATGGCTAATTTCCTGAAACCTGGTGGTTTTAGAAAAACAATTTTCATGGAACTTTTTTTTTTAAATAACAGTAGGGCTATATTTTTACATTTGTCACCCACTTCAAGTCATTTTCATCCACTACAAGTCGAGAATTGCGACAACAATTCGCGGCTTGTAGTGGTTGAAGATGACAATGGTAAACTCAGGCTTGAGACGGTTAGCCATAATACCTATGGTATGGGTCTACGAGCAGTATATATATTTTGATTCTTTCAGTGCGTGGACCGTCTTTATTCGTCAGAATCTGACATCTACAGACGTCAGATTCTGACGTATATAGACGGTCCACGCACTGAAAGGGTTAATATTTTTTATGAGTCTATTTGAGTTGTCTGCCCATCAAACCTACGGAATATCACAGGTCACACAATTATGAGAGTTTATTTAAAGATTTCATCTATTTCACATACATTCACGAAGCTGGTAACAGAATAATAACTGGAAAAGAATGTTGTGTCGACCATGTGAGTCACCGACAGCAGTGTATAATAGTTGTTGGCTTTCTTTTTGTGCCAAGTATATATTAAAGGCCCCATGTAGTCCCCAGACCTACTCTGTACAATGTCATATTTCTATTTTAGATGACTTTTTTAAATACTAGAATGCTCAGCTCCCATTTTTAAACCACTAGGAAGTGCAGGAATTGATGGCCATCACCGCGACCGCTCTTGACCAGCGTCTAGCATTCACCCTTAGTTCACCCTGTCAATGGGGGGCATATTGAAATGAACAGAGATCTGGTGCAGCTCATGTACAAATACAAGAAACATGAAACATATACCCGATGCAGTTCAATGTTAATTTAAATTCAATAATGGGCGATTTTTGTGTGTGAAGTCATGAGTTGTGAGACCCGCCCAGCCCAGAAAATGTGCACATTTTAAGTTTTTATTTTTGAAAATAACTGATAACTAGTAGACTAAAATAATCTGCTAAGTTAGAAGATACATGTAGTTCATTGTGATATATACTTTAATTATATTGATGAACTGAAATCACTTCACAGGGCCTTTAAGATGGGATTTACCTCTGCCAGATATCATTAAATCAGAGCCCAATACAATTTATACAGCTACATTACAAAAGGGGGATAGCTCGAACGCATTCCCACACTACCAAAAAATATATTCTTAATAGTTGCTATCTTCATTTAGGGAAATGCAAATTTCAGCCAAACCGAAGTGCAATAAAAATCATGAAACCGCCTAGGCCTACAATAACCGAGCGTGTAGAAACAAAATATTGTTCATGTACACATATATTATTATTTATTTTTAGACTACAAGAATCTTAGAATAATCAAATGGCAATCATAGTGTGTTCCGATTGTAAATTATTTGTTATTGTAAAACACAGTGCAGTACTTAAATGTAATTTATGTATTAGATTATCTGAATGAATGAAGGCAGATTTAACGCTGTCTAACAAACGCTCTTCCGTATTGCTTAGACATCCTCACCACTGTCACCAGGTGTCTCTGGTGTCATGAAACACCATGACAATATGGCATAGCCCCATCTATATTTGCTAATTAACACGATAAATTGCCCCAGAAGTTTCAAGTACCCTATCCGGACAATTGCCAACTACATTATAGAGTTTAGAGACCGCTCATTATTTGTATTTGCCTACATTCATGGGAACAAGTTTCGCAAAGCATGCATGATAATATACCCTCCTCCCCCACAGCGTGGGTGGGACTAAATTATTATAAAACCATCATTATCATACTGTCTCAAGATAGTAAATGTACGTGTACAAAAAACTTGGTTTTCCTATCTTTCTATATTAAAACATTCCAGTTGTGGGATGAACTTATAGAAACCTAACTTTGTAATAAAGAATCGTTTACTTGGTATAGCCCTTGGGAAGGCTCGGGGGATTTGAGCCCTTTTTATATTTTGACACCGCTTGCTTTTCCTATTTGTCATATTATACTTTTTTCTGTGGTTTTGCGAAGTACAGACCATGCCAAGCAACCTGAAATTCATTTGATTTTATATGCATTATGCTACATAGGAACGAAATATAATTTTAAAAAAGATGATCTCCTGACCCAACTCTCCCAAGGAGTGGGGAGACTTGAGCCATGTTGGGGGAAACTTGGGCAATGCCTGGGAGAGTTGAGTCACATAAAGTATGACGGTACAGATACTATAAAATAAACACACAAAAGTAAACAACAACAAAATAAACACTAAACCAAAATAGGATCAATTTTATTATGAAAATCTTAATCACTCTAGTCATGGATTAAACAAATTATTGTTGCATGGGCCAACTCTCCCACATAGTGGCCAAGCTCTACCTATGTGGGTGAGTTGGGCCATGACCCATGCCCCATGACCATGACCCAACTCTCCTATAGTTTCCCAACTCACCCAAATTTGACTGCCCCAACTATCCGCCTTTTTTGGTGAAATCAAAATCACAGAATGGCTTTTGACGATATTGATTCCTTAAATAACTTGATGACTGAGGAGTGTCATAATAAGTATATTATACACCACAAAAGAGCATTCCATTATGTACTATTGATATGCTAACAAATTGCTTACCTTCGAGTCAATTGGTTACAATGTTTTCAATATAATCGATTTCTTGACACAAAATCGTCACTGAACGTGGGCTCGATAAGCTGGTCACATCAAACAATAGGTAATGTATCGTTCATTCGCTAGACGGCGGCACCTGGTCATAATGCTTCACATTACTGTGATATCGAAGGAGGCCCAACTTTCCCTGTGACTCAACCCTCCCAAGCCTCCCCTACAGTAGATGTCCCGGAATCGAACCCTTGAAAAAATGAGTCATCTGGTCACGTACATTTTCTATAAATCACAAAGCAGCGTCCCAGTGGACATGAGGTGTTTATCAAATGACGTGTCTCACCATCTGCGTCAATCAGGCCAAACAGGAACCCTCCATTCAGGGGCGGATCTAGCTGTATTTCAGTGAGGGGAGGGGGGGGGGGGGTTAAAATTGGACAAAAAACTATTTTACTGTGAAGGGGTCTAGGGGCCCGCCCCCGGGGAATTTTTTTATTTCCGAACGTTTACTCATGCAATCTGAGGAATATTGGGCGCTGTTTCTCACTCAGTATATCACCAAATCATAAGGAAACCCCTAAATAAGGTGATTATTTTTTTCTGAGGGGTTTTAAACCCCCCCCCAAACCCCTCCCCCTTGGATCCGCCACTGCCATTGGATAATTGCTGGTTCGTGTTAGAATTTAAGGACGATATATAGGCCTACTTACCCGATCAACAGGTTGATTCTGGTCCTCGGGTAGTATAGTCTGGTTATGTCAGCAATAGTGGTACAAAAATTGTCTTCTACGTCCCATTTTTCATTCATAGTCATGTCATGATAATGGGGGTGGCATCGGGATGCAAATGAATTGTCCAGCATCAAATTAATAAATAACAATACAATGTCATTAACCCTTTAACCGCCGGTGCCGCATATATTCGGGTTTTTATTTTTATTAGCACATTAGGTATCACAATTTGAATATATGATAAAGATAAAATATGACATCAATCAGCAATATTTGAAAACAGTTGACCTCCGTTTTGTCAAATCTGAATAATTTTCACTCACTTGAAGTTGTGAATCGCGTCAGCGAGACACAACTTCAAGTGGGTGAAAATTCAAATTGAATAATTTGGCGGTTAAAGGGTTATAGTCCCAGAGCTAGGGGGGTTTTATTTGTGTTGAAAGGTCCATACGATCTAAGAGTTCCACCTATAGTGAAATTTTCTCAGGAATCCGAATCTGCGCGTCTTACAAAAATCATCCTGTCCAAAAGTACCGTAAAAACCCTTTAAACGCTAGTACCGTCAAAATCGCAAGCCGCAATTTGAAATATTGCGTATGAAGTGATTGTTTGCTAAAATTGTGGTAATTTTCTATTTAAATAATTTTTTAATTATTTATTATCCTCACATATGACACAGGCTTTCACATGGATGTAAAATATTTTGTGTCTGATCAATGACAAATACACAATATAGCTTTAAGTTAGTATTTTAACACGTAATTTTACTCATTTTTCATACTTTTTCACTAAATAGACAAAATACTTTTCTCTCAGCCGATTTTTGTATAGTATAAATGTTTAGTTTTGATTCGAACATGTTCTAGAACTATTGTTGACTTAAAATTAACCAATTTGGAATGAAAATAATGAGTTATATGAACATATTACTCGCCTTTTACGCTAGACGTAAAATTAGCTCACTTTTCTTCAGGCTCGGGAAAATTGACCATATCTCACATTTTTGCCCACTGAGTAGTCAAATTTTGAGCTATATCAATATGTTTGATATCAATAGAAAGCTACTGGCACATGCCTTCACATGGATGTAAAATATGTTGTGTCTGATTATTGACAAATGCACAAGAAAGCTTTAAGTTGGTATTTCAACCCTTAATTTGACCTTTTTTCATACTTTTTCAGTAAATAGTAAAAATAATTTTTCTCAGCTTTTGTGTATAATAAATATTTAGTTTTGATTCAAACATGTTCTAGAACTATTGTTGACTTGAAATAAACCCATTTGGAATAAAAATAGTGAGTTATGTGAACATATTATATACTTTTTTGGTTAGACGTAAAATGTGCGCGCTTCTCTTTGGGCTCAGGAAAATTGTATGTATCTCACAGTTTTGCCCAATGAGTAGTCAAATTTTGAGCTATATCAATATATTTGATATCAATAGAAAGCTACTGGCACAGGCCACGGATGTATAATATTTTGTGTCTAATCTTTGACAAATGCACAAGAGAGCTTGAAGTTGGTACTTTAACCCATTAATTTTACCTATTTTTCATACTTTTTTAGTACATAGTCAATATACTTTTCTTTTATGATTTTTGCGTATATTAAATATTTAGTTTTGATTCAAACATGTTCTAGAATTATTGTTGTCTTAAAATAAACCCATTTGGAATATAAAAAATAATGAGCTATTTTAACATATTACACTTTTTTTGGGTTGGATGTAAAATTTGGGCACTTTTCTTCCAGCCCGGGGAAATTGACAGTGTTTCACATTTTTGTCCAATGAGTACCTGGTACCCAAAATAAAAAAATGTACCAACATCTTTGATATCAGTTAAAAGTAACTATCAAGGGCTTTAACGTGGATACATAATATTTTATTTCTGTTAAATACGGAATGTCCAAAAAATAAGCGCTAACTTTGTATTTTATCCCTCCATTTGAACAATTTCCAGCGTTTTCTTAGTGAATACCAGCAAGCCTTCTCGCTCTTGTTAACTTTATATGGTATAAATGTTTGTTATCACTTTTACATTCTCTGGAGCCATTTTTCAAAAGTTATCTTGACGATTGAAGAAGTGATCACAGCCATTTTTAAAGGTATCTTAGCCACTACAAGTTATCTTAGCCACTGAAGAAGTGATCATCACAAATTTAAACGTCATCTCAGCCACTAGAATTGTGATCTTGGTCACTGAAGAAGTTATCACAGCGACTTTAAAAGTTATCTCAGTCACTACAAAAGTGATCTTTGCCACTGAAGAAGTGATTACAACCACTTTAAAAGTTACCTCAACCACTACAAAAATTATCTTGGCCACTGAAGAAGTGAACACAGCGACTTTAAAAGTTATCTCAGCCCCTACAAAAGTGTTCTTGGTCACTGATGAAATGATCACAGCAGCTTAAAAAGTCATCTCGCCAATGTAACAGTTACCTTGGCGAGTGAAGAAGTGCTCACAGCCACTTTAGAAGTTATCTCAGTCACTACAAAGGTGATCTTGGCCACTAACAAATTGGTGTCAGCCAATTTACAGGTTATCTAAGCCACTACAAAGTCATCTGGGCCACTGAAGAAGTGATCACAGCCACTTTGAAAAATATCTAAGCGACTACAAAAGTGATCTTGACCTGTGAAGAAGTGGTTACAATAACTTTGAAAGTTATCTCTGCCACTATAAAAATGATCTTGGCCACTGACGAAGTGCTCACAGCGACTTTAAAAGTGATCTCAGCCACTACAACAGTGATCTTGGCCACTGAAGAAGTGATCTCAGTCACTTTAAAAGTTATCTCAGCCACTACAAAAGTGATCTTTACCACTAACAATCTTATGTTAGCCCGTAAAAGTGATCTTGGCCACAAAAAACTGATCTTGTCCTCAGTAGAAGTGATCCCATTCACTTTAAAAGTCATCTCAGCCGATACAAAAGTGTTATTGGCCACTAAAAATCTTATGTCAGTCCCCCAAAAAATAATCTAGGTCACTACAAAAGTGATCTTGACCACTTAAGAAGCCATCACAGCCATTTTAAAAATCATCCCATCCGCCATAAAGCTGATCTTGGTCACAAACAAACTGATCTTGTCCCATAAAGAAGTGATCACAGCAACTTTGTAGTGGTTAAGATAAATTTTCAAGTGGCTGTGATCATCTCTTCAGTGGCCAACATCACTTTGTAGTGGCTTAGATAATTTTGTCAGTGGCTGACAACAGTTTGTTTCTGACCAAGATCACCTTTGCAATGGCTGAGATAACCTTTAAAGTGGCTGTGATCACTTCTTCAGTAGCCAAGATCACTTTTGTAGTGGCTGAGATAACGTTTAAAGTGGCTTTGATTACTTCTTCAGTGGCCAAGATCACTTTTGTAGTGGCTGTGATAACTTTTAGAGTCGCTGTGATCACTTCTTCAGTGACTAAGATCATTTTTTTGTGGCCAAGATCACTTTTACGGGCTGATATAAGATTGTTAGTGGTCAAGATCACTTTTGTAGTGGCTGAGATAATTTTTATTGTGACTGAGATCACTTCTTAAGTGTACAAGATCACTTTTGAAGTGGCTGAGATCACTTTTAAAGTCGTTATGAGCACTTCGTCAGTGGCCAAAATCAATTTTATAGTGGCAGAGATAACTCTTAAAGTTATTGTAACCACTTCTTCAGTGGCCAAGATCACTTTTGTAGTCATTTAGATATTTTTAAAAGTGGCTATTATCACTTCTTCAGTGGCCCAGATCACTTTGTAGTGGCTTGGATAACCTTTAAATTGGCTGACACCAGTTTGTAAGTGGCCAAGATCACCTTTGTAGTGGCTGAGATACCTTCTAACGTGGCTGTGATCACATCTTCACTCGCCAAGATAACTTTTGCATTGGCGAGGTAACTTTTTAAGTTGCTGTGATCACTTCATCAGTGGCCAAGTTCACATTTGTAGTGGATGAAAAAACTGTTAAAGTCGCTGTATTTACTTCTTCAGTTGAGATAACTTTTAAGATGGTTGGTATCACTTCTGCAGTGGCCAAGATCACTTTTGTAGTGGCTGAGATAACGTTTAAAGTTGCTATGATCACTTCTTCAGTGACTAAAATAATTTTTGTAGTGACTGTGATCACTTCTTCAGTCGTCAAGATAACTTTTAAAAAATGGCGCCAGAGAATGTAAAAGTAATAACAAACATTTATACCATATAAAGTTAACATGAGCGAGAAGTCTTGATGGTATTGACCAAGAAAACGTCGGAAATTGTTCAAATGGAGGGATAAAATACAAAGTTAGCGCTTAATTGTTGTACATTTCGTATTTAACAACATAAATAAAATATTATGTATCCACGTTAAAGCCCTTGATAGTTACTTTTACCTGATATTAAAGATTTTTTTTAAATTTGGGTAACCAGTACTCATTGGGCAAAAATGTAAAACACTGTCAATTTCTCCGGGGGGGGGGGGGGGGGGAAGAAAAGTGCCCAAATTTTACATCCAACCCAAAAAAGTGTGTAATATGATATGTTCAAATAGCTCATCATTTTTTATTCCAAATGGGTTTATTTTAAGTCAACATTAATTCTATGTTTGTATCAAAACTAAATATTTATAATACACAAAAACAAGTTGAGAGAAAAGTATTTTGACTATGTACCGAAAAAGTATGAAAAATAGGTAAAATTAGGTGTTAAATTATCAACTTCAAGCTCTCTTGTGCATTTGTCAAAGATCAGACAAAACATATTTTATATCCATGGCCTGTGCCAGTAGCTTTCCATTGATATCAAATATATTGATATAGCTCAAAATTTGACTACTCATTGGGCAAAACTGTGAGATACATACAATTTTCCTCAGCCCGTAGAAAAGCGCGCAAATTATACGTGTAAACAAAAAAGCATGTAATATGTTTACATAACTCACTATTTTTATTCCAAATGGGTTTATTTTAAGTCAACAATAGTTCTAGAACATGTTTGAATCAATACTAAATATTTATTATACACAAAAATTAGTTGAGATAAAAGAATTTTAACTATTTACTGAAAAACTGTGAAAAAAAGGTCAAATTAAGGGTTAAAATACCAACTTAAAGCTTTCTTGTGCATTTGTCAATGATCAGATACAAAATATTTTACATCCATGTGACGGCCTGTGCCAGTAGCTTTCTATTTATATTGATATAGCTTAAAATTTGACTACTCAGTGGGCAAAAATGTGAGATCTGGTCAATTTTCCCGAGCCTGAAGAAAAGCGAGCTAATTTCACGTCTAACGAAAAAAGCGAGTAATATGTTCACATAACTCATTATTTTTATTCCAAATGGGTTAATTTTAAGTCAACAATAGTTCTAGAACATGTTTGAATCAAAACTAAACATTTGTACTATACAAAAATCGGCTGAGAGAAAAGTATTTTGTCTATTTAGTGAAAAAATATGAAAAATGAGTAAAATTACGTGTTAAAATACCAACTTAAAGCTATATTGTGTATTTGTCATTGATCAGACACAAAATATTTTTACATCCATGTGAAAGCCTGTGTCATATGTGAGGATAATAAATAATAAAAAAAATATTTAAATAGAAAATCACCACAATTTTAGCAAACAATCACTCCATACGCAATATTTCAAATTGCGGTTTGCGATTTTGACGGTACTAGTGTTTAAAGGGTTTTCACGGTATTTTTGGACAGGATGATTTTTGTAAGACGCGCAGATTCGGATTCCTGAGAAAATTTCACTATAGGTGGAACTCTTAGATCGTATGGACCTTTCAACACAAATAAAACCCCCCTAGCTCTGGGACTATTAAACACACTTGGGCCACACGCATAATCAGGATAATTTATTTGTTTGATATCAGTTTTTTTGAGACCTGCATAATACTAATTTGATCAATTCTTATCAATAATTATAGTTTTGTGGTGATAAAATACAGGACGAATGCTTCATCTGCACGTTTCATCACACTTGATTTAATTGAGATTTATTCGCCAATGAGCTGACTGTGGCATATATAACGTGCCCTGTCTGAGCGCAGAAGATCTTGACTTACCCGCATTTAGTACATATCATGGCTGAGGTCCACAGACGCTATTTATCAGTCTGATTCAAAATGTTCAAGGGGGTGAGTAAATATTGCTGTACGTCGCTTTCTGCCCAATCTTGGAAATATTGCGACAGAAGGAAGCCCGAGCCCTCCTCTTATTTCAAATTACTTCAATAGTTTAAACTGTCCAGTACCTGAGTCAGCATTGTACACTCCAGGCCTTTGAACAGTTTGGAGCACTGTGTATGCAAAACCACAATAACACATATCCGGTGTCAAGCCAAATCTTATGAACACGTGAAATCTAATGATCTTCCGGTCTCAAAGAAGATCGCGCGGGATTTCGACAGAGGTTATAAGTACTGTGTCACATATAGGATACATGACCTTTAAATAATATTCATTTAATAAATGCATTTTCGACAACTAGGCTATAAGCGACCCTCATAGAATTTACTCCTCCCTTCCAGAATATGCCGCCATTTTATGTGCGACCTTTCGAATATCCACCCCTATACAAAAACTATATGCGACGCTCCCACATCGAACTTTTACTCCTCTCTCCCAGAATATACACATCTTTTCAACAACTATATGCGACCCTCCTAGAATTTACCCCTCCCTTCCACAAATACTCCTATTTTCCACAACTATATGCAAAACTCTACAAGAACTATATGCGACGCTCCCAGAATATATTCCTCTCTCTCAGTATAATATGCACATCTTTCAACAACTATAATTATGCAACCCTCGCAGAATCTTCCCCTCCCTTTCAGATGGGGGGGGGGGGGGAGGGGTCCTCCTTAATAACTTCCCAACACGGGAAAAGTGATAGATTTTTTGAAAAATCTGTATTTTTTTTTTGTTTATGAGATTTTAAATATTTTTAATTTAGTTATGTAATCATCAAAATGTCATCAATAATTATGACAAAGTTGTTCATTAGAATATTTCCCACGTTTTTCCACTGAATATTTGTAAGAATTAACACAAGCCACATTGATACCCACTTTACGGAGCCCATTCAGGGACACATGTGACGGAGAAAATAAATTAAATTGTGCCCACGGTTGATTAAACGATTTGCAATTTATTAATCCTGTGCAACGATTTACCCGATGTAATCCGCCTCTGCGATTTATACTCCGTAGCTATGTTTTATAATCCGTGCCCCCCCCCCCCCCACTTCTGACTTATGTGTTCCCACGATTTATAATCCGTGGCCACCATTTATCACCGTCTCCCCGCACATAAACGCGCATTCACTTTTATAAGTGTAAAATCACCTGTTTCAGGGGTGTTTTGAAATATTTTTATGTTCAAATATAACCTGAGTCCATGCTTGTTTTCGAAAGCTAAGTGCACCCCTGTCCTGACTCACTTTGTCAATCACCTTGATATTTTAAAGAACGCTGTTGTCAACTTGATGTTTTTATAGATTTCTATGTGTGATAATTCGCGTCGAAACGTGAAATTGCATATTTGTATTATAATATTACATGATAAATGTCGCATATATATTCAAAGGCCCGAAGAAACTAATCATGAAACTCTGCTAGCTGATCTTAGATGGCATTATTCTCTTTCTTAGCCTTGTTAACATTCAAAGTTGATTGCAGGCAATCTGGATGCTAAATATGTTAGCCCTTTCAAGCCTGAATTTATCATTGTCATCTTCATCCACTACAAGCCGCGAATTGCTGTCGCAATTCTCAACTTGTAGTGGATGAAGATGATTTGATGTGGTATTAAAGGAAATTTCTATGTATTGGTAAACTAGTTTCATAGAAATGCTCGTTCTAAAACACCTAGTTGTAGGGAAATTAAATCTGTTTTCAGGGATGTGAAATGATACTTTAATGTATCATGAGGGCTTAAAGGGGGTAAATGGAGCACTATCATACAGAAAACGCGGACCATTAGCCAACACCGGAGCCTCTCTCCAATGATTTTTTTAAGTATGATAGAATAGGCCTACCATCACATAAATAGGTCACTTAGTTTGCACTGGTATCCACTGAGTGTGCTTAACTTCTTTTCTGTAAATTGTATACTCTTTCGCACGAATATGGTCTGCTGCTTACACCAGCGTCTTGTCAAACTTTAATATTTTTTTGTAAAATAATATTATTGAAATAAAACCACTCACCTATCATGTAGAGACTATTAAATTATCTTCTTTTTTTTTGTAAAGCTGTAGGTCATACCAATTATTGTGATGATTGTTATGGATACCGGTATTATATATGGAGCAATGCTAATAACATCGATCAGAGCGATCATTATTCACAGCATTAATCCTAATTAACCTTTTAACCGCCAAGCTATTCAATTGGAATTTTCACTCGCTTAAAGGTGTGCCTCGCTGTCGCGATCACACAACTTCAACGGGTAGGGGTTGAGATTACTATGCTTGAGATTGTGAGAAAATTACATGCATAATTACTACAAAATCTAACTTCTTTATTGTAATGGTTTTTTTTATCAAAAAACAGAAAGTGCAACACAGTTTCCACTTCGGAAGTAGCCTGGGTGCATGTTTGTTTGTGGGCCTAACTTTATGAAATCCCCTCCATATAGTAGGGGGAGTTATTAGGCCTGTATCCGAGTGTTTGATACGATCCCAGCTCTGAGAGAATTATGATATTTCTAACATGGCCACAGACCCAGACAAATGAAACGGAAAGAGCTAATTTGGATAAATTGGTAAAAACCCTTTGATCTCCATGGTTTATACAAGCTAATTCAGCGCTTTAGGGACTAAGGCACGACAAAGCCCCCTGTAGACAATTTAATACTATTTTGTCTTAACTTGGACAAAATAGTTTTAGTAGATGCTTAGTCAATCCAATAATTCAATATTGGAGTTGTCTATTTTCTTGGGAATATAAATATTTTTCATTCATTTGGAGCTGGAAATTGCGTTAGCAATTCCAGCTTCGAATGAATGAAAAATAGAAACAAACAATTCAGCAGCAGAAGGGTTAATGTTTCGTTAGATTCTACGAGCACATCATCACCCCAGACACAGAGACGCTGCTGGTCCAACATTAAATCAACCTTGGGTAATGTCTAGTGGCTGCTGTACACAAGCTTGAACACCTGTATGTTGCCTAATTCGGGCCCGTATGTAATTATATCTAAATTGCCACTTCGAGCTATATTTTTCGCGTGTCAGTTCTTGTGCTTGTTTAAAAATCAATGTGGTCAATAGGCTATATTGGTGAGCTAAATGAAAAGGTAATATTCAAAACAAAAATTCTGTAGCCAATAAATATGATTATAATGTATATTTAAAATAATAAGTTTTCTAATATTTTTCATGTGGTCAATAGGCTATATGGGTGAGCTAAATGAAAAGGTAATATTCAAAACAACAATTCTGTAGCCAATAAACAGATAAATATGATTCTAACTGATATTCAAAATAATAAGTTTTCTAATATATTTAAAGGACGACATAGTCTTGTTTAAAAAAACTGTTAATATTCCCATATGGATTTACTTTGCCATGCTGATATTGATCATATTTATTTCTCAAATAGTCCTGGGACTGACTCTGAGAAATAAACTAAATCCAGAATTCACTACACCCCCACCCGCCCCAACCAAATGAAAACAACTACAATATGTACAGTGCCATTTTTTGTTTTTTGGTAGTCCTATTCTGTAAAACTTAAAAGCCTTGAACTCCATTGTTGTCACCGAGCTCGCTAATACAATGATGTATGGAAGAGGGGTATTACATGACTTTGTTTCTACCGATTTTCCATTCAAAACGGTTCCCGGTGACGTCACTGCGTTTCACAGAGTCACCCCAACAGCTGCTCCGCTCGCTCACACGCAGTTTCTCGGAGACCTGCCTGCTTGAAAAGTTGGAGACCGCTAACTCGCAAAAAATCATTACTGTGGGGGGCCTCTATGACCGAGAGGTAGCATGCTCGACCGCGAACCTCCAGAGCTCGAATTTCGAATACTTTGTCTGGAGGACAGGGTTGGGGCAAGTACATCATCGACTCAGTACTTGGGTACAAGTACAAGCAGTAAAGTTCCCCCAGTACTGGGCCCAAATGTATGACGTCATATAAACAATTAAGCCGTCGTGGGGACGCCCCTCGTACTTAAAGGATTAAAATATTCTAGTACAAGGACAAGTGCAGGGTTTTGCGAAATGTACTTGGGTAGTGCCCAAGTACATTTGCAAATGTACTTGGGTACAATTACCAAGTACCAAGTACAAATGTAAAATATAACGCATACAAATATAAATGCATAAATAAAAAAGGGTCATGCTGAGTTCAATAACTTGCATATTTGTGTATTGAATGATATTAGCAGTCAATGTTAGCTCAATAAATTGTTATTTCATTGCATATTTATGTGTTGAATGATATTAGCAGTCGATGCTGGTTCAAGAAATTGTTTATTCTTTGCATATTTATGTATTGAATAATATCAGCAGTCAATGTGGGCTCAATAAATTGTTTATATTGGTGTATTAAACCATTTAGACCACATGTGATGGCACACACGACGACTGCAGCGGGTACGTCGCAATGGCCCTATGCTGGCTTATTGCTGGGTAATCATCGAAGATGTTGCTCCACGACTAAAACAACGTCTCGTGTTCGCTGGTTGCAGTACAGGAAGGTGTGGAACTCCCCCCCCCCCCCCACTGTTTTTAATAACTTGGGTATGTATGTTGACATTGAACATAATGACCAATGTATTGCAAACAAATATTTGTTCTTTCACTTGATATTATAGTCGGCCGGCCACATTAAAATATTTTGACTTCACATGGCATTTCATGTTACAAATGAAATGAAATGAATCGGGCTTTAGGCCACCTTTGTGCACATATAGGCTAAACTGGGCCAGGAGAACCTCCTGAGGATGGTGAGATGATTGAGATGACACTGTCTTCCAGACACAGGATTCGAAATTCGAGCCCTGGCGGTCTGAGGCCGAGCACTCTACCTCTCGGTCACGGAGGCTCCCAACAATACTGACTTTCACACGTGGATGGGGAAGAAACACTTTGTGTTTTTTTCAAACCGCCGAGACCGGGAACCGAACCCCGGACTCTGGCGTGAAAGGCAGCGGTGCTAACAACTACTCTATGGCCCCCGCCCATTTCATGTAACAAGCTGACATTCACCACCAATCACTGCACAATAGGACCACCTTCATCACCAGGGTGGATGTCGGTTTCATTTTTCAGTTTTATTGTCATTTTACCAAGATCGCGTCCAAGATGGCCGCCGGCTTATAGTAATACTTAGGAAATAGTATAATTTCGTTAATTTTAGCCCAATTCTCTTTTGTAATACCCACCTTTTTGATGCAAAAGGCTTTTTAGCAAAAGATCGTTAATGTACATCTTGACAGAATCAATATACATAATAACAATTCAATAGGGTCTATCAATGGTGAATAATTGTCACCAGTACAATAATGATGGTAGAGGAACACATATTTACCAATTTTTTCTTTCGTAATTGAAGATGACGTCCAAGATGGCGGCCGCGTATAGTCCAATTTAGAATATCATGTGAACTGGTTAATTCAGCTCATAGTCCATCTATTATTAAATTATTCTGATTCTGATTTTACATATCTTCCTCTACCAAACCATCCATAACACCTGGTTTGGGGGTATTTTTGCAAGGCTGGCTCCATGGCTTTCAGACTATTAACCCTTTAACCGCCAAATTATTCAATTTGAATTTTCACCCACTTGAAGTTGTGGATCGCGTCAGCGAGACACAACTTCAAGTGGGTGAAAATTCAAATTTTTACATATCTTCCTCTGCCAAACCATCCATAACACCTGGTTTGGGGGTATTTTCGCAAGGCTGGCTCCATGGCTTTCAGACTATTAACCCTTTAACCGCCAAATTATTCAATTTGAATTTTCACCCACTTGAAGTTGTGTCTCGCTGACGCGATCCACAACTTCAAGTGAGTGAAAATTATTCAGATTTGACAAAATGAAGGTCGTCTGTTTTCAATTATTGCTGATTTATGTCACATTTTATCTTTAACATGGTTAAAAGGTAGTATTTGATGTGCTAATAAAAAATGAGAAATATTTTTAAATAATAGATCTTCGAACACGTATGACACATCTATCATTATACACATCGACATGGGATATATTATGTCACCAACATACAGACAGACAGTGCTCCTTGTCACATGAGTATGCAGATGTGCATATATGCTCGGAACAGCTATATATTGCATATATATAGCCTAAGTATGGTGAACTTTGTCAAAGCAATGTTAAAATTATATCCTGTCTTCTCAGCCTCTTGATTTTCACGATAAACTATAATATTTACCAAAAGATTATTCGTTTTCAAATGCCACTGCATGCTTATGGTAAATAATGCATATGACAGCAAAATATTTCAACCCGTTCAGACTAGCTATTTATTTTAATGAAATTTACAAACACAAAATATTGCCTTTATGCAAAAAACACAGCATGGGAAGGTTTTTTTTATAGAAATAAAAAATGTTAGCGAAAAAATTATATTAGGAAATGTATACAGACCTCCACGCGAAAGAAATGAGAAACACCATTCCTTTATGTATAGGATAAAGCCCAAGGAGCTCTACATTCTTAGTTGTGGAAAAGGCCGAGGCTGAAGGCCGGGGACTTTTCCACAGCTAAGAATGTAGACATCTGAGGGTTTTAACTGACTTGAAACACACCCGACCATAATACGGACCCCTCATAATCATCAGCAGCTCGGTCACACCCGACTGATTACAGCACCATAGGCCTACCATGATAATTGATCTGCACTTGAACAACAACAACTCTCAATTCCTGGCTTAGAATGTAGTGGTCAAACAAAGCAAATGATGTAGTGGTGTCTTTTATAAATTAATTAGTTCTTATTTTTAATACATTAGATAATAACAAATACGATGTGGTGGTTTTAACAGGTGATTTTAATATAAACCTACCTACAGTAAACCAGACACCTATTTTTAATGCATTTTTTGACACCATAACGTCACATAGTTTTTACCCCCGTATATCTCTTCCGTTAATAACTATTTGTAACATGTTGAACTATAATTGATGTTATTATTATTATTTTTTACTATTTATTTTTTTTCTTATTCCCCGTTCTCTCTGATACTACCAAAAGGTCGAATCTACCACTCATACAGTGTAAAAACCGACCTTTCCTTGCCATTAGAGCTGAATTGAATGCTCTTTTACATTCTGTCGTGCGGATCCAAAGGGCGTTATCTGTGCATGTGCATGCCTTATAAGTGGGCAGTTGCTTCCCTTTGGCTTTGCATAGTTCAGTTATTACAACCTAGTCTACAGTTTTGTTG
>OZ024905.1:94829448-94855663 GCA_964017125.1 Flabesymbios commensalis | reverse complement strand
GTGAAAATTTGGGTTCGGTGTGGAGACAGGATAGTCAAACTCTTAGTCTTGAATATACCTTAATTGTGGCCAAAACAAACCTTTGCATAGACAAATTTTGCCAAACATAACTAGGTCCTATACAGTTTCGGGCGAAAACATACCATTTAATAGGCCTGTACATATTTTAACAATAACACACCTTTTCTGATTAGACACAATGCTCGGGATAGCCTAAAAGTTCTAGCAAACAATATGTCACTGTCTAAAAACATGAAAACCCTCTCATTTAGGCGTTCGAGACACGAATCAGTCTTTGAATATGCACATGGTGCAGCTGGGTTATTTTATTGACCCTTGAATATGAAGTACATGTGATTTTCATACCCTTAGATATACAAAAAGTGTCACCTCTTGAAAATACAGAAATCGGTACAACACTAATACACCATGTTCACGTGAAGTTATCCTGGTCCAGTTTAGTCATAATTTATATGTGCAAAAAAGTGTCCGAATACCACAGTCATTCATTCACGTATTTACCCATTCATTTTCACCCTCTGCCCCCTATGACATATATTATCAACAAATTTCTAAATTATTATCCAATTAATTACCATTTTTAAATATTACATAACATTATCTTCAATGCAAGGAGATACCATTTTGGCAATTACTAAGATTACATTCTGGCACAAAGTAAACTTCAGTTTGCAAAAGAAATTTGTTTTTTTCAATGACAATATATAACGATAGTGTAGAAGTTTAAACAGTCTGTGATTCAAACGGCATTATCACATTTTTGAACCTCAACTCGAGTCGTGACCTCAAACATGTCGAGCATGAAGTTATATAATTATTTTTTGCCACAAAAAACACGTAAAAGTTACAATTGTTTCATTTAATTCTAGCAGCCAAAGTATGTAATATGACAAAACTTATTAAACTGTTATGCTTACCACTCCCAAAACATGTAACTTGATTTACTTTATGGTACTTGCACCATTTATATGTGCACAGATTCATGCAATGATTGTATAATAAGTGATTTATAATTATAATCTCATCTACCTGATTCACCTATTTCATTTATCTGATTATATAACAATACCAGTCAGAATTTTTAATATATTGCTTATTATATCAGCGGAACTATCTGCTGTCTAAATATGTATCAAAAAAAAGATAATTTAAAATTGTGTTTAAAATTAGTGTTTTTTGAGAGTGGTTATACGGCTCAACTATTGGAAACAGGCTTCGACTCTAACTATTGGAAACAGGCTTCGACTCTGTACATACATGTACTTTAGATTTACGTTTCACACATATTATAACCACAACTCTCTATATATCTTGTATATTATTTGTTAGTGTAATATTCAATTAAATATATCGAAAACAATTTTCATAAAGTTATTGACATAACGTATATCACATACCGTATCTGTCATTATATGATACAATATAAATTCAAGGATAATGACTTTACACAATCTTGGTCATAGCTATAGCAGCTCTTAGAAGACTAACGATTAGATAATAATTTTCGTTCATTTCAGATTAATTTTCTTTCATTTTAGATTATCTCATTCAAATTGTATAATGTACCGTACATTTATTTATTATGAATAATATTCTGCAATAAATTAATATGATTTATCGTAGTAGGGCAGACCCATACACGGTTCAGGTCATCTTAACTTCAAATACACTAAAATTTTGAATCATCCTAACTTCAAACACACTAAAATGTTGAGTATTTTTTTCAAACATACGTACCACAAGGATACATTAGGCCTGTTCCTAACTTACATTCCAGGAATTTCACAACAGCAATGCAATATCCAGATGGTACTTCCGCCTTTTGCCATCACAATATGACCAATCTTAGTTTCAACTTTACCAAATTGAAGGGAAATACAAGCCTAGATACAATAATGAATTGAATGCTACAAATGAACTAAATATATTTTGCGGAGGATAGTCTAGACTTGTATGATAACTAACTGTCAGAATTGCGTAATAATTGTTTTATGTACGATGAGCTATTATTGGACTTTGAAATGACCTTAGGTTGTCCTTGGTATGGTATGCAACCCGAACCAATATAAATCTCTAGTTTCGTTAGCGTAGGCCTACCCCTTTCCATTAATGTGTAAAACATTACTTTTTGCGTGCAAGTGCTTGAGGACGAGTGGAAAAAAACCCAGTATGGTATGACCTTGTTGTTGACATTTTGCAAATAATTTTTATATGGTTTATTAATACCTATACGCACATGTTGATCTGTGTAAATATCTAAAGATGAAAACTAGTTCAGTTAATTTTCCACTATTCGAATTTAGTATGTAACATGACATCATTTAACATTTTGGCCTCCAGAAATGTTAGTTGCGCAGTTGACGTCATACAATTCAGAATTATGCGCAGAATATACCAGACTAGAATTAATTTATTGAGATTTGATTTGACATTGCAATGACATCATAAAGCCCCAATCGGGATAGATACCCTCCGTTTTTTTGAAAAAAATTACACCCTTTTGATCGATTGGTTCATATTCTAACCTATGATGCAGTTGGTTATGTTTATGGGTGATGCGTAGTCTTACTACACACGTATAATGAATAGATGTGCCGGTATAAAATTTACTTGGGAAGATATATAATAAAGCTGATCGTAGCATTTTAGGCATTATAATGATGTCGAATGATGGTAGGATTTGTTTTATTGTAGTTCATAATTAAAATATTATGGTTTGTTGCTCAAAATATATGGCAGCCATTTTAAATTGCATGTTTTACAAAAAAACACACAAGGGTGAGAGCTCCACATCCACCCAGATATCACCATATGGGAGCCAGGCAAGCATAATCAAAACAGAAAAAAAACCATAAGCAAAAACAACAGGATATCGCAGTTTCACTGCGATATCCTGTTGTTTTTGCTATATTTGCATAAATATAAAATTTACAATTCTTTTTTCTAAAAACAAATGAAAGAATTGGCTTTCTCATGTCTGAAAATATAACAATAGACATATTATTTATATCTCTAGCGTGTGTAGTTGCAAAATTATTCGTAAATATGTTTATTTTTATATACGCTGGCGGCCATCCTGGATTGCGCCATTTTGGACATTTTCTCGACCTTTAAAAAATGCAATACCTTTTTTTCTTGATCTTCATGATATTTTGAGTCAGAATCAAGTGAAAAATCAATTTTAACAGTCAAAATGAGACATATGAGCCTACACTATATTGAGATATGTCATTAGAGAACGTGAAATGACCTTTGACCTTGACTCAGTGTGAGGCATTGACCTTAAATAACAAAACTAATGGCACCAACCATTTCTCCATACCAAAAACGTGGATGTAGAACTATTGCTTGTTATTATTATGTTGATTGGTTACAGATATATTGACCTGAATAGCTTGAAATGACCTATGACATGGACCCAGTATGTGACCTTCAACGGAAATATGGGTGTAGAGCTATTGTTTGTCATTCTTTGATGATTTGTTACTGAGATATGGCATTAGAGAGCGTGAAATGACCTTTCACCTTGACTCAGTGGGTGACCTTGACCTCAAATAACAGGACTAATGGCACCAACTAATTCTCCATACCAAAAAACCTGGGTGTAGAATTAATGTTTGTCATTATTTGATGATTGGTTACTGAGAGCTTGAAATAACATTTGACCTTGACCCAGTGTGTGACGTTGACCTTGAATCACAAGAGTAATGGCTTGAGCGGATCCCCCATACCAGAAACCACATCATATAAAAACCACTATTTGTTTTTATATGATGATTGGTTACTGATATAGAGTAGGGTGGGGCAAGGCGCCCCCTCTAAGGTCACAGCGTCCTACAGCTGAATATATTGCTCATAATAAAGAGTTATCCAATGCTCACAAAGAGGCATATGAGGGGAACATAAAAAATGATAAAATAATTATTCCAAGTTATTTGCTAAGATATTATGAACGGTAATGTATAATGACAGAAAGGGGCATCTTACCCCACACTTGGGGCAAAATGCCCCGGGGGGCATCTTACCCCAGGGATAAGGGGCATCTTGCCCTTTACACTCGAGTTGAGTGAGTTAGGTAAGTTGGGTGGTTGAGTGAGTTGAATGAGGTGAGTGAGTTAGGTGAATTGAGTGAGCTGGGTGAGTTGAGTGAGTTGGGTGAGTTTCAGTGAGTTGGGTGGTTGAGTGAAGTGAGTGAGTTGGGTGAGTTGAGTGAGTTGGGTGAGTTGACTGAGTTGGATGGTTAAGTGAGGTAATTGAGTTGGGTGTGCTGAGTGAGTTGGTGAGTTGAGTGAGTTGAGTGAATTGGGTGAGTTGGGTGAGTTGAGTGAGTTGGGTGAGTTGAGTGAGTTGAATGAGGTGAGTTGAATGAGGTGAGTGAGTTGGGTGGTTGAGTGAGGTGAGTGAGGGAGTATATGAATGGATGAAGCAATGAATTGGTGAATCAATGAATGGATAGATGGACGGACAAATGAAATGAATGGATGGACAAACTAGAGATGTGTTTTCGCTATTAGGCAAAAACGAATGCATCATCCTGCATTTTAATCGACGCAATATCTCCGGACTGATAACAAAAAATGATCGCCATTTCTAGAAAATCAATAACAAAAACCTTTCCATTTCATGGGCAAGCAGGTAAATGCTTAGTATACAAAATTACGAGTTATTCGGACTACCGGATCACGCGCTCACAGGAAAATTAAAAATTACAGGTCATTTTATGAAAATCACTTAATCGTGACGAAAAGGTTTTCATTCCGTGGTCAGTCAGGTAAGGGCCTACGAGTGATTCGGATCAGTGGTTATTGAGATTACGCGTTCAGTGTCTGAAAAAGTTGAAAATGGCTGTCATTTTTGTGAAAATCACTGAACCGTGAACCTTTTCATTTATAGGCCAGAGAACTCAGAAGTAAGTGCCTACACATAAAATCACTAGTCATTCGGACCAGCGGTTCATGAGATAACGCGTTCACAAATTCCGAAAAGTTAAAAATGGACGCCATTTTTATGAAAATCACTGAACCGTGACCAAAACCTTTTCATTTCGTGGTCACGCAGGTAAGACATACAAAATCATGATTGATTCGGACCAGCGGTTCTTGAGATAACGCGTTCATAAGGTATCGATAGGTTAAAAATGGCCGCCATTTTTATGTACCATGACGAAGACCATTCCATTTCGTGGTCAGGCAGGTAAATGCCCACATGTATAGGCTACCAAAAATCACGAGTGTTTCGGACCAGCGGTTCTTGAGATAACACATTCACAAATCTGGAAAAGTTAAGAATGGCCGCCATTTTTGTGAAAATCACTGAACCGTGACGAAAACCTTTTCATTTCGTGCTCAGGCAGGTAATGGCTCACATACAAAATTTTATCAGCGGTTATGTATATATCGCGTTCTACTAAACACTATAATGAATGAATGTATGAATGAATAAATGAATGAATGAATGAATGAATGAATGAATGAACGAACGAACGAACGAACGAACGAACGAACGAACAAACGAACGAACGAACGAACGAACGGCCGAACGGTCGGATGGATGGATGTATGGATGGATGGATGGACGGATGGATGGACGGATGGATGGATGGATGGATGGATGGATGGATGAATGGATGGATGGATGGATGGATGGATGGATGATGGAATGGATAAATTGATAGATGTAAGGACACATAAATGGATGGATTGTTAGATGGATTAATGTATGAATATATGGATGGATTATTGGATGGATGGACGAATGAATGGTTGAATGAATGAATGAATGAATAAATAAAAAGATGGACAGAGTGAGTGAGTGAGTGAGTGAGTGAGTGAGTGAGTGAGTGAGTGAGTGAGTGAGTGAGTGAGTGAGTGAGTGAGTGAGTGAGTGAGTGAGTGAGTGAGTGAGTGAGTGAGTGAGTGAGTGAGTGAGTGAGTGAGTGAGTGAGTGAGTGAGTGAGTGAGTGAGTGAGTGAGTGAGTGAGTGAGTGAGTGAGTGAGTGAGTGAGTGAGTGAGTGAGTGAGTGAGTGAGTGAGTGAGTGAGTGAGTGAGTGAGTGAGTGAGTGAGTGAGTGAGTGAGTGAGTGAGTGAGTGAGTGAGTGAGTGAGTGAGTGAGTGAGTGAGTGAGTGAATGAGTGGAATATTAGAAGCTAGTCAGTCACAGTCAGTCGGTCTGAATCAGTGATAAAAGAACGCTTAGTGCGTGAACGACAGTCCCATCTACAAACACATTTTAAATTATTAATTTTAATTATTAATATTGCCTGATGGGGTAAAACGCCCCCATAACTGTGGGGCATGTCGCCTCTGGGCCTCTTGCCTCATCATAAGGGGGGCGTCTTATCCCATCTAGAGGAGTTTAACAAACACTCTGCATTGCGGCATAATCTATATCTGGACAAGACTGTGACCACACACAATGGTAGTGAACATTTTATTCTACCAGCATTGTGACGGCCATGTCTTAGCGGTGTTTTTTGTGAATTAAGAGGACCATGCAGCGGTTGTTGTTTTTTATTAAAAAGTAGTAAATATGAATGCATACCATGTAATTCTCTCGAGAATCAACTGTGACCCGGCGGGAAAATAGAAGCAACCAAAGGAACACTTTAAAATACGGAAGAGCGTGCTCTATTTATGACGTCATACATTATGACGTAGGGGGCATCTTACCCCAAGGGGGCGTCTTGCCCCACCCTACTCTATGGCATATTTTCGCTTCCCGCACTGTTCTTGTGGCAGCCATTTTAAATATGCAAAAAAATAAATATTTGTAGTCGACAATTTTTTAAAAACTTATTTTTTTGGTAAGACTATGGACCTATGAACTCATTTTTTATAAAATCGATTTTCCAAAAAAATTGTTCTCCCAAAGTATCAGAGATGTTGAAAATTCCCGCGACTATCAAGGGACGCTGACATTTGACCCAAAATACGCAATTAGTTGATATTTTCCTCCCGGCCACCTAATGTGACAGATCGCTGGGCTCGCCAAATGTATGTCAACTGCTCGCCGCTGCTGGAGGACAGTGTCATCTCAATCATCTCACCATCCTCAGGAGGTTCTCCTGGCCCAGTTTAGCCTATATGTGCACAAAGGTGCAAAGATTCATTCATTGCTCGCCGCTGTTAGTCAAGTTGTGACCAATTTGTTTAAAAGTATTTGGCAATCAACTGGGGAATTAGGCGAGCAGCTTGCAACATGTTGGGAACTATAAGGGGAACATTTCGTCGCCTCGGAGCTACAGGAGCCTATCTGCCACTCTAACGAGTGTCAGATAGTATCCTTTAGCTCCGAGGCGACGATTTGGTGACATTATCGCTGAATTTTCGTTGACTATAAGCGCCACAATCGCCATTTTGTTCACCATTTTGTTAGCCAATATTTTGTGTTTAGCATTTAAACGAAAAAGGTAGGCTTTGTATCAATGCCTAGAGCCTGGAATAATTATTTTTGTTAATAGTTCATTATTTAGTATTGAGTGCAATAATATACAACATTTCTCGCGACAAACATAGGTATTATTACTCACCATCTCATCGTTGACAAATTATTTTTTACTTCTCACCAAAAGTATCTTTATTTGGACCTAGCTATGCTACAATAAAAATGTATAGTTTATGTACTTGTTGTTTACCTCGCCTTCATAAACTCCGTAAAATATTGTGATGTCAGTGGGTGACATGACCTTGAATTGTGGGACCACATCCAGAGTGTGTGACGGTGCAATACCGTTCTGGTATTCAGGCTTCAAACAAACAAAATGTTTCATTTCCGTCCATCCGTAAAGATTTAGTGTTATGGGGAGCCCAGTTTACTATGTTGGCTTATGTGCTCAAAAGTGGCCAACCACATTCATTCATTCATTCATTCATTCATTCATTCATCCATTCATCCATTCATTCATCCATTCATCCATCCATCCATCCATCCATCCATCCATCCATCCATCCATCCATCCATCCATCCATTCATCCATCCATCCATCCATCCATATATTTATTTATTTATTTATTTATTCACTCATTTATTCACTCATTTATCCACTCATTTATTCACTCATTTATTCACTCATTTATTCACTCACTTATTCACTCATTTATTCACTCATTTATTCACTCACTCACTCACTCACTCACTCACTCACTCACTCACTCACTCACTCACTCACTCACTCACTCACTCACTCACTCACTCACTCACTCACTCACTCACTCACTCACTCACTCACTCACTCACTCACTCACTCACTCACTCACTCACTCACTCACTCACTCACTCAATCACTCACTCACTCACTCACTCACTCACTCACTCACTCACTCACTCACTCACTCACTCTTGGCACAGTCAGTTTGCGGCTAAAAATGGTTTAACCGAACTACTGGTGTAAACTCAAGTTTAGCGTTAAACCGTGGCAAACACGGGCAGTTTATCGACCTAAAGTTAAGCCTATGTTTTAAAAAAATTTTATAAAATATTCAAATATTACAAAACATGTAATATAAGGTAAAAAATATACATCCGGAATACATATCATGAAATTAAAATAAACAAAATGATATATTAAAAACAAACACGGAAACCACTGAGCCGGTTTCCGTCCAGTGTAGGAGAACAAAGAACCGTCACCGGCTCAGTGCATCGCATATCTAGCAAACACGAGAGGTTCGTGTGTTGCTGCACCAGATACGGTCCACCATGACACAGAGGTGAAAAGTGTATTACGCAAGTGACCCTGAATGACATGCCAGCAAGGACGAGACTTATGCACAACGCCTGTCCAGCGCTTAGCCAACATCGTCGATGGTGTTTCAACACTGGACCAGCACTGCGCCCATGTCTCGTGTCTGCAGTGATGTTTATAGAAGAGTGTGGTTATATAATTTAGATTACACTAGGGTTGTGGGTGTGAAAACCCCTTTGTTCTCAATGTCAGCTATTTTACTGCATAGCACAAACTGTGGGGTATAAAGTGAATGACCCCGAGTTCAGCTTTTGTGAACTCACCAATATTTTGAACAAAGACATATATATCCCTTTTTCGTGAGGTCAAAAAGAAAAGGGCATCACAACTCAATATACATGATATATTCCTACTTACATTCATGTGCATAAAAATGAGCATTACATAGCTATATCAAAGCATGGACATGATGGATGTGAGTAGGAATATATTTAATGTGACAAACAGAAACCTCATTCAGAGGTCTTGTCAAGTTAAAAAATCTAAAAATCCGAGAAAAACTCGGACTGGTCGGACAACCAAAAACCGCCTCCCCCCCCTATCCAATTTTTTTTTGAAAACATTTAGAAACATGAAAACAACAGCCTAGATATACTCTATATATTTCCTCAATATACATAGGCTGAGTCATGGATTCCTGTCTTTACCCCCTAAAATAGTAGCGTCTGCTATGCCAGGCGGTTCTGTTCTTATCAATATACACCAGGGGAATCATCATATTTGGCGATGACTAATTTTTACGCTTTAACCCTTTAAGCCCACACGATGCATTAAAACATCATTTTACATCCCTGAAAACAGACTTAATTTTCCTGCAACTAAGGGTTTTAGAACGAAAATTCCCATGAAACTGTTCTACCGATACATGATAATTTTCTTTAATTTTTAAACCACATCAAATCATATTCATTCACTACAAGTCGAGAATTGCGACAGCAATTAGCGGCTTGTAGTGGATGAAGATGACAATGGTAAGTTCAGGCTTGAAAGGGTTAACATGTTTACGATAACTACTAAATTTTCACAAAAATCGCGAAAACAACCTTCATAGTGAGGTGACCTTGAATCACTCTCCTGCTCTGCACTGCCTGACCTCTAAATGTTCAATAACCACCAAGTACGCGTCACCTTGACGATTCCCTCCTCTGTGATACTTAAAAAGCGTTTAACCCTTTAACCGCCGGTGCCGCATATATTCGGGTTTTCATTTTTTATTAGCAAATTAACTACTACTTTTTAAACATGTTAAAGAAACAATGTGACATCAATCAGCAATATTTGACCTCCATTTTGTCAAATCTGAATAATTTTTACTCACTTGAAGTTGTGGATCGCGTCAGCGAGACACAACTTTAAGTGGGTGAAAATTCAGATTGAATAATTTGGCGGTTAAAGGGTTAACCAAGCTAAGCAGTTAGTCAAGTCGTTAGAGGTATGGACAGAAAAGTAAAAAATAGAGATATTAAGATGCTCACTATTCAGTTGAGAAACTTTTTCAAACATTTATACAGAAAATTAGCAATTGTATCTTCAATAATTAAAAAATATCACATAAAAACAAACTATCGATTGATTGATGTGTTTATTTATTGACTGTACCTCCGTGGTCAAAACAACGCAATCAATCAGTATAATAACCCAACAAACACGACACATATACCCAGTGTTTGACCAATGTTAGCCCACCGTCTACGACGTTGGCCCAACATTGGTCAAACATTGGGTATATGTGTCGTGTTTGCTGGGAATGTGGCACGTTATGCCTTGTGCACTGGCCACATTCGCCGTGATTAGGATCACACCTACTCTAGCCGGAAGGTCACCAGCCCTTTAGGTATAACTGCTTTTACATTTTTATCTTTAAATTTTCAAAAGAAAATTGACGGTCCTTTCACATTATTCACATGCACGAAAAACTCTAAAACTTTAAGCATCAGGAAAATTATTTATCATCTTCATCAGATTCTGGCTTAAACATGCATATATTCTGTGAAACTCAATGACCTTGACCTCCTTTGTTTTCACCGAGCTGGCCAATACAATGAAGTATAGGGGAGGGTTTTTATATAACCTTGTTTTCAGCGAGTGACGTCACTGCGTTTCACAGAATGAAGTATGGGGGAGGGGGTGTTATCTAACCTTGTTTTCACCGAGTGACGTCACTGCGTTTCACAGAACTATATAATATATATCTGCTATATATGCCTATAAATATATGTGTATTATAGACATATATTTAAGGCCTATATATAATTTAGAAAACGTAACTAAAAATTATATAGAGATATTTATTGACATAAAGAAAAGTCATTACTGACTTATTTGTCATAAAAATGATAGAATATATGTACATGTATATAAAAGATGGTTAATTTGCTAAAAGCAAACGACAATTCATACAAAATTAAAATCTTATTAAAAGGCATTGTCATAGTAAAACACTGTATATTGCGATAAATTAACAGATAATTTGATTATTACTTGAACAATGCCAATATGTGAACATAGGAGGTCTATAATAACGTATTAAACAATACGAGTTTAGTGTTTCGTTAATTTATTGTAGGTCATTATAGTAGTGAATAAGAAAACACAATAGTCAATGGTCGATGGTAATCTATTTATATAAATCCATTAACCTTCGACCGCAAAAGGCTGTACAAAAAACATCCACATTATCAAATATTTTATTCTTGATGTTTCTAACATAATTTTTATTGTTTTTTTGAACTCGTGTCAAATTTCTAATAAAAAGGGGTGGATGCGGTTATATATTAAATCTCCACGGAAATATCAATTAAACATGCATTCCCAGAACATAGTTATTAAATATAATATAGTTAGTGGATGAGTATATTGCCTTTCTGTACTTTTAAAAAATCCGTCACTTCCGGTAAATATCGGCACAAGTGTAGACATGAAGTCGTGATAATGCCCATCGGTTTCGAATGATTTCGTGATTTAGTTTTAGTGTCTATTGTGCATAATGCGACAGGCAGCTTTTAAATAAATTATTCAACAGTTTGGATCACATGATCTGTCGAGCATTCATAAACTCCACGGCCATTGGGCATGAGCCTACATTATTTGTACACTTACAACACTTGTACACTTTTTTTTCATTTCAATTTGAGAAAATATCATTTCACTGGGTGACTGCAAAAAAAAATATTTTCTGTACTCTCCAGATCTATGCACGGGCTTTAAACATTTAACAGCTGGTGTCGAATTAATTCGGTTTTTTTAATTTTTACTACCACATTCAGTAGTAGCTTTTAAACATGTTAAAGATAAAATGTGACATGAATTAGTAATATTAAGAAAGAGTTGACCCTTATTTTGTGAAATCTGAATAATTTTCACTCACTTGAAGTTGTGGATCGCGTTGGCGAGACACAACTTCAAGTGGGTAAAAATTTTGATTGAATAATTTGGAGGTTAAAGGGTTAAAAATTCTAACAAGGATATTCTGTAATTTAGAAGTACTATTTGTGTATATTCTATAAAATTGAATGTGTTAATTAAACTCTGTTTCTCCTTATCTTTCTCTCTCACCTTCCAAACGTTACTTCATGGTCAAGGAAGTCGTTCATTTAAGTATAATTACACTTAATCGTGGGAGATTGGAGCACGTTCGAACCTTGGGCATCATGGATAATCACAGCGCTAATCGTAAAACTGCCGGATAAGAACAAATCGTGAGAGTACTATTCTAGATTGTTTTCTCATGCAAGAATACCATTACTGACACAGGCAAGGTTCGGTGGTTCTGGGTTTGATAGGGGACTACCTAAAACGCGGCACATTTCTGACGGCACATTTAGGGAACGGACGGTACATAAGCGGACAGCTCACCCCACCACTGTACCCCACCCTACCAGTCAGCTACTGGTGGATTAACACTGTCGTTCCCCACCCTAACGCCCGGTCAGCGGCACAGGGAAACCCGCGGCCCATTGTGGTCATTGCGTGGACCATTCTGCAGCTCAATTTTTACGAAACAAAAACGGTCCAAAAAAACCCCACAAGTAATGTAATAATTTTTTTTATTATTATTTACGGTAATATGTTACAATATAGATATCACAATATAAACAATGTACATAGAATGCTCCAGAATGTGTACAAATAGGTCTAAACAGTATTTTCAAGGTCACAATAAGGTCACAATTAAATATTTATGTGGAAATAATGTAAATTTAGATGATATATATGATATTGTTATGTATCCTCGACATTCAGATCAACTCGTACATAGAAAGCAAACATATTTTTTTTATTATTTGTTTCTCTCGATTGTTGCCGATCTCGACATTTTATAAAAACCCACCTCCCACATGTTTTCTTATCACATTCCGACTAATCTTTGGCAAGGTAATATATTAAAACAGTATGAGGTAGAAGGGATACTACACTTTGGTTTCAGAAATAATGTTACTACGTATTTATCACCTTTAGTACCTTCCACTAAAATGCGGCCATACTGTGAACATGAATTAATTTGTTGTTTTTCAAAACAGCAGTGGCTAATGATTCCTGAACATTCACAATAGGTTCAATTTCTCTGTTTTAGATCAGAAAAAATCCAAAATCTAATAAGGGAGGGCGGAAAAAAAACATTTAAGAAAAAACAAACATTAAACCTATTTTTTGAAAAGTTAATGAGGGGACCAAATAAAAAAACACATTGGGCAAATTTAAATTTCTGGAAAAGTTATTGAGGGCGACGAAATAAAAAAAATGTTGACCTATTTTAAAAAAAATTATGAGGGCGACGAATAAACAAGCAAAAAAAACATAGCTGGAATGTACAGTACAAACAATGCAGTACAAACAAACGATTAAGCTACCTGATTGCCGTTTATTACATTGTTGCAATAACAAACGATCACGATATCTAACCCTCGAGTCTCCTAGTAATTAATGCTATGAAACAAACAATCGGATGTCCTAGCGTAATTTATATTGCAAAGAAAACAAGTGATTTAGATAAGTGAGCGCACACTCCTGGTTATTGCAATGTAAACAAATAATCGTAAGTGCTATCATGATTAACATTGTAATTCACACAAGTAATTAAAGCAAAATTGCTCATTGTTTATATATTCCCTTAAAAAAACATCATTTGGATAACAAGTTCATGTTTCCCTACCCTTTCCCAGCCCGGAAAATGTGTACATTTTCGGTTTTTATTTTTGAAAATAACTGATTATTAGGTAACTAAAATAATCTGCTTAAAAGACAGTTTATTGTGTTACATACTTTAATTATATTGCTCAAGTGAAATCACTTCACAGTGCCTTTATATATCACAAAAAAACATAGTGTTGCTACAGTACCTAATAGTTATACCGCAAAAAAGAGAATGTTGGTGTGGGGGCACTGTTCATTTGATATGGTGCCCCTTATACATTTGTACACCTGAGAATATATCACATGGAACAATGACATTTAATATAATATTTGGATGAAATTAAAGCATTGTTTTGCTATGCTTTAATAAATTATTGATTATAAGTTTAGTAGAGAGCATTCCACAACAGTATAACTGTGTGAGTAGGTGTTGTTGTTCACACCTGTGGGGGGCACTCGGCAACCCTGCCCGCTAGGGGTGGAGTTGGGCCGTGTGGTGGGGTCTTGATTATGGGCCGTCCTTTAGGATGTGCCGCCAGAGATATGCCGCGTTTTAGGTTACAAGCCCCGTTTGATAGGGTGTTCAATCATGGGTTCTACGTTTGCAGGTTTGAGACCGGGCGTAAGTTTGAATGAATAATGTACACTGAACTGTTCAAATGCTTAGTAACTAAATAGCATTTATTATTCATCACATAAACAATTGAATAAAGACTTGCTATAGTTTCAAAATCTGCTGGTGGCATGTATTTTAAAAATAAATAAACGAATGTGTCAAATTAAATATCGTAGGATGATCGTTCACGGTTTATACGAATACATGGACTGCTGCTGTTTCAGACCACACATCTGAGGAATATATGCTGGCTAAATTGGGACGAGATACTTTAAGTAGAGTAAAAAAAAGTGAATAATTACAGCACATCCTGTGGCCGGATCTTAAAATCAATAAAATGTACTAAAATATAGTAAAGTGTATTATTATTTATTATCACCTGTAAAAAACAATTTTAAAGAAAAAAACAGTTAGTTGTTTAACATGTTTAAAGATCATCGATGAGATTTATACAGAAGTAACTATATGAGTTTTTTGGTTCATCCACTACAAGCCGCGAATTGCTGTCGCAATTCTCGACTTGTAGTGGATGAAGATGGTTTGAAGTGGGAAGAAAATTGAAAAAAATGCCATGTATTGGTCAATCAGTTTCATGGAAATATTCATCCTAAAAGCCCTAGTTGTAGGAAAATCAAGTCTGTTTTCAGGGATGTTAAATGATGCTTCAATGCATCGTGAGGGCTTAACCCTTTAAGCCCTCACGATGCATCAAAGCATCATTTTACATCCCTGAAAACAGGTTTAATTTTTCTACAACAAAGGGTTTTAGAACGAAAATTTCCATGAAACTGGTTTACCAACACATGGTAATTTTCTTTAATTCTTCACCCACTTCAAATCATCTTCATCCACTACAAGTCGAGAATTGCGACAGCAATTCGCGGCTTTCCACTTATGCTATGCAATGCACCTTTTAAAGCCTTCGATTTTAAAAGCTCCCAGGGAAGCATGCCCCAGGACCCCTCTAGAGCATTAAGAGGCTGTCCGTGATGTGTATGCCTATATATTCTTGAATTTTATTTTTATTTTGTAAGCACAAAACACGACAACAACACTGAAAAAATTGTGGAATTTAAGTAAGCATTTTAAAACTTAGAACATTAAATATATTTTGACACGGAGTAAAATGTCTAAATTAAAAAATAAATAAAATGAATGGGTTTATAGAGCAGCGTCATGTTTAGCCATTTAATTGTTAGTAGCCTACATGGCAATTGTTGAATGATTATTTCCTGTGAAATCAGCGGAAATCATGCAACGCAGAAGTGGCAGAATAGGCCCGAGAGAGATGGCAGTGTGCCTCAAAAGGGGGAGGAGGTTTGTCCGAAGCCATCGAACTCCCCTCCCCTGGCTATGCTTCTGTGTTATTATAGGTTGTTTTCGAAATCGTACTTGATTTTGCACTTTGTAGACCAGAATAACATATTTTCGCTCTCAGACAACAAACATAATCAATTTAAAGGAGACAAAGAGCTATAAGAATCTAATATAACAAATGAATGACATTAATGGCTGCTAATGGTCACAAACCGTGCTAAAGTTTCTTTCAAAACACAGTATGATGTGCAAAATACAGCATGTGGCGATGTGCAGACACATGTTTATGTCTTGGGAGTAGTGACCTTGCTTTTTATTGCAATCGGCTCTATTAAGTCGCACACCCCCGCTGCGTCCAGTGTGTTTCTCAAGTAGACAGCGTAAAAGAGACTGGTTGCTTCCCATTGTGGAATGGTCTTGCCGTGTAGAGACTTGTCTCAGATTGTGGTGTACCAGTACGAAGCGCCCAGTTTACAATAATTACATCTCGGCGCAATCCGACATTTTTGCCGTTAACATTTTTCATGTTGTTTAATGTTGATATAAGGCGAGATCACACATGATTCAAGTTACGCTGCAGTGATACAGCGTATGATTAGTGAAGTGTTGCAAACCAGACTGTGTGTTTTGTGATTCTTTTGATAAAAAGTTGAAGAACATTATCAGTTACAATCGTAATACGGTTCACTTTGCTACAGTGTAAGACAACAATTTGCTGCTTGGGATTCGGAGCGGACTGAATGATGGAGCTGCTTCATTGTCTGTCCCTGTTATTGGTGCTGGTCGTTGTAATAGATGGATCGGACTCAGACACAAGGGATATCCAGGGAGCTGATCTACCTCCAAATCCAATGATACCATCTACTCCATCGTCTACTATGAGTTCCACAAGATCTTCAACACCATCGTCCACTATGAGCTCCACAAAATCTTCCACGATGTCTTCAACTCGATCTTCCACTATGAGTTCTACAATGTCCTCAACCCCATCTTCTACAATGAGCTCCACAATGTCTTCCACTATGAGCTCCACAATGTCTTCCACTATGAGTTCCACAATGTCTTCCACTATGTCTTCCACTAAGAGCTCCACAATTTCTTCCACATTGTCATCTACTGAGTATCCTGGCGAATTAACCAGTAAGACACCTTATATTAACAGACCATGTCATAACGATATCCCAACAACTCCAACAGAACCAGAAGAAGATTATTACGCCATTCTGGAAGACCTGCATCAAAATTATTATGATATACAAGAATATAACTTGACATTTGAGGCAGATGCCTGGTTTTATTCTGTGGGCTATAGTGAGATAGACAGCTACCCACCTACCACTCCCACCGGGGAGTATTATGTAGAAGGAACTGAAGATGGTGATAACTACACTCTGTGGAGACAGACATGTCAGCGAAAAGAATACAGACAACTCACTCAGCAAGAAAGAAACAATTTGCATGCCGCACTTAATGCCATGAAGACCACCATCGTGGGAGGTATCAGCGAATATGATATCTTTGCTTCAAAGCATGTTGGTGTTAGTGCTCCAGGAGCTCACGGGGGTGCGTCCTTTTTACCTTGGCATCGAGAATATTTGAGCAGGTGGGTGATTCTTAACCCTTTAACCGCCGGTGTCGGATATATTCGGGTTTTCTTTTTTATTAGCACATTAAGTACCACCTTTTAAACATGTTAAAGATAAAATGTGACATCAATCAGCAATATTTGAAAACGGTTGACCTCCATTTTGTCAAATCTGAATAATTTTCACTCACTTGAAGGTGTGGATCGCGTCAGCGAGACACAACTTTAAGTGAGTGAAAATTCAGATTGAATAATTTGGCGGTTAAAGGGTTAAGATATTGTTCAAACTTTGTTGAGTCAACAAATGTGAATTATTTTTACTTTTTAATTATTTTGCCAGATAACCGGGCGCCTCCAGAATGGAAACCATATACTTTATTATTTCAGATTTGAGCAGGCATTGCGGCTTCACGATCCGTCTGTCTGTCTGCCATACTGGGATTCCACTTTAGATTCTTACCTACCTACTCCAGCTGACAGCGCTGTCTGGAGTGATGCCTACCTGGGTAACAACGATGGACAGGTAACTAGAGGTCCATTCCAGAACTGGACCAACCTGCCCCACTGTACTCCTAATCTCAGGCGTGATGCTGGAAACGGTGGCAAATGCTTTGAAGACGCAGATGTCTCCTACGTGATGAGCCAAGCCATGTTCCAAGATTTAGTTATACCATATGATGCCCGATTTGAGGGTAATCACGGTCAGGTGCTGGCGTTTATCGGTGGTGACATGAGCAGTGCATCGTGCGCTCCGGCTGATCCTGTTTTCTACATGCACCACGCGTTTGTGGACTGTGTATGGGAGGAGTTCAGAAGGCACCACCAGATGACGGTACCGTGGCATGAGTACCCTCAGGCTGGTGGATCGTACGCGGCGTACGCTCGCATGGAGCCCTGGATCAATCTCTACAACATCCATGGTATCAGTCGCCTGTACACGGAGTATTACTACACATGCAGCCAGAGGTCCGTGTCGTGTCATCTACACAGTGACTGTGGAGGAGATATATTGTGGTGCGACACTAAAGACCAGAGGTTAGTATTTAGGAAGAAGAGGGTTGGGCCAACACGAGACGTTGGTCCAATGTTGGTTTAAACCTTTCAAGTCTGAATTTACCATTGTCATCTTCATCCACTACCAGCCGCGAATTGCTGTCGCTATTATCGACTTGTAGTGAAGTTGACTTGAAGTGGGTGGTAAATGAAAAAAGAGAGATCGTTATTTTTAAAAAAGTCGCATAAAAAATTTCGTTCTAAAACCCCTAAATGTAGGAAATAGTCATTTTTCGAGATAAAAAATTATGCTTTGATGCATCGTCAGGTTTTAAAGGGTTCATTGATGAGGACAGTGTCCAGGGTGGCGGGCCAACATCAAATCAAGATTGGGTCAACGTCTTGTGCTTGTCATTCCAGTTTTGGACAACAAAAAAATGAATCGGGCTTTAATAGGCCACGTTTTGGTGCACAAACAGGCTAAATTGGCCAGGACAACCTCCTGAAGATGGTGAGATGAGTGAGATGACACTGCGTCCAGACACAGGATTCGAAATTCAAACACTGGAGGTCTGAGGCCGAGTACGCTATCTCTCGGTCACGGAGGCTCCCCAAGATACTGAGTTTTACGAGTGGTGTGGAAGAAACATTTTTGTTTCTCAAAAACCACCGAGATCGGGAAAAGAATCCCCGATCTGTAGCGTGTAAGGCAGCGGTGCTAACTACTCTAGCCCCCACCCCCCCCCCCGCCCTTTTGAGCAGCAAGTAAATACAGCACCTTTAAATATTCAACGTTCACCATCTTAAAGCTCAAAATCAATGTCTCTAATACGGAAATTCTGATAATTAAATTTCTATCTAATAACATGTGTTACAAACCACAGTAAAACCGTAATTTTAAATTTTGACCCATATAGAACAGTTTGCTTCTATTACATCATTGGTTTATTATTTTTTTCAGATGTAAATCCAAAGTTCGACAAGGAGGTGATTGTACTAGTTTACCGAGCGCTGCGTGTGTTGGTCCGTGCTGGGCAGACCTCGTTCCTGTTTGTGAGGCGGACATCTGTACATGCGGGGATAACAGCAGCGCCATGATGAGTGACTTCCACATAGATTGGTACACAGCCCTCCGGATCTGTCCAGGATACCAAGAGTACACCTGGTTCTTTTCCGTGGGCTACACCTCCCTGGACCAGTATGACAACTACCAATCTACCTATCCCGGTTACTCCATGGATGAAGGCACTGCTCCCGGTGGCGGACCCTACACCTGGAGACCTCTCTGTGAGCGCAAAGAATACAGACAACTCACATCTACCGAACGTAGCAATTTGCACTCCGCGCTAAACGCCTTGAAGAGCACCATGGCTGGATCCATACTCAGCGAGTATGACACCATCGTGTCCTTCCACCGAGGACTTGAAGCCCCGGGAGCGCAGCTTGGCGCCGCCTTCCTGCCCTGGCACAGACAATACCTCGCAATGTAAGTATACATTCTATCTCAGCCATAACCACACGCTCGGCCAATGTTGATTTATTGTTGGAAAAACGCCGAAGACTGTGGCCCAACATCAAATTAACATTGAATGAATGTCTCTATGCTACTGGGATCCTCGGGATAACACCTGGGGAGGGGGGGGGGGGAGGCCCTCTTGTTGTAGCACATCCAGTAATTGGCGATGTAAGTAGGCCTACATATATTAACCTTAACAAGCCCTCACGATGCATTAAAGCGTCATTTAAAACATACTTGATTTTCTCACAACTAAGGGTTTTAGAAGGCAAATTTCAATGAAACTGTTCTACGAATACATGGTAATTTTCTTTAATTTATCACCCACTTCCAGTCATCTTTATCCTCTACACGTTGAGAGCACCACTGTTCTACGAATACATGGTAATTTTCTTTAATTTATCACCCACTTCCAGTCATCTTTATCCTCTACACGTTGAGAATTGCAACAGCAATTCGCGGCTTGTAGTAGATGAAGATGACAATAAATTCAGGCTTTAAAGGGTTAATTAAATAAGCATATTCTCTTCTCTATGTGTTTTAAAAATACAAAGTATTCAATTAGATATAAATGTGAATGAATGTGATTTTAAAATTATTATATAATTAATTATTTTACATGAATCTATTTTTATATATTTAGCTCTGTATGTTTTATATAAAATTTTTATCACATTTTTCAAGTTTCACAGCAAACGTTTGAATACAATGCGGTTTATTGTTGGTTCACCGTATGCGAGACCAGCCAAACTTTAGGCCATCATTCGAACAGTGTCTCCTGTTTGCTCATCTTCCTCCGCAAGGCCCGCTACTCCCGACGTCGCAGACGGACGTCGGGAGCAGCGGGCCTTGCGGAGGAAGATGATGCTTGCTGGGACTTATTTGAATATTGTTGTTTGATTTACAGTGTAGAAATGGCTCTTCGTCTGCATCACCCAGATATTTGTCTACCATACTGGGATTCCACCCTGGACTCCTACCTGCCTAATCCAGAGGACTCCGCCATATGGACATCCGGTTACCTTGGCAACAACATGGGACCGGTAACAATAGGACCTTTCGCAGAATGGGGTACTTTACCAGGATGTGGCAATGAACTTAATCGTTATTCCGGTCTGGAAGGAAGACCTTTGCAGACATCAGACGTAATGGACTTGTTTACTAAGACACGTTTTCAAGACATCACATGCGACCGTGACTGTTCCTTAGAGTCCGCCCATTGTTCAGTGCATATGTTTGTGGGAGGCCAGATGGGCAATGCTGTATGTGCCCCGAGTGATCCTGTCTTCTTTCTGCATCACGCTTTCCTCGATTGTCTATGGGAGGAATTCCGTAATGACCACCAGCAGACACCAGTGCATCTTGAATACCCTGCTGACAACATAGGAGGAGATGATCACCAGCCGTTTGACAAGATGGACCCCTGGATGGATCTGCACAACATCCACGGTCTGAGTGAGCACTACACAGACTACTACTACAGCTGTGCCGCGCGTCCCGGAGTCTGCACGGATGACACCTCTACGGGGTCACACGTGCTCTGGTGTGATGATGGCCAGGTCAAGGCCAAGGTCAGAGAGGGTGGTAGCTGTGATGGCTTCCCGGATAACGCCTGTTACTGTCCACTCCCTGCTACCGACCCTGTCTGCTCCAGCGGCACGTGTACATGTGTCACTGAGCTGCCCTGACCATCCTGACCGACCATGCCAGCGGCACGTGTACATGTGTCACTGAGTCACTCTGACCATCCTGACCGACCCTGTCAGCGGCACGTGTACATGTGTCACTGAGTCACCCTGACCACCCTGACCGACCCTGTCAGCGGCACGTGTACATGTGTCACTGAGTCACCCTGACCATCCTGACCGACCCTGTCAGCGGCACGTGTACATGTGTCACTGAGTCACTCTGACCATCCTGACCGACCCTATCAGCGGCACGTGTACATGTGTCACTTGGCCACCCTGACCACCCTGACCGACCCTATCAGCGGCACGTGTACATGTGTCACTTGGCCACCCTGACCGACCATGCCAGCGGCACGTGTACATGTGTCACTGAGTCACCCTGACCACCCTGACCGACCATGCCAGCGGCACGTGTACATGTGTCACTGAGCTGCCCTGACCATCCTGACCGACCATGCCAGCGGCACGTGTACATGTGTCACTGAGCTGCTCTGACCATCCTGACCGACCCTGTCAGCGGCACGTGTACATGTGTCACTTGGCCGCCCTGACCGACCCTGTCAGCGGCACGTGTACATGTGTCACTGAGCTGCCCTGACCATCCTGACCGACGCTGTCAGCGGCACGTGTACATGTGTCACTGAGCTGCCCTGACCATCCTGACCGACGCTGTCAGCGGCACGTGTACATGTGTCACTGAGCTGACCTGACCATCCTGACCGACGCTGTCAGCGGCACGTGTACATGTGTCACTTGGCCACCCTGACCGACGCTGTCAGCGGCACGTGTACATGTGTCACTTGGCCACCCTGACCGACGCTGTCAGCGGCACGTGTACATGTGTCACTGGGCAAAAAAAATCTGCCCGTGGAAGCATAACCTTATTCTGGTAGTGGTGATGGGTTTTTTCATAATATGTTATTTCAATATATTGAAAAAGTGTTTGTCCTAAAAATGGGAGAGTCATGTACCCCCACCCCTTCTACCCCATGCAAATGCATATTCCCTTAACATTAATCAGATACGAGGGTACGACCCCCTAAACCGCTCCTTACATTCGCTTCTTTCTAATATAACAAAAATGAGAGGGGATGAACTCGCAAAGACATACACTGTCATTGAAATCCATAATTAGGGAGAAACACCCTAAACGCACACGTACATTTCCTTTAGCCGTGTCGTCCTCTCCGAGGCCGTGGATTGATGTATTTGCTTCACCCGAAAAATTCAACATGGTTGTGACTGAGAGCGATCCCGACCCAAAGGTCCAAAAAATGTCCATAACTTTTTAATGACTGTGCTACCTCTGAGCCGACATGCTGGCATGGAACTGAAATATTACTGATTCTAAAAAAACTATTTTTAACCTGATTATTGCACGATATTTTCCGATATGACAGTCCCAAGAAATGTCCCACGAGTTTGTACGCGGTCAATCTGTGGCCACTGGGGCTACCTTTCCTTAAATTAAATACGGTGGCTTATTCAGTTGTTTAGGTAGCCTACTATACGTTATCGAACCACACACTAGCCCCACCCCTCCCACTTACACAAACACACACACGCATACACACACATACCTTTACACATACCTTTGTAAACGATTTTCTAATTGTTTTCACTTGCTGCTAATTTTCCAGATTAAGGACTCGTGTATTATACGATATTTTATATGAAAGGGTGTATCTGCCACTTCACAAAGTGGTGGACACACTCTAAGGGGACGATCTGTGTTCGAATAGTCTGATATAAATGTATCATGTAATTGAGTTGATGAATATTTATGCACATAAATTTATAACCTAATCACTAGATATAATTTTATTTCAATAACATTGTCATGATTAGGTTATTGAAATAACAATAGCTTTGTACATTTTGAAACGTAAATAAACTTGAGATTGTGTAGACTTGTTTTGTACTCTTCTTTGTTCGCAATATTATAATTAACTAAATTATTATATTGCATTGCATTATGCACGTATTCTCAATATAATGGCCCAATCTTCACCCCCAGAGGCGGGGTCGTGGTGCATGTTTAGCACTACCTGCCTGTCACAAAGACATCATTGCAGGCCACAGCTCAGTGATCATGGTGATGAAATAAAGACAATTCAAATGATAAGAGATGTTGTTTGGAAGCCATAAAAACAATGACGATGACGTGATTTTTATACGGGTTTCCCTATATTGTCCTGCTTAATGCAGTGTTTCAAGCTCCTTGGTGCAGAAAATAACATTACTTATATAAAGAGGCATGATAAAGGAGCAGAGAAGTGTACCAGGCAGAACAAAAAACTGTCACTGGTAAACTAATTTTCCCTTACCCTTGTGCGACCGAGGCTTGATCTATTGGAATTAGATTAGTGTGGAATGAATAACTTATTATTACTAACAGATCTTAAACTAAATGGTGCGGTTTCACTGGAACTGGTGAACATATCGGTCATGTAACTGGGCGTCATATCGTTGAGGGCCTTATATACGTATGTAGCTTGACGAAATCGGATATTCTGATCGATTGGTAGCCACTTAAGAATTTTAGTTCTGTGGATGAGACGGTATAATCTACATCAAGAAATAAACGAGCTGCCATATTCTGTAATTTTATCAAGGTGTTGATATATTTTTTAAACGCAGATCTCCACACTGAAGAACAGTAATCAAAGTGGGTTCAAAAAAGTAATTATAAAATGTTGGACGTCCGGAAAGCGGAATATTTTTTTTTATTTTTCCCAATATTGACAGCTTATAAAGAATAGTCTGTTCAACCTTTCTAATTTGAGAGTCCATGATAGATTTTCGTCAGCAACACAACCTAATACTTTTTCTTCTGTGACCTGTGTTATGTTACTTTTTCCAAGAAATACATTTAATTTATATTAGTTAACGTCAATATGTTGTAGTCTCTTGCTACTATCTATTACCATAATTTTTGTTTTGTCAGAACTAGGTACCATATGCGGTTAATACTAGTAATCACCGCATGAGACTGTCAGAGTTTTATAGTGGATATTTCTCTACGTTTTTTTACATCTTTAGAAGCCCTGAATCCGGAGTGCCGAGAAGTTAACAGGTCATGACAAACGAGAAATTCATAGAGACAGTTAAACACATGCTCCCCAATAGTTTAGAAAGAATAGGTAAAATAGCTATCGATCTGTAATTTCCAGGATCATCAGTGGAACCTTTCTTGAAAAGTCGTGTCGCAACTGCCGTTGTCCAAGCATTAGGAAATTTATTTTTAGTAATGTTTTTTAGTAATAAGATTACAAATTTCCGTGGTTATATGGGTGATGCAAGGAGCGCTTAGCTTTTAAACCGTATGTGCACTGATGCCATCTACTACTGCTGATTTCGGAGCTTCTAATGTCGACAAAAACTTGAAAATAGCCTGTTTGGTGATAAATGGTATTTTGAACATGTTATCAGGCGGCAGCTTAGTCTTAACAAAATGTGCTAATGGTTGGAAATCGTGCTGGGTAAGGTCATTATTCTTTCATGGCGGAGTAACATCAATGTATTGATCTTGATCTACTATAGATGTGAAATGTAGGTTAAATTTGTAATGTTATGTAGACCTCATACATGTAATGTTATGTACATCCACATGTAATGAAACGGCTTCATGCAGAGTCCACAAGTTTTTTTCGGACCGATAAACTGCACGACTTGTAAATCCCTTTAATGTTTGCTTATCATAACTCCATACCAGTGGTTAATCATAACTGCTCAACCAAGATATGTTAACAAAAGAATAATAGGAGGAAAAATTACTGTCAAATATGAAGATGATGGTTATTGACACCTCTATACAGTTGTCAAACATATCGAGACATGTCTCAGGCAGAGCGTCTTTGTGACGTTCAGTAACTGAATAACAATATGTCTCAGAGAGAGCGTTTTTGTGACGCTCAGTAAAGGCCCAGTCACACATACCATCACACTTGCCAGCGCACACAAAAATGAAGAATTTTTGCCAGTGCGTTGTGATTCGCTGGGCGTGCGTCAGAATTCGTTGATGATTTGACGAGAACGCCGGATGAACGTTATTCATTTTTTTATTGTGTGCGTCAACCTCTGCGCACATTTTTTGCATGTTCAGAAATGTGAGCGTTTTCCACGTGTGAATATCCACGCCAGAAGAACGTCAGACTAGCGCCAGTCTAACGCTAGGCACAAGTAGAGCACACGCTCTAAATTCGTTGGGTTTCCGTTGCCCGAGGTTTGTCCCAGTCACACATAAACGACGCACACTCCACGCATAAAAAGTATTAAAATATTATTTTGAGTCCGGCTTGTGAAAAACGTCGTACGCTGGTAGCGAATGCACAGCGTGTTTTCAACCCAAAGGTCGAATGAACAGCGCTTTGCTAACGCGTTGGACGCATACAATACGCATTAAACCCTAAAATGCTAATGTCGACGATTATAGTAAATTTTATCAGTTTGTTTTGAACACATATAACCATTTTTAAAACAACACATGTGTCCTAAATTTATTATAAAATTATATGTTTGGACGTAATTTCGACAAATTAAAAACAAATTCTGCTCAAATGATTAAAAATAAAATGTTGTTCTTCAGAGCTCCAAGGGTTA